>OY992877.1:83324817-83432317 GCA_963921405.1 Cepaea hortensis
TCCCCTCGCTATATATATAAATGATAAGATATTAAAATATTAAATTTTAGTAAGTAAATAGCTGATTGTACACTAACAAACTATGACAGTTGGCTGCACGGGAATGAGAAGAAGACGTGTAGAAAATTTCATCTCAATCGGATGGACCTTTCACGAACGCATAAAGAACGGACATACATACAGACATACATCGTCTTTTATAGATATATATATATATAGACAACATATGTAAAGAAACCAGCCAAACAGATACCGCAAGAATACCGCATGACGAGAACACAGATGAAGAACCATCTGCAAATCTAACCATTAAAGAACTCCTGTTTGCGGACGACCAGGCACTAATAGAAAAATCAGAAGTTGAATTACAAGACCACATCAATAGCCTAAACGAAATGTGTAGGGAACATAACATGAAAATTAGCACAAGCAAAACATAGGTAATGACTATGACTAAGAAGAAAAAACAACAATTCACCTAAACGAACATCCCTTGAAAGGAGTAAAGAGTTTTAAGTATCTATGAAGTATATCATCAAATGGAAGATCAGAAAAAAGACATCGAAAATAGATGCAATAAGGCAAACCAACTCATTGGACAAATGGCACCAATACTAAACAACAAACATGTACCAATAATTACTAAGAAAGCATTTTACAACATAATCTTCCTACCAACTCTATGCTACCAATGCCAAACCTGGACAATGACAGAAAAAGAGAAAAGAAAAATCACAACAACAGAAATGAGATTCTAGAGAAGAATACTCAACGTATTAAGAAGAGATAAATAAGAAATGAAGAAATCAGTACTAAAGTGGGGGTTATAGCAGCACTAGATTTTATTAGAAAGCAGCAAGTCAAATGGTTTGGACATGCAAGTAGGTTACCATTCAACAGCATACCACAACAAGCAATGATGCACAGACCAGATGGAAACAGAGGAAGAGGCCGACCACGTAAACGTTGGACGGAGGGAATAGCAGAGTCCATGGGAATATCGATACATGAAGCCCATAATCGTGCACTCTCACGATGTTTATACTTCACCTCGACACCGCAAGGTACAAGAGGAACAAGATGAGATGAGATGAGATAACCTTATTATGAGATCATACTGAAATATGGTATAGCATTCATCAAATGTGAAAAATCCGGGACATGAAAATTGGCGTCTTAATCTGGTTTGATCAATTAAATAATTCGATCAGTTTTATGGAGTCAAATATTAATTATAATATGTTATTTAATTAACGCCGCATGGCAGTGGATCACATTCTTTCAGAGATAAAACCCTTTGGAGCTGAATTGTGAACATCTAATAATTGTTGGCTATTTGTGTGTTTTTCAATAACATCATGTTTGTGAAACTAAGGAATATTTCTACGACAATAACATGTTTCGATGGGACATGTAAATAGTCACATGAATATGTATGTAGAGGACATTCCTGGCGTGTAAAGAAAAAAAGAAAACAAAACATGAAGTTAAAAGTGCATTGGTTGGCGTTTGTGGCCTATTGGTAGTGATTACGAGATCAAAATCCCGACCTGCTGTGTTCGAGTTGTTGTCGACGACGACTCTTGACCACTGGGTTCGAAGTTAGACGCTGGCGGTTTGAAAGCAGATCGTTTTGTGTCAATTTTCACATTCGTATGAGCGTCGTTCGTTTGAAAGACAACTATTGCATGTAAAGTTGCTTAGTAAGGACATGCAAATAACGTTAATAAGTACATTGAGAAAGGCTGAATAAAAGTAAATAAGTTGAAGGCACCTTTTCACACAAGTATTTGTATCTAAAAGGATGAATTACATCACTAACAAAAGAACACACACATCAACGGGTTGCTGGAAACAAAAGAAGACATAATCATAATAGAAAACGATCAATTTTAATTACATAGTCATATTATGTGAAACACCTTTATAACGATGCACGAGAGGAACAGTATTTCATACAATAATGAAGGACAGCCAATTCTGAAGATCTAAGTTCGGAATGCTCTTTAGAAGATGACAACTGACAGGACGCTGGGTCCAGACAACATCATAACAGATATGATCAGTACCCAAGAAGACAGGTCACAAGAACTGCTGAACACAATATAGATTACTGGAGATATCCCTTCTGGATTATGTAATTCTATATTTATTGCACTCCCGAATAAATTGGGAGCTTTGTTGTATAATCAACATCAAACAGTTAGCATAATGAATCACATCAGGAAGCTGTTGCTAAGTATATCACGCAAAGATTTAGAATAAAAATGCAACCCGAAATAGGTTAAGAACAGTGTAGGTTTGTAGAAGGCATGGGCACAGCAAATACTGTGTAATTGCTGAGAACATTGATGGGGCGGTTGATAGACGTAAACAAAGACCTATATCTTTGTTTCATTGACTACACACAGGCGTTCTATAAAGTAAGACATGTCAGCATGATAAAGATGCTTGCAGATCTACAAATTAATGGGAATGACCCTGAACATGTTTTAGACATTTATTGCAAACAACAAGTTGCCATTAAAATTGATAATTAAGGAGGTCAACATCAGCGTATTAAGAGATGTGAACATCAGCAATGCGTAATGTCTCCAGATTTGTTTTTCATTTACACTGAAAATATTACGAAGAATTTAGAGGATATGAGAGGAATTGCAGAACATAACATCAGTAATATAAGATACGCAACTAATGCAGTATTGATTGCAGACAAATAACAACAATTTAGTATATACGGTTATTGAACAAAATGAACACCTACAGTTAGAATTAAACTGTAAAAATACGAGATTTCCATCCGTCCATCATATGCCATGCCGATAAGAGTGGGCGGTCATATTTTGCCAAATCACACGATCACCAGAATCGTGGATCAGCTCAGTGTTCCTGTCTCGACCATGCCACTTGACCAAGCCATCCAAGTATTTACTTTTCGGTTTTCCTCTTGATCTCTTCCCTTTGATCTTGCCAGTTGTCACCAAGTTCTCCAATCCATTTCTTCTCATAACATGCCCATAAAATGTTGACTGTCTGCGTGTAATGTCTCTAATTAGGTACGATCTTCATTTGTTCTTGAAGGACGTGTTAATTGATTTTTCTGTCTGGCCATAGTATTCTTTGCATTTTCCTCAGAAACCACATTTCCACAGCTATCAGATGTTTTTTCAGCTTGTCTGCTAATTGTCCACACTTCACATCCATACAAAAGTGCTGGTTCTATGTAGCACTTCGACACTCATTTTCTCGTTTCAATTTATATCTTTTTATTGATCAGAATGTTTTTCATCTTGCAAAAGGCTACCTTCGCAATGCAAATTCGTGTTCTAATTTCTTCAAGGCATCTTCCATCAGATGTTATGAATGTTCGGATATAACAGTACCGATTCACTTGTTTAAGAATATACCCATTTACTTGTATATTACATTGTGGTATTTCCTTCTTCCCAGTGACGACCATAATGTGTGTCTTATTACAATTTAATTCTAACCCTAGTTGTTCACTGTGTGCAACAACCGCATCTACTAAATGTTGCAGGTCCTGTTCATTATCTGCAATCAAGACTGAATCATCTGCATATCTAATGCTATTGATGCATCGTCCCCCAATGTTGATTCTTTCCATATCTTCTATATTTCTGAAAATAGTTTCACTGTACAGGGAAATAAGATCTGGAGACATTACACATCCCTGTCTCACACCTCTCTTAATAGGCTGATATTGACCTACTTCATTATCAATTCTTATGGCAGCTTGTTGTTTCCAATATATGTTTTTTTCACAAGTCTACGGTCTTTTCCATCAAAAACGAGGTTATAAATAGAAAGAAATATCACAATGTAATATGCGGATGAAAGGGAATATTCTTAAACAACTGAACTCGTACAGCTATCTTGGAACAGTCATACCATCTGATGGAGAGATTAAAAGACGAATCGCTAAGGCAAAGATAGCCTTTTGCAATACGGACAAAATATACTAACCAATACAAATATGTCAATTGCAACGAAAAAAGAGTGTTGAAATGATACATAGAACATGTACTGTTATATGGATGTGATACGTTAGCAATAAGCAGACAAGCTGAGAAACAATTGATGGTAGTGTAGATGTGGTTTCTGGGGGGTAATACGTAGAGAGAAAAACCAACAAGCAAGAAATAAATACAATCTGTACAGTGATTAGAGACATTATTCGAAGACATTTCAACATTTCTTGGGCACGTAATGAGAAGAAATGAACTAGAAAACTTAGTGACAGCTGACAAGACTAGAGGGGAAAATAACAAGGGGAAGGCAAAAAGTTAAACACGTGGATGGTTTGGTCACATGGCTTAACAGAGACAGGAACGTAGATCTCATCCACGATTCTAGTGATCGCGTGAGCTGGCGAAACATGTCCGGCCACGCTTATCGGCATGGCTATGACGCTGATAGTATGCGTAGATAATCGGCACTAGATAAGTGATGTGGTCAATATTACAATGGCCGCCTTAACTCCCCAGGTAATGTGATATTACCAAGTTTATATTGGGTCGGCCTGGGAGTCACAGTCACTGACAAAAATCCCCGAGTCGTTGGGGAATAAGCAAATTAATACTGAGTTGGCAGGTAAGCATGCAAGTCATCGAACTTCTGTCATAGTTAAATATTGAAGTTAAAAACATTGCTCTCAGAAAACAATATTAAAACGTGTATTTTATGAAGAATAACTGAATAATTAACTTAATGATGATGAATGATTCTCACTCATGTTTTATTTGTCCGTTTAATAATTGTCCTTAATTAGTCTTCAATTAACTTGTTTTTGCCCGTGCCCATATTGATTAAGTAGTGCATTTTTCTCGAGGAAAAGGTAAAGATTAGAATGTTCTCTTTTAAACAGTGAAATATGGTCACACAATGTATTAAGCTGGGAAATACAGCTTTAGCAAAGTGGACACTAATATAGTAGGATGCCGTGCTCTTCTTTAAAAGGCGCGCGCGCGTGTGTGTGTGTGTGCGTGCGTGTGTGCGTGCGTGTGTGCGTGTGTTAAAAGTTAGTTGCATATCCTTTACAGGACGTAGTAGTGAACCCCAGCATTTTTTTTTTGGCTCTTCGTGATTCCTGAGCACGTTTACGTTTAGTAGGTTTCCATTGCTTTCTGCACTCATAACCTTTCATTAAAAAAAAAAAAACAACGTAAGGCGGTTTAATGCCAAATCGCACACAGCTGTGTTGAGAACTCTGTTATTTGGGATTAGGAATTGCGTCCGTAACACCTTCGTTACGTAGCCGGTTCTTTGTATCTCTGTTAATACTGAATGTTTCAAACGTCTCACTGATCAACACCTGTTTATACTGTATTCAATAGGGAACAATAGTAGCGTATTGAAGAGCCTGATGATCAACACCTGTTTATACTGTATTTAATATGGAACTGTGGTAGCATAGTGAATAACCTAATTACCAACACCTGTTTATAATGTATCTAATAGGGAACCGTGGTAGCGTAATAAATAGCTTGGTGACCTGCTGGTCCTGGGTTCGATCCGCAGTTGGATGGATTCGGATGTTTATTTTATTTTTTATTTTTATTTTCTGGGCTTCATAGTCTGATCCAATTTAAAATGTGTACCAAGAAATGTCTTCGGAACTAAAGGCAGCCGGTTTGAGGCTGTGCCCATTAGTCTATAAAAGTATGGATTTATCACTATATGCCCAGAGCGCCTTAAGTATGTAAAAGGATATTAACTTACTTATTGTTTAATGTTTTTGTTTTTGTTTTTTTTTCCATTTATTATCAGGTGTCTAGAAGTCTGGCTTGATGTCATCCGTCGGCCCTCACAGGATGGTACATTTCATGAACTTCCCCGCCGGACACGTGTTAACATCAGTTTAATCTCAGGCCCAGATTTGGAGACTCATAATACCAGCATCTACTGTAGACGTTCTGTATGATCCCATTTAGTGTCCGCTATCCTATTTTACCTTCCATTTGATTACAACCACAAATGTTCAAAAGTGTTCAGTTAATTACATACGCATGCAACACTTATTGGCGAGACTTTCAATACGTCACTTCGCCAGCCTGTATGCAGCTTCATATCACATAAGCACCAACTAAAAATAAATTTATGTCAAGAATACCACGGACAACAAACATAGAAACCATGTTTCAAAGGAAACTCACAAAATATTTAGTATCACAAATAATTATCAGCATGAGCCGGCAAACCTATCATGTTTAGGTGTTCACACTATTACCTCAGTCTCGTTACAGATCTACGGTGCTTCGCCATTATCATGTTTTGGAAGTATATAAGGATAGTTTTCACTTGTCTTTCTCCGGTTTATCTACAGTGTTATTATGTTAGCCTGTGTGTATGTTGACCAACTCGACCATACAATACGCGAGAGAGATTATATCCGTAGCTCGTTATCCGCCCATGAATATATCACAAAGTCACTTCATGAAGTGCGTTTCCGAAAACAACACATTCCCCTTTTGTCAATGACTATCATTTGTTTTGGGCCCGTCGTTTAAATCATATCCACTGGCAGATCTATATATCTACTGGCCACTCTACCATCCACTAAGCAGTTGGCGTGCCTAGTACAAGGGCATGCTCCTTCTTCAAGGATTGCAATACAGGCTTGTAAAATTAACAACTTGTTGTGTCATGCAGTACCTTTGTGTCCGGAAAGTGATATATGGTATGTACAAGTTAACATATGACATAATAATTCACACGATGAAAGGGTATATGAGAAAAAGAGTTACACAAAATTGTCTACACTGACATGTATTCCCTGATTCGATATTAAATGTTTCTTAACTCTTTTCTCTCTCTAATTATTTACGCTTTAAATAACATAAAATCTTTTACAAAAACAAATAAAGTATCCAGATTCCATAACTCTGCTTATACTAAAAGCTGATATGTTATTTATACGAAAATGCCGCATATATGTGAGCTTGTGTCAATTGTTAACCGCGGTCATCTAAAGTCCACACGTTTGCAGTATCTGCCCAATGTGTTGTGATGATATCAATCATCACGTTAGAATATATGTCTAGCTCCAGCTCTTATGGTATACGTTTGTATGTTTCAACTTAAAGTAAACTCCGCTTCTTTCTTTAATAATAACCGTTTTAATTTTCTACAGTCTGGCATGCAACAAGAAAAATCACTGACGAAGGTCTTCATGTGACCCGAACGTGGTAGAACAGTGGTTCTCAACCGGTGGGGAATTCCCCCCCCCCCCCCACAGGGGGGAATTTTAGGGTTTCCAGAGGGGAATTGCCTTTCTCTCTGGCCGAGGGGTTACACCACTTTCTCCGTAATCCCGTTTATCACGCAGAGTCTGGTAGCGGGCGAGAACTGGGAGCGGTTCGTCCCCCGCTGGTGACTTGCGGGATAACTGAGCCGGCCACTCAGAAAGCAATGGCAAACTACTGAGCGTAATCTTGCCAAGAAATCAACAGACAGCTGAAAGATGCTGTTGTTGACAGCGATGTCCTGTAAAAGGATATGCGAATTTAAAAAAAAAAAAGAAGAGGGGAATTAAGATTATTTCAAGATAGCATTAATACAAGAATCATTTACTTGATATTGTTTTTCCCTCTACATTTTACGGTTCTGTACTTCAAGCCCTAATGAAATTCGTTTTATAACGTAAATAAACCCGCAAATCACGTTTTATATAGATGCCTAGACTTGTTCTAGTATGTGTTATTAAATTTAGCTTCCATTTTTATGTATACTATGTAAGGGTGGGGAAATTTATAGGGAGGAAATTCGAAAGGGGGGGGGGGTGACGTTCTGAACATATGGTAAAGGGGACATGGGCCAAAAAAGGTTGAGAACCACTGTGCTAGAATATTAAATAAACATGCAGCGTTGAGAAACTATCTGGTAGACGCGTTGTTTAGATAACCACAATCATATATGAGACCCTTTTTAGAAACACTAGGGATTCGCTTGTGATTGTGAGAAAAATGTTTGGATTATGGCCTTTATCAAATAAAATAACATGTGCAGATGTTGACTGGTTTCGAAGACTTAGAAATGCAAGTTTGGAGAGATATGTGGGGTTTCTGAATCACATTAAGAGACTGAATAGCTGTTCGTTACGGGGAAAAAAACTAGATTCTGATATACTTGTATGGGGTTACGTGTGAAGATTGTCGTGAACATGAGATCGCAGGTGAGTGTATGCTGACTGTTTACATACACGACAACATAGTGGGAATAAATTCTCAGGTTTTGATTAAACGCATATAAGGCAATGAACATATGCAGAAATAGAGAACGTTTTACATAATATACATATCGATCGCTATAGTTATACCCAGATCCGACCCTACTGCCTCCAATTGACAAGTGCATTTAATAGTGTTTCATTGTCGCGCCATCTACTAGCTACATTGCAAGGAGTTATCACTAACCAGGCTTCTCATCCTCTTGAACCTACTACAAGGGTAAACTGACTGCATTTTGATGTTTCGAATCCTATTGGGGTGCATTGTAAAAATCGACCTGGACTCCCTGGTAGACCCAGCCTGAATGTTTTGTTTTTTTTTACTTAATTCAATTCTTCTTTCAACAAGCGTGTCCACTTTTTTCCTCTATTTCCTTTGCCTTCTGTGAGTGCGTATAATTACCAATGATCGTTTATTACTACTGTTGAGAGTTTAGTGTTTTAAACAAAAATATGACACCAGGGAATACAACAATGAAATACTTGATAGCATGCTATTTGTTTTGGGCATTCCTATGGCAACATACGAATGTGAGCCCTGGACCTGAATAACTGAATAATTAACTTAATGATGATGAATGATTCTCACTCATGTTTTATTTGTCCGTTTAATAATTGTCCTTAATTAGTCTTCAATTAACTTGTTTTTGCCCGTGCCCATATTGATTAAGTAGTGCATTTTTCTCGAGGAAAAGGTAAAGATTAGAATGTTCTCTTTTAAACAGTGAAATATGGTCACACAATGTATTAAGCTGGGAAATACAGCTTTAGCAAAGTGGACACTAATATAGTAGGATGCCGTGCTCTTCTTTAAAAGGCGCGCGCGCGTGTGTGTGTGTGTGCGTGCGTGTGTGCGTGCGTGTGTGCGTGTGTTAAAAGTTAGTTGCATATCCTTTACAGGACGTAGCAGTGAACCCCAGCATTTTTTTTTTTTGGCTCTTCGTGATTCCTGAGCACGTTTACGTTTAGTAGGTTTCCATTGCTTTCTGCACTCATAACCTTTCATTAAAAAAAACAAAACAACGTAAGGCGGTTTAATGCCAAATCGCACACAGCTGTGTTGAGAACTCTGTTATTTGGGATTAGGAATTGCGTCCGTAACACCTTCGTTACGTAGCCGGTTCTTTGTATCTCTGTTAATACTGAATGTTTCAAACGTCTCACTGATCAACACCTGTTTATACTGTATTCAATAGGGAACAATAGTAGCGTATTGAAGAGCCTGATGATCAACACCTGTTTATACTGTATTTAATATGGAACTGTGGTAGCATAGTGAATAACCTAATTACCAACACCTGTTTATAATGTATCTAATAGGGAACCGTGGTAGCGTAATAAATAGCTTGGTGACCTGCTGGTCCTGGGTTCGATCCGCAGTTGGATGGATTCGGATGTTTATTTTATTTTTTATTTTTATTTTCTGGGCTTCATAGTCTGATCCAATTTAAAATGTGTACCAAGAAATGTCTTCGGAACTAAAGGCAGCCGGTTTGAGGCTGTGCCCATTAGTCTATAAAAGTATGGATTTATCACTATATGCCCAGAGCGCCTTAAGTATGTAAAAGGATATTAACTTACTTATTGTTTAATGTTTTTGTTTTTGTTTTTTTTTTCCATTTATTATCAGGTGTCTAGAAGTCTGGCTTGATGTCATCCGTCGGCCCTCACAGGATGGTACATTTCATGAACTTCCCCGCCGGACACGTGTTAACATCAGTTTAATCTCAGGCCCAGATTTGGAGACTCATAATACCAGCATCTACTGTAGACGTTCTGTATGATCCCATTTAGTGTCCGCTATCCTATTTTACCTTCCATTTGATTACAACCACAAATGTTCAAAAGTGTTCAGTTAATTACATACGCATGCAACACTTATTGGCGAGACTTTCAATACGTCACTTCGCCAGCCTGTATGCAGCTTCATATCACATAAGCACCAACTAAAAATAAATTTATGTCAAGAATACCACGGACAACAAACATAGAAACCATGTTTCAAAGGAAACTCACAAAATATTTAGTATCACAAATAATTATCAGCATGAGCCGGCAAACCTATCATGTTTAGGTGTTCACACTATTACCTCAGTCTCGTTACAGATCTACGGTGCTTCGCCATTATCATGTTTTGGAAGTATATAAGGATAGTTTTCACTTGTCTTTCTCCGGTTTATCTACAGTGTTATTATGTTAGCCTGTGTGTATGTTGACCAACTCGACCATACAATACGCGAGAGAGATTATATCCGTAGCTCGTTATCCGCCCATGAATATATCACAAAGTCACTTCATGAAGTGCGTTTCCGAAAACAACACATTCCCCTTTTGTCAATGACTATCATTTGTTTTGGGCCCGTCGTTTAAATCATATCCACTGGCAGATCTATATATCTACTGGCCACTCTACCATCCACTAAGCAGTTGGCGTGCCTAGTACAAGGGCATGCTCCTTCTTCAAGGATTGCAATACAGGCTTGTAAAATTAACAACTTGTTGTGTCATGCAGTACCTTTGTGTCCGGAAAGTGATATATGGTATGTACAAGTTAACATATGACATAATAATTCACACGATGAAAGGGTATATGAGAAAAAGAGTTACACAAAATTGTCTACACTGACATGTATTCCCTGATTCGATATTAAATGTTTCTTAACTCTTTTCTCTCTCTAATTATTTACGCTTTAAATAACATAAAATCTTTTACAAAAACAAATAAAGTATCCAGATTCCATAACTCTGCTTATACTAAAAGCTGATATGTTATTTATACGAAAATGCCGCATATATGTGAGCTTGTGTCAATTGTTAACCGCGGTCATCTAAAGTCCACACGTTTGCAGTATCTGCCCAATGTGTTGTGATGATATCAATCATCACGTTAGAATATATGTCTAGCTCCAGCTCTTATGGTATACGTTTGTATGTTTCAACTTAAAGTAAACTCCGCTTCTTTCTTTAATAATAACCGTTTTAATTTTCTACAGTCTGGCATGCAACAAGAAAAATCACTGACGAAGGTCTTCATGTGACCCGAACGTGGTAGAACAGTGGTTCTCAACCGGTGGGGAATTCCCCCCCCCCCCCCACAGGGGGGAATTTTAGGGTTTCCAGAGGGGAATTGCCTTTCTCTCTGGCCGAGGGGTTACACCACTTTCTCCGTAATCCCGTTTATCACGCAGAGTCTGGTAGCGGGCGAGAACTGGGAGCGGTTCGTCCCCCGCTGGTGACTTGCGGGATAACTGAGCCGGCCACTCAGAAAGCAATGGCAAACTACTGAGCGTAATCTTGCCAAGAAATCAACAGACAGCTGAAAGATGCTGTTGTTGACAGCGATGTCCTGTAAAAGGATATGCGAATTTAAAAAAAAAAAAGAAGAGGGGAATTAAGATTATTTCAAGATAGCATTAATACAAGAATCATTTACTTGATATTGTTTTTCCCTCTACATTTTACGGTTCTGTACTTCAAGCCCTAATGAAATTCGTTTTATAACGTAAATAAACCCGCAAATCACGTTTTATATAGATGCCTAGACTTGTTCTAGTATGTGTTATTAAATTTAGCTTCCATTTTTATGTATACTATGTAAGGGTGGGGAAATTTATAGGGAGGAAATTCGAAAGGGGGGGGGGGGGGGGTGACGTTCTGAACATATGGTAAAGGGGACATGGGCCAAAAAAGGTTGAGAACCACTGTGCTAGAATATTAAATAAACATGCAGCGTTGAGAAACTATCTGGTAGACGCGTTGTTTAGATAACCACAATCATATATGAGACCCTTTTTAGAAACACTAGGGATTCGCTTGTGATTGTGAGAAAAATGTTTGGATTATGGCCTTTATCAAATAAAATAACATGTGCAGATGTTGACTGGTTTCGAAGACTTAGAAATGCAAGTTTGGAGAGATATGTGGGGTTTCTGAATCACATTAAGAGACTGAATAGCTGTTCGTTACGGGGAAAAAAACTAGATTCTGATATACTTGTATGGGGTTACGTGTGAAGATTGTCGTGAACATGAGATCGCAGGTGAGTGTATGCTGACTGTTTACATACACGACAACATAGTGGGAATAAATTCTCAGGTTTTGATTAAACGCATATAAGGCAATGAACATATGCAGAAATAGAGAACGTTTTACATAATATACATATCGATCGCTATAGTTATACCCAGATCCGACCCTACTGCCTCCAATTGACAAGTGCATTTAATAGTGTTTCATTGTCGCGCCATCTACTAGCTACATTGCAAGGAGTTATCACTAACCAGGCTTCTCATCCTCTTGAACCTACTACAAGGGTAAACTGACTGCATTTTGATGTTTCGAATCCTATTGGGGTGCATTGTAAAAATCGACCTGGACTCCCTGGTAGACCCAGCCTGAATGTTTTGTTTTTTTTTACTTAATTCAATTCTTCTTTCAACAAGCGTGTCCACTTTTTTCCTCTATTTCCTTTGCCTTCTGTGAGTGCGTATAATTACCAATGATCGTTTATTACTACTGTTGAGAGTTTAGTGTTTTAAACAAAAATATGACACCAGGGAATACAACAATGAAATACTTGATAGCATGCTATTTGTTTTGGGCATTCCTATGGCAACATACGAATGTGAGCCCTGGACCTTATCACATCAATAAAAGAAGACAATCAGACGTTTGAGCTCAAACAGTACGAACACATTCTCAGAATATCGTGAATCAAGAAGATGGAAAACATTGTCGTTCTACATGATGTGAACGTGTGAGACATCTGGCTCATTAATAATTATAGATAATAGAAGTAACGATTGCAACAGGATATAACAATAGAAAATACAAATAGGTGCGTGTGACTCCTGCGAATACGTGAGAGATAATATACACCGATATGATGTGCATAATTGACAAAGTGTTACAGAAGTGGAGTTTGTTGTCAGATATGTAACCATGTCTGTATTTATTATCTCTGACGTTTTGCCAGAAGTCACACGTACCTGTTTGTAGCATCATGTATCAGAAACTGAAACAATTTGGCCATATTAAAGTCAGACTAGTTTATAGGCTGCACTGATGGGAGCCTTAGTATCGTAAAGAAGATGCAGAGGTCGACCAGAACGAAGATGGACATAGGTTATTGAAGGCACATTGGGCATACAACTGCATGAAGCAAGGGGACTGGCAACGACGGGCCGTTATAAGAGCGAAGTTCTGCAAAGACATGGTGATGCTGATAATTTAACATTGTTTGAGTGGTCTGAAGCAGCTAATAATAAATCATACACACACCACGCTTATAAGTGGCTAAGGGTTAGTCAAGCGCAGTTTCACAGTTCTTCGAAATACTGTATCATGGTTCGAAACCAGCGGCATACGATTTTGAAGCAAATGGTTTAGACAACAATGTTAAGCTACTGGAAGTAAATCACAAACATCTAATAAACGCTGTGGTTGAATGCAATGATGTGTAAAGAACATGCAACAAATTGTATGCACATACCGTTTCGCTGATTGTCTTTATTAGTGTGAAAGCTGTTGGCTCGCTCAGCATCCTTTAGGCTACAAAGAAGGAAAGAGTGAGCACACTAGCAAGATCGGCTATTAGGAAGGGATGATATAGCCTGTAAAACTCCTTATGCAATTACAGTTCTTTTGTTTAGAATATGTATTTCCTCATGATGAGATATTGTAAGTAAAATACCCGCTTAACAGGCCTCAAGACACAATGAGCATTTGGAGCACGACTCATATTTGAATAAACCAATCGGAACTCTATGGGCAAAGGGATCAGTTTCAGACTTGCCACGTTCACTTCTGATTTTCTGGTACCCATTTTAGTAAGGGTCCATCTGGAAGCTTTGGCAACATTTTAAAATTCAATTCCGACCCTATGAGGAACGAACTTAATACCCTCGGGCCGCAAGCCCAGCCGGTGCCACTGCGCAACCGCGATTCCTGGAAGAATATTGTAATGTTATTTTAATCATCCGACTGATGTGTCGGTATATAGTGTTGTTAAACACATCTTATTGTACAAATAATCCAAGCTATTTGATCAACTCAACCTCATATGGGTACTAATAAATGCCTTGGGATGTAAAGATGGCCGGTTAGTCTATACAAACATGAGTCAAGCACAGTATGTCCAATGCACGTTAACGGGTGTGAACGGGCTCTTTACTTAAATTACTAGGCTGTTTGATGATGCTAACAATGCTTATCCATAGCCTCCTGTCTCCACCGTTGCCAGTCACGGTATAGATTATCCCCCATTCCACGAATTCAAGCCGTACACTATTTGCTCTCCTCTTCTTCATTCGTTCTCTTGATGAAATTTGTCTATAACTGCAATGTTGTCTCTTGTATCAACTTCACTATCTTTTTTTTTTTTTAGTTCATTCAGTGGTCCATATATTTTATCTTCCACTGGTGTGTCTCCAGGCCAGAAGGTTTGCCAGTCATCATCATCATCATTATCATATTTTGGGAAGTTTTGTAGTATGTGATCTGCTGCTTGCGGTGCCAATGCACACGAGTACATGGCTGATTCGCCCATCTTGAATTTTGTATACATGTGGTTGCGAAGAATGCTGAAAATTAACCGGACAGCTAAAATGAGCAGTAAGGACGTTTTAAGGGAAGCTAAGTCGCAAAGACAACTTATCACAAACATTGGAAAGAGGCAGTCATGGTTTGTTGGCCACGTTATAAGAAGACAAAAACTGGAACATGTTGAAAAGAGAGATAGAGGAAGACAGCGTGAGTCGATTCTTGACAGTTTTGTGTCATGGCACAGAAGGAAGTCAACACACGAATTGTTTCATGACGTCGGTGAACGTAATTTGTAGATAAATTTGCCCAGAAAGTCATATTCTTAACCAAGTGGATAATTTTTAATACCTAAGGACAATGTAAAAAATGATATAAACAGGGAGCTATATGATACCCTAAATATCCGTGGTCATGAGAGCCGTGGTTTTTGTGGGGTTTTAGCCCTGTTTCTTGTCTTGTGCGCTCTTACGAGTGAATCCTCTCTCGGACCGGTTACAAAAGCTTTTGTGTCTGTGACGTCGGCTGGGGCGGGGTTGGTTGGCGGCTATCCTGTGTGTCCGTCTCCTCTTGTGGTTTTCTTTGTTATTGTAGGCTCCTGACTCGCCAGGCTTGACTGGTTGTAGTTCTTATAAGGAATTTTTATTTAGTATTTTTGCCTCCTTTTTTGTGTATTGCCTGTAGTATCTTTTCAATGCGATTTTCCTCTTTGCGCATTTTTTTTTCACTTTCGCGTTTGAGTACATGCTGTCTTTTGATTGCTTCCTCTCTGGTCAGCCATGGGACGGGGACGGCCTCTTCGTCATCTATATTACTGAATGAATTAATCAGGGGCATTTATAACAGTAGGAAGATGCACAACAGAGATTGAGAGCAGAATATGGCAGGCAAAGGTTGCATTTAAGAAAATGAAGATTATCTTATGTAATGAGTCACTATCATTGACTATAAAGAAGAGAGTGCTGAAGTTCTATATAGACCCTGTTTTGCTGTATGGCAGTGAATCTTGGAATGTAAATGAATAAAGTAGGAAGAACTTGGAAGGAACAAAGATGTGGTTTCTGAGACTAATGCTGCAAATTCCTTGAACTGCCAAACTAACTAACAGCGATTGCCTGAAAGAGGCTAATGAAACTAGAACATTATATACAAATAAGAAAGAGACAAAAACCTTTTTTTAATCATGTGATGAGAAGAGAGGCATTGGAGAACATCGTGACAACTGGAAAGAATTAGGGACAGAGACAGACCAAGAGAAATAATGCTGGATGGATCGAGACGATGGCATGGAAGGAAATCATCAGCAGAGTTGATCCAGAAAACCAAGGATCGAGATATGTAGAGAGTCATGAATGCTAGCTGGCATGCCACTTAATAATAATGATGATGATGATGATGATGGTGGTGGTGGTGGTAGTGGTGGTGGTAGTCATGGCGGTTTATACCTACTACAACAAATCAGATATATATGTCTATTGATTTCTTTCAAGCTGATTAAATTACATGTTTTATCTGTCCCTTGTATTCTCAACATTCTTCGTCTATGCAGAATGTTTAATTTCTCATAATTTAATTTCTCACTATTTAATTACCCACAATGTAATCTGTGTCCGTTTAATTTCTAACAATTTACTTTCTCACTAGTTAACTTCTCCTTGTTTAATATCTCATCATTTCATGTCTCACTATTTAATTGTCCGTAATTTATTTTCCCTCTTCTAATCTCTGACAACTTCATCTCTGACTAATTAATCTCTCATTGTTGTACCTCACATTATATACTATTTCAATATTCAGTTTCTCACTATTTAATCTTTAACAATTCCATCTTAGACTATTTAACCTCTGACTATTTTATATCTCACTGTTTAATCTTTCAATATTCAATTTCTCATTTAGTTTTAAACTAATCTGCTGACTGTTCATTATTCGCTTTCATGTGATTATACTCTCTGTATAAACCTTAACAACTCTTACTGTCGTGAACAAATATATATTGCTTACAATATTCCCCATCTTGTGGATTGCTTCTTCTCCCAGTGGAGCATAGGCTTTTAGCCAACTTATGCTAATCACTTTTAGTAGTCCATTTGATTGGTTTAGTTTGCAGTAACGTTATATACAGGATGCGTTAGCCAGTGTACGCCAAACACGCCTTAGTCGACATTCATGGTTAAGTTACATTGTTACTACTATTTGTTGCTTCCCTTTGGGCCCTAGTAACACACAGGCGCAAGTTGAGTGTAATGCTGCTAACTGAATGTTACCCACTTTCGTAGGAAACCGACCCAGTAGCATTAAAATGACTACGTCGTTCCCTAAACAGTCCTATTTAGTTGCCTGGCCTACAGTAGAACTCTGTGACCATGGCTCTTATATCATCTATGCCATATGATCTGTTATGATGTCTGTTAAATGAAGAGCTGTGGTGACACAGTGGTTAGTGGGTTCATTTGGGTCCAATTCCAAGCAGAAATAGAATGTTTGTTTTTTGTTTGTTCTTTCGACCACCAAGATTCCTAGGTTCACGTATCCTCATACAATGGATTACTAGAAAATTGTCTGGGATTGTCCTGAGAGAGGAACGGGGACGAGGAAGCGAACTGGCTACCACGCCTCATATGTCGTGACCTAGAATACGTAAATGCGTATTACTTCACACGTCAATGGTAGTACCCGAAAACAGACTATGTTTACTTTTAACCTTTAAATAATAGCACACAATTCCACGGTATCTGTTGAATAACTTTAATGTTTTCTTTTCACATTTGTAAACCAGCAATAAACACGATCGGTTTCTCACTGAACTTCCCACGTTATTGTAAGAAGTATATTAACATGTGTATATCAACATTCATTGAGCACAGACTTGAAGTAGAGATTAAAGCCACATTTCTTTTTTTTTTAAATTTCGGCCATGTTGAATTTCTTAATGTACCTCTAAAATAGTTATTTTTTTAATGTAAAGGCTAACTTCTATGTTTTATGTGTACATAAATAGGCCCTTTACAAGTTTAGTAGAAAATTTTAATGATATCTCTTGGTATTTTTTTTTTTCATAATTTTAAAAATTTAACGACATTTTTAATGACGTTTGTTTTGTTTGTTTACTGCTGCACAACAACTAAAGCTTAATATTAAATATTGTTCTACTCATGATATAAGGAATAGAGTGAAGAATATCAGTGCACAGTTTCGTTACAATCTAACTAATAGTTTAAAAGAAAATTGTACCTAAGAATAAAAAAACTTGCGCTAATGAGAAAACGTGAAAAAACGAATTATGTTTTAGTTTTTTTTCTTTTATATAATTAAAGTTATTTTTATGTTTCATTAACGTTTTTACACAGAAAAACAGTTTACAACTGTACCTGGCAGTTAAAATAGTCCTGCTGCATATGAAGGATCTCCCTCCAGGGCATGCAGCTCACCTTGTCTCTTCACTTTGGCCGCTCGTTCAGTATCGCGTCTTTTAGTTTCTTTGTCCTTCTTGTACTTGAGACTATTTCTTACTTGCTTCTGCATCCTAGATGTTCCTAGTCTCTGCATATGCAGGCCCGTTGAATGTCCATAAAACTGGGCAGTGTCTTGGTCAGCAGCAGCTCCAAAGTTGAACTCTCTTGCTGCAGTTGCTACTGCAAACTGAACGCGCTTGCGTGAGGCAAAGTTATCTTTAGTACATCGAACGCATATCAAGCTATGTAAACACTCATTTGAATTATGAGTTTGTCCTGACACACATCTACTAAGTAGTTTAGTGTCAGACAGCCTTTCATACATTGGCAACAGATATTTCTCAAGCTTGTAACGGTTGAGCCATGTGTGTAACATCTTGTCATGAGGACCCGGGACCTGATGCTTAGCCAGGGCGGATTGAAAAAACAAACACCAAGATTGCTCTCCACTTGAGCACATTTCATGATGTGGACTTTTGTCTGTTGAAAAACAGTGATGCAGTGAAGCCATAAAACGTTTCCTCATGGACTCTACACTTGTGTTGTCTCTTATGGCTCTATTGTAATAAATTGTTAGCCTACGGATGGCATTTTGTGTAAGCTGACCTTTACCTTCTCCTCTTAGGGTCACACCTTGCTTTCGGCAGTCAGCAACAACATTGCAAAGTGCTGTTCCAAGGCGTTTACTGACATGGTTGATACACTCCTCTTTGTCTATCTGAATGTCATCCCCATATGGTTTGAGCTTGGTAAGCTCCGCAAATGTTTGGTGTCACCATCAATCAGAAAGTAGTGACGTGTAGCGAAGTTTATGACGGGCCACAGACCGTCGCCACAGCACTCTTGCAGCCTACACCTCCATCATTCCAGCAGATCCTGTGAAATTGTTATCACAGTTTAGAAAATGTTCTGCCTTCCATGCTGCAAATTCATCTGGTTTGTCCCTGAAGTGTCTTACCAGTGGTTTCACACACCTGGCAATATGTGGATATAACATGGGCATGTATGCAAAGTCCTGTAAGAACATTCACTGCACAGCCAACTCCAATGTGGGATGTGTGGCCTCTAGTCAGCCAAGTGCCATCAAAGCTGACACTTATATCTAGCACATCATTGTTATTTAGAGTTATGCCTGACTGTTGTGCATGAGCCCATCGAACATACTTTACGGTTTGAGAGAAAACAGTGTCCTCCAGATCTTCTATCTTTGAATATAGTTCATTCGCTTTGTTGTGAAATGTTTTGTGATGAAGACCTTGCAGGTTCATGTTTTCACAAAAATTATTGAATGTTGCTGCACCCATCTGTCGGATAAATAGTTGATGGCTCAACCCCAAAGAGATAAAGAATCCAGAGTTCCTCTTTCTCAATGTGATCCTGCCCGTTAAAATGAATTTAGCTGTTACTGGCTCAATGATTTGAGACCATTAAATAGAGTTTTGGAGAACCAAGGTATACCTCAAGGAAAAAATTAAATGTTTACTGAGTATCCCAAATGTCCTTATGGATGGTTCCTTGCCTCTCCTCTACCAACTAAATAATTAATCTAGGGTAATTGCTTACAACAATTTTACTATGATAAGAGAACTCTCAAAAGAGAAAATAACCCGTAATTTTCATAATTTAATATACAAATTAATGGATTTGTAGCTTATACATATAATAACATACAACAAGCAATACAGTACAATTACAATATTAAGGGCATATTAGTCTCTTAACTAAGTATCTATCTCCTGGCTGTGCTACTGTATCATACATTGTCCTCGGTGTTATATCCGTTCTTAATTATAAAGATTGGGCCTCTTCTGTTGGCCTAATATGTGGAAAGAACTGGGTACACCCTGGTTGGTTTACCAGCCAGTTATTGGATCTCGGTAACAGTCAGTGTAGAATATTCTTGAGTGTTCTTTATTGTTTTCCCCGGCGATTTATTATATTAGTATTGGCTCACTGGTGTTCTTCACCTATATCTGGATAAAAGGATAAATGATACCTGTCCTGGAAAGGTGGTGAAAATTAGCAGGAAGTTGCTGTGGAATAGTATTTGGCCTCACTATCTCAGCTGCCTCACTCAGTTAAGTGGCGACTGTATTCAGTCAAGCTGCTACAACTACTTTCACAAAGTGCTGCATTCACAAAGTCAGGTCTGGATAATTACCACTACCTGAAATTTTAGCATCACATAATTCTAATGATATCATAAATATGACATTAGAAATGAAATGTAAAAGCATAAGAACACAACAAGTGAAACTATAAAATGAATCTTGTTCTTGGAGAAAATAAACATAGAAGAAAGATAGTCTTAGTGTTCTCAATTAGTTATTACCAACATAGTTGTTTGCTCTCACTCCAATCTTCCACTACCAGGTGTTCACGGTTTAACTAGCAGATGTGCAGTTTCATCTTCACCTATGCCTGTCCTCAGGTCTATAGTTTAAGTAATACCTTGAGTGATTTGGAATTTGACAATTATGTTGACCATTCTCTTCTGTGCCTAGTTTTGTTCTCTACTTCATCTTTTCATATTCAAGAAAAATGGTCTCATACATTAAGGGCTTTTAAAAATCAGTTCCCATTTCAATGAGTATTTGTTTATAAACAATATAAGCACATTATGGTATCATTCTTGTATAGCATTCAGGTCTATTCTTCTTCATTAAATGCTTAAAGTGAGAAGATTTCTTCCATTCTCATGGATGTAATATTTATTATAATCATCAACATCATCATGGTGTCCTTAATCATTGTAATTACAATCATTATAATTATTATCATGCATATGACCTTAGAAATCATTACATCATTCTAACATTACCATCATAATCATTATTCCATCATTTTCATTACATAACAGTCATCATCATCATCTTTGTATTACATTATTATCATTACACTAGACCATATGTGTTAACAGGAGTGACATGGACTACAAAGTGGGATTTTGCTTAAATTACACACACAGATGCCGTAATATTCGTAATGTATGATATTGGTTGTGTCGTGCTTAGCGCACAAAACTAGATGATAGTAACATGAATGATATTTTATACACAGTGTCGTTATGCGTCGGAGTGTACTAAATTATTATTTAGTTTATGGGTTACGCCGAAGCAGTTCTCTGGTGATAGTCATGGCATATCACATCAAGTTGTCGGCTATCCTGAGATTGACTGTTGGCTTATACTCCCTCTCTCTCAGCCTGTAACTTCATTCACTAACTCGAACTCCTCATGCATCAGTAAACATATCCATCTGTTCATGTGAGGTCAATTCACTCATCTCAGACATCATTCATATGTATGGATGATCATTTCACTCAGTCTATAGACACATTCATATTGTTATGGGTGATCATATAGGAATCATTCATCACACATCCTTCATACTGGCATGTAAGGTGGGTGATTTCCCAATGATAACTTAAAATGTTTACCACCATTAATATCACAATGGAATATATCCTTTCACAATCACTCATACACATCATATCTGTAGGAATGACATCAGGCCTATGTAGGTGCTTTACAAAGAATACATTAACAGATTCAACAAGAATGACATTACAAGGTAATCTCATCCTTCAACCTAACTTATACTATTTCCTTGATATTTAGTCATGCATGCTGATGGGTTTTATCAAATAATACATTCACATCTGTTTAACAATGATGAACCACACATGACACAAGCATGCTCTTCAGTGACATAGACATGTGATCATTAGACATAAGTATGAGATTCTCAAAGGATACTTCCTCATGGGTAGCAATAATGAAAATACACAGGGGTCCCTACATGGTCTCATGAATTTATGTGATCTCCTCTGTCTACATTCAGGCATTATGAATCTTAACCATTCTAACATGCCGGTTGACTAAGTATTATTATTGTGTGGCACAAACATTAATTCCATATGTTTACAACATTGAAAATACATTTGACTCTCCGCCTGGGTGCTTTACTCAACACACAAAATTATTATCCCTATAGAATCTATTTGGTTCTCATGGGTTCATGAATTACAAGAAAATCATTTGTTTTTCCATATGCTCATGTCAAAATTAAATCTACTGACTAATTACACATTACACTAATTTTTTCTATCAGTGCTGGCACAGGCAAACTAGTTTTAAATCTTACCAGTGGGCATATGTACCATATGACCTTACTACTGTACTAAGAATTCTTAGTTTCCTTAAGTCTTAAGTTACCACTCTAATTCATTGCAGATTGAGTTTCATGCTTAAGAATTAAAATATATAACATGTGTCTAATGTTTTACATTAACTAAGTTGTTTAGCTGGGAGAAAATAAACACTGTAGTTTTCTCCTAATGTACAGTTTATCTTATGACTATGATAACTGAGTATAATGTTATTTCTACTAGATTAAATTCTTTAGAACTCGCATTCCAAATCATTTTAGATTGAGTTGCTTAAAAAATAAATGTACAACTTGGACTAATGCTTATACATTACATCAGTTGTTTACTTTGGGAGAAAATAAAACTCACTATGGTTATTCTTAATGTACAGTTTATATATAAACTATAACAATTAACTATATTATAATTAAATTCTTAAGAACTCACTACGTGTTCAACAAGTCGACTTACCAATTCTTCTTCTAGGAAAAAGTCTCACCCTTAATCTAAGATTTAAAATAAATTAAAGTAAACATGATGTTTACCTTATTTATCAGAATGACTTCAACATTTCGACACGTTTCATGATCTGAATGAGATGTAATTTATCACAAGCGATGTCGTAGGCTCAGGATTTTCTTTTCTCGTGTGATTTTTAAACTCTCTCACTCCTTCCGCTGTTTCAGGTCTTTCCGGTTCACGTTTTTCATTGCCAATGAGTATATTAAATCATGGATCTTACAATTGAGGAACAAACAATTCGGTTGCGGTGAACTCCGATTTTGTCGTTCTGGAAATATTTAACGCGATCTTACGTTTGTGAAAATACAATATATCACACCATCACACAAACTAATGCTGAATATACTGACTGGCTGCTGACATCAACAGATCTATCCCCATCATTACTTCTTGCAGATAGGTATCTTTCACACACTACTTCTTCGCAACAAGAGCAGTAAACCTCTGCATACACAGCTAATCCTTTGGCTTTGGCTTTCTAGCTGTCAGTTTTCAAAATAAGACTAGCATTTTTACAAACTGGACAACATAACATTTTGATTATTGCCTCAATTTCTGAACAATCAACTATTGCTCTTTGTTCCCATTTTTGATATCCATTGTCATCACCAGAAGCATACTTGCTACTAGTGTATGTCGTGTATTTATACGTATCTCTTTTAAATTGGCTTCGGGTAATAAAAGATTCACTTCCACAACTTTGAGAAGAACACGATAGCACTGATTCATTCAGATTCACTGTAAAAACACTTGGATTTGGAAGAAGTGGCATGTGCACTTTAGCTGGGTCGCTTTCGGTAGTTTCAGAATTGTCTATATCGTTTACGACGTTCTGATAGGCTTTTCGCTGATTACGAGCATTTGTGAGGTGTAGTCCGAGAGATTTCTTACGTTGAGTAGATGACTGGATGTTACATTTCTTAGAACGAGGCATATTTCAGTGCGTGTAAATCTGTCGTCAACAATGAACGTTCAGCACGTCACGAAGTGTAAACAACAGAAGCCGCCATTTTGGAAACCCACGTGATCAGGTTCAGCCATCGGCGAAAGCGGATTGCTTACCGTGTTCCATATACGGAAGTTTCCGGAAGATTAGAGATACGAAACAAACGGTGGTACACAGAAACGTTTCCGATTTTTTCCGATCTAATATAAGATATGGTAAGGTGTCTAAAAATGAACTATTCCAAAAATAGCCAAATTGACAAAATATCGATGTTTTTACTGCCGCACATCGAAATGTATTTATGACTCATAGTAGCAAATTGGGTTGAGAACTGGCCTTTCAACACGACTATTGTAAAGAATGCCAGATACACAAGGGGACATACTTTACTGGAAGATTAATAACCATGACCTTACTTTATTCAAAGAATCATCAGCACCATATGCCATCTCCGCAAGTTCATGGAAAAGGATTTCAAGTAGCTTAAGTCTCAAGCCTGTGTTGTGCATACTGTTAGTCTGTACCCTGATCAGATGCCTGTAGTTGATATCTTCCACATTTTACCGTTTTTGCCCTCTTCATCTTGTACCTAGAGTAACATTTTCAGTGGATTATTATGTTGACTGATGTGACCAATGTATCTGGCCTTTCTATTTTCCTCAGCAAGGCCCTTTTGTATTTGATTGGCACAGAGCTTCTTTATTTGTTTTCATTTTCCTTCCTGGAAACTTCCTTCGTCTTGTTAAGAACCATATTTCAAACGCCTAATACTGTACTCAATTACTTTAGTCAAAGCCTGTGTCCCTGGCGCTTGATTGGGCACACATTGAGAAAACCAGAGGATAGTTAGAATACGCATCGCATTTGATACGAATGAATTTTGTTTTGAAAATCGTTGATTGCAGAGCAGTAAATATGTCATAAAAAGAAAATGCTCACATTTTGTCAAAATTAACGTTTATTGGAGACGGTCAAAATTACAACAATACCAAATCGACAGCAAGAAAATAGGAACACACATTCAAAATATTAAAAGAAAACAAAATATGTAATATCAACAATAACAAACAGAATCAAAGACATTAAGAATAAGATATTATGGTGTCTTTTGACATATGGGTGAATCGGTATAACCATATTGTTATAACATTTGACCGAAGATATCTTGTGGATACAAAAACAAGTATTGCAGAGGAAAGAGTAGCACACCCATTAAAAACAAATATCAATTGTAATGATACAAAGTGTGTTCAAGTGTTATCTAAAACCAATACTGCTATATTCATGAGAAACATGAACAATAAGCAGATACGCTAAGAAACATCTACCGACAGTGTAAATGTGATTTCTTGGGAAAGTGCAACGAAAATCATGGATTAACAGGAAATCAATTAAAAACGTAAACTAATTACAGAAATTAGATGCCAACTGCGGATTCAACCAAGTGGTGATTATGTACGCCCTTTTTATGTTGATTCGTGTTGTAATAATTGACACAGGTCTCAATTATCTCTTAGATCTGTGTTGCGGGAATGTTTGGTGATATAATGCGATGTCTCCTTTCACTGTGCTCTGCAAGCGATTTCCCTTGTTCCTCTTCGGGCCATTGCGTCATTTACTCTGACCCTAGCTGGACTTGTAACTTGAGCCAATTACAAAACTGTTGGTCGGCAACTGACCTTGTGCTCAATACTCACTTCTCCTCGCGGAGGTCTCATCTAACAGGCGATTTCCGATTGGGTAACCTACAACTAGACTAATTTATAAATGGTATTGTTTTTTTATTTCTTTATGTACAATATAAAAAAAATTAAAACAATGAAAATGGCTTAATGTGCAGAGTGGACCTTCACACACAACCAACCAACCAACCAACCGACTTTCTTTTCAAAATGTCACAAATTGGGCACGCATTCAATGTGCGGCGCGTTCAGTGGGTCGCTCTCCGGAAAGAGACCGAACCATATGGGATAAAACCCGGTTCAATGAAGTCTTTCTGGTGACTGCCGTTTCCATCGACGATGAACTGTATTTTTCGTAGAGGACTTTTGTGTTGGCATTCTGGCGGCTGCATTATGCACAGTGTACCTGTGCGGGTTGTTGGCTTGCCGACACTCCTATCTATTCCATTTTTCACATGGGGCAGTGAGGAGAATTTTATGTGATATTCACTGGCACAGGAACGGAGCAATATGGGGACAACCCGTTGCCGTGAAGCTGGAACCGCGACTAACTAACTAACTAACATTCGGTCCTTCCAACCACTCATATTGTGTACATCAGTTATCAGTTGCGCATGTTATATTCACATAGACAAAAACATTGTCAAATGAAAGTTTTTAATATAAGCAATGCACTTTACCACGTTATGAGACACAAACAGTTAGCTTTTGTGGAATGTGTTCTATTTCTTTATTATTTATTGTAGTGCTTAAAATATAAACAGCAGTTTAATCATCCTAGCCACGCTCGCTGATATTCAAGATACATCATCTGACACGCATCAAAATGTTGGGGGTATTTCCCTGGGAGAACTCAAAGAGATCATTTTCTTAGTTTATTCAAAGTCAATGGGTACAAAGAAAGACAATCTCAATTTCAAGCTAAATTTAGCCTCGAAACTCTCACGTAGTTGTGTTTATTTGGCTGAAACGCCTGATCAATAATCTATTATGTTCCTGTTTTGAGATCAGTGACAAGCTAACAGAAAGTCGGCAACACTGTCTCCTAAATGTGTTGCGCCCATGAATAGACATCGTCAGCGTCTTCTATATAAATCTTAGATGATACAATTAGATAGATTTCTGGAGGAAGCTGTGTGAGAAAGCGTGGCTGAGAGGTTATGATGTCTCAGGCTCGGAAGACACTGGGTTAGAATTCAAGCATTGGCTGTGAATCTTTGCAAGAATGATTGGGTTCTAATAATATTAAATGATTCGTTGATCTCTTGGGTAGTTAGATCTGGTACCTAACCTTTCAAAATAAAGGCGAAAATCACGAGGGCCCATGTATATATTGAAAACCCACGGAAACTGTCAATTTACGCAGTGTAGGCCACTACATTGGCAAAACTGTTAGGGAAAAAAGAGTTACACGTGGATTGATAATTCCTTCTACCTTGAACGGAAGTCGTTTAAAGGAAGCAAACCTTTCACAAATGCAAACTTAAATCTAACACACTGACCTATGAATGGCATAGCCAGGTCCCGAATACGACATATCTAGGATAATCTTCTGGTTTAGAGAAACAACAGTGGAAGATAAACTTTATGGGCCACTGAGGAAACTAAACAAGATGTTTAAACAAGAGACAACATTGCAGATATAGACAATACATTTCAAGCAAACGAAAGAAGAAGCAGAATAACTAGAATCACACTAATTCAAGCTACTGCCGCTAGCATTTATCTTTGGCGCATTAAGAGTTTACAGTGTGACACAGTGTCTGGTTTTTCCAGTGTACTTTACTATCGGCAAATATGCAATAAACTAGGAGCTATGAAAGACTCCATTGCAAGAGACGTTAACCTATGCCTCCACAATTCTAAAATGTAGCCGGATAGACTGCTAAAGAATTATTTATACGCAATTCCACATGTGAAATTTACCAGCTAGCTCGCTAACAATAACAAATCAGCAGAAAAATGCGTCTGGAGAGTTCTGTCACAAAGACAACAAGCGTTAGCATTTCAAATTAAGGCAACTCACAAAGGGGAAAATAGAAAAACATATTTTCTTTTAGAAATTTGAGACAAACACGTCAAACTAGAAAAGGCTTCGTGAATTCAAATAACGTGTCGAGACTTGAAGTGATAATGTCATCATAGCTGGTTAAACTTGAAAGAAATGCGTTGTATAAATACAAGTGAAAGTAGCACGCTAGAAACTTCATGGCGCATTCGTTTTTCAGCAATAGTGAATATTTTAAAATTCAAGAATGTCAGGATTGATAATCAAAGAGAAGATCTGGAAGATATATGATCATGCGTGATAGCAATTGCGCGCACATATTTGCATAATAAAATAAGACGATTGATTTAAAGGAAGAGCCGTATTTAGATCGCATTAGGGGAAACTAGGTTTTGTGATGTGAAACTGGTGTGTGCCGTGGAACAATATACATAATGTGTTACATGTTCTTTTGTTTCTTTTGTCCTGTATCCCCAATTAAGTCAAAGACACCCAACTAACCAACGCCAAGTTATCCTATTGTTTTGCTATGTCCTGTAGCATGTCCCCTCCATGTCCTCCCAATATTATTGATCTCTGTAGTTAATTCTCTTCTACGTGTGATTTTAGTTCTCCAACTATTTTGTTCCCCTTGTGGGTTCCAGACAAGAAAATGTATAGTTATAGTGTCCTTAAGTGTCCTATCCAGGGTCAGCGGCTTCTCCTCACCTCTTGATTCACTGAAATGTGTTTAGTTCTCTCCATGGGCTCTACGTTGATGGTTCCGTCATACCATGTATGTCCCATTTAAATGTGTTTAGTTCTCTCCATGGGCTCTACGTTGGTGGTTCCGTCATACCATGTATGTCCCATTTAAATGTGTTTAGTTCTCTCCATGGGCTCTACGTTGGTGGTTCCGTCATACCATGTATGTCCCATTTAAATGTGTTTAGTTCTCTCCATGGGCTCTACGTTGGTGGTTCCGTCATACCACGTATGTCCCATTTAAATGTGTTTAGTTCTCTCCATGGGCTCTACGTTGGTGGTTCCGTCATACCATGTATGTCCCATTTTCCCCACTGGCACTAATTAGTGAATGTTGTATTACAGGTTAGGCAACATACACTAGTTGTGTGATGTAAAAGAGCAGGTGTAATATATGGGAAGTTGTATAACATATAATGTTGTGTGATGTGAAACAGCAGGTGTAATGAATGGAAAGTTGTATAACACATTAAAATTGTGTGATGTGAAAATCAGGTGTAATGTATAGGAAGTTGCGTAAAATATAACAGCTGTGTGATGTGAGAAAACAGATAGAATGTAATGGGTGCTGTTTGTCATATACAAATTTATCATAGAAGTAAATAACAAATTTAATCTATTGTCTGATTTAGAGATCTTATTTCAAGATGTAGATGACCACATTTTTTGTTAAAGAATTCAATCAATTTGGCTGCAAAAACAACTTTCCCAAAATTATGAAAGTAGGTCATTGGAAATGGATGACTGAAGAAATGTTACGACTAATTGAAACAAGATGACACAGCAAAAATAATCATGACAAATATGAAGAGGTTCACAGAAAATTCAGACCATTAAGTAAGAGTGACAAGAGGCATTGCATTAAGAAAAAATGGCATGAGAATTTAAAAACAACACAAGAGTATAAACATACCAAATTAATGCACACAAGAATTCCAGACCTTACTAATAAAATGTGTATACCAATGTTTAGTTTAGTCGATGGATCAACATCACGGCACACGGGCTTAATAAAAGGGACTAATAAAAGGGACCTACATCCAGGCTTGGCCATGGGAAGGTATTCCCCATGGAATTCCCATGGGAATGGTCCCATGGGATGGGATGGGATGGAGCAGCACACATTTGTATTTCCCATGGCACAGCATGAGACAGTAGCCATGTCATAGTAACTTGATCTACGTCACATCTACCATTAATTTTGTTTATTTTTTTACCTTTAAAAGCCTTTTATCCTTCTTTTTTTTTCTTCTTTATATATTTGTATATATTCCGTATCTTGTAAAGGGACACCGGATAAATAAATAAATACACATAACATTTTATTATATAAGATTACATTTTGGTGCGTCACCAGCAATATTAGTACGACATTAAGTCAGTTGTTACTAAGAAGAAAGGGAATGTGAACAACAATAAATGGGTCAATGATTAGTTAGTTAGTTAGTTAGTTAGTTAGTTAGTTAGTTAGGTAGTTAGTTAGTTAGGTAGTTAGTTAGTTAGTTAGTTAGTTAGTTAGTTAGTTAGTTAGTCAGTCAGTCAGTTAGTTAGTTAGTTAGTTAGTTAGTTAGTCAGTCAGTCAGTCAGTCAGTCAGTCAGTCAGTCAGTTAGTTAGTTAGTTAGTTAGTTAGTTAGTTAGTTAGTTAGTCAGTTAGTCAGTCAGTCAGTCAGTCAGTCAGTTAGTTAGTTAGTTAGTTAGTTAGGTAGTTAGTTAGTTAGTTAGTTAGTTAGTTAGTTAGTCAGTCAGTCAGTTAGTCAGTCAGTCAGTCAGTCAGTCAGTTAGTCAGTTAGTTAGTTAGTTAGTTAGTTAGGTAGTTAGTTAGTTAATTAGTTAGTTAGTTAGTTAGTTAGTTAGTTAGTTAGTTCTGTTAGTTAGTTAGTTAGTCAGTTAGTTAGTTAGTTAGTTAGTTAGTTCGTGAGTCAGGTCTTAGTCAGATATGACTGAGCTACCGTATAACAGTAGGCGGTACTACCTGCTTTCTGTTAGCGCCGAACGATGGGCGGCGCTTACCAAACCCAACACCCCATATTGTGCCAACGGCTTCGGGCGGAAGAGCGCAATTGGGAGGGTACAAGCCTTACCCTGGTGCGAGGAAATGCAACCTAAAGACAAAATGTCATGGCAGGGCAGACCAGGCCCGAAGCCTTGGTTGGCGGCTGGTCTAGGATCGAAGCTCCGACAGGCGGACAGTTAGAGCATTGCTTTGCTGATCCGGCAGCTTCTGCAGCTTGTCTTGTTCTAGATGTAGGGGTGTTACCTTTCCTCTGGAGTGAACTAGGCAGAGAGGGATCTTGCTGCATGGGCAACACATGATCTGTATATTTTAGCCCAGGCTTTGTGCTATTGAGAGGCAATAACTCTATCCCTGATCTTAACCGATCTCGGAACCAAAGCGAGAGGCGACTGTTACGGGTTATAAGTCTTTGTCAATTGGCGTAGACATGGGGCGCCACGCGTTGCCTTTGACGGTGGGAGACACCTACAGGTGTCACTGATCAGCTACCGCCCGCCTCAAGCTGGGCAGCCACCGGCCAATTGGATGCTGATCCGCCACAGCCTGCCTGCTTCAATGGGTGCTTGGGGGTGTCCAGGATTTTCCACTGACTTGCCCAATATTGACGATGTGAGAAAAACGGCTGTGATTGATGCCGAACTTAATCGTCTTAACATTGATATTGCTGGCCTGCAGGAGACTCGCCTCGCTGAGGAAGGGTCATTCAGGGAAAAGAATTACACTTTGTTGTTTGGTGTAACAAGCTACGTGGAGGGTCCCAAATAGCCCGGTCACAATATTTCAAATATCGTCTATAGCCCTGGCTGGGATAGGTCTTTACCTGCCAACCCTCCTCCGTTTTCCCTGGACTCACTGTCACTCTTTCTTTCGACCTATGGACCTATTTCCTGCAGTGTTCTTCTGGCTGACGCATAAATACCATGGCAGTCGTCAGAACAACTTGGAAGTAATTTTATTAACCTAATCAAGAACAGCACAGGAACACATAAAGGCAGATAAACAGATAGATCTACACAGACACTACACTGGTAAAGTTCCAACACAGAGCCTCAAGTCGCCACAGTCACAGATCCAGCTTCAGATACTGTCTGATCTGTCCACACACTTCTCACCAAAGATGTCCGAATCACCTTCCTTCTCCAGCAACTGGGTGTAGGTTCAACCGGCTTTTGTAGAATCCAAGCGACTGGTCTGTTGAGGACTTCTGTTCATTGTCATCTGAATTAGTTCGGCACTAGGTCTTCACTGACCTATGAAAGGCTTTAGTGTTGCCGATAAGGTGAGGTGTTTGTGAAGGATAATGGATGGGTCCTTTTAATGTCCGGTATAAAATGGGTAGGCCCGAAAATCACTCTCAGGCTCCCTCCAGACAACAACTGCTCTCAGGCGTATGTTGTTAAAACAAAACCGGCAATGCACCAGTCATACAAACTGTCCTTGCCTCAAGACCTGCACCTTGCCTCTGTCTCAGAGTTAAGCACACCAAACCTTGAGTTGGCCTCGTTGGACATATTGGCGTTAGCCTAGAAGCACTGGTGATAATGTCCCTTAGAAGACATAGTCACTTCCCATAGAAGAGGACCCTGGAGATGACAAATAAAACCTGAGCGACTGGGCTGACTCATGTATCATACAAATACACTATATTTAATACCTGAATGACCAGGCCCTGACCTGTCAGGTAGCCCCTGGATTGGCCACGTCCGGGTTTGAGTAGACCTCCAGCTGGACGAAGTCCGGTTGTCTTTTTGGCCACAAGACACACCCTCCACACTCATACCAAGCCTTTATTATGATTGGGCACATTCATTCCCATGCTTCCCTCTCACTTGCAAACCATGCCTTTCTCACTCGCAAACCATGCCTTTCTCACTCGCAAGATCTTGTGGTGTGGTGCGCCCAGTAATCTGTGTGTTACATCTCATTACCTAATAGTATAGTACTGGGGTTGTATGGCACGCAGTGTAGTTCCCCACTCCCTGCAAGAATAGGAAAGAAGATACTACCCCCTCCCGGCTCTGCTCTTGTTTGAGCTGTCGCCGCAATGTACCAGCAGTGCCCCACAGAACACATAGATTTAGCGGAATGCAGGTTCTCTAAATGAGATAAATAAGTCCATTATCTTCCCTACATCATCCTATCTAGTAACAGATGAAAGAGATAGTCCTGTGAATGGCCTCTTCTGGCTCAAGAAGATAGATCAGAGATTGGTGTACCCCATCCCCAAGAATACCATAGCCATCCACTGAGTATATACAACAGAAAGATGACAATCTGTCCAATTCAAGCCGTAGACAGAAAGATAGCAACAGCTCATCTGACGCCAAGAACAAATGAAATCCTCTTGGGAGATATATGGTTCAGATTCACTTCCCCGGCTATGCCAAGGACAAGACGCGCAGCCAGATCGGCTAACGGTCACCCAACTCGTCATTGGTTATGATTGGCCTTTCGCCAATTCATCTTCCCCTTCAACATATTGTATATTTATAACTCCATGTTTGGCTGGAGTACCCACAACCCAAGCCCTACCTTTCTTCACCACTTCAGTAGGATGTTGCATCTCTGTCCCAATCTTCAAATCGACTTGACAAGATGCCACTATCCAACGGTAGGTGTGTACACGGCCATGAATTGCTTAGCAGCCGCACCAGCGCACATTTGGCGCAAGGCGCTCCATCGGGTTTACCCGATGTGAAAGACATTGGCTACTTGCTCCATGTAAAGATTGTGATAGGAAGATAACCCAAAGAACCATCTTTCATGGAGATTTGAGAGAACAAGAGAACTGAGAGCTTCCGAAAGCCGTTTCCGCCCTGTCTACCCAAAATAAAAGAATGCATAAGGACATGGACCACTGGCGTTTCGCTACATAGGCCCCCTCTTAAGAATGTCGAACCCTACGAACTTTCTACTGTCAGTGGTTCTGTTCGAATGACCCCACCCTCACATTCAACCATAGGATGCCGTGATAAAAAATCTGCTCCCACATTCTCCCTTCCGGGGATGTATTCGACCGTGAACTGATACGGTTGTAGGAGCAATGACCATCTCATCAACCTCGCGTTCAGTTTCTTAGAAGTTGCCAAGAACGTCAGAGGTTGATGGTCGGACTGCACTTTGAACTGGACTCCATACAGATAAGGTTGAAATTTCTGTACCGCCCACACTAGAGCTAGACATTCCCGTTCGACGGTGGAATAATTCCGTTCGGCGGGTAACAGTTTTCTACTGGCATACGCCACCGGACACAACACCGAAGGATTATCTCGCCCTTCCTGCAACAGAGTTGCTCCAATCCCTATGTTACTCGCGTCGGTTCTCAGAACAAACGTTTTCTTCAAATTCGGGAGTTGCAGGACTGGCCTATCCACCAACGCCTGTTTCAGCTTCCCATAAGCCTCTTCACAGCTCGGGGTCCAGACTATAGGATCTGGCGATCCTTTCTTCAGGGTTTCGGTTAACGGCGCTCCAATTTCGTTGAACTTTGGAATGAATTTCTGGTAAAACCCACACAGAGACAAGAAAGACCTAACGTCCTTTTTGGATTTAGGACGGGGTGCGAGACGGACCTTCTCAATATTCTTTTCTTCCGGTACCAGTCCCCCTGGGGTAATAGTGTGTCCCAGAAATTCCAAGGATTGATAACCAATCATGCATTTGGCTGGACGGGCGGTTAACCCCTCCTCTTTCAATCTTATGAAGATCTTTTCCAAGGATTTCAGGTGATCTTTCAGATTGTCAGACGCGATGAGAATATCATCCATAAACGAGACGACAGAGGGATCCCTTAAAGGGTCTAATAACTTTCTCATCATGCGTGTGAACACACTGGGCGCATTGCTCAGCCCAAAAGGCATCACCTTAAATTCGTAATGGCCACTCGGAGTACTGAAAGCGAGCATGGGCCGAACCTCAGGCTTCACAGGGATCTGATAATATCCCCGGCTTAAATCAATTTTTGAGAAGTACTTTGCCCTATTTAATCTGGCAAACAATTGATTTGTGTTTGGTAACGGCTCAACTTGGAATGTCGTACAATTATTTAAATGCCTGTAATCAATACATAAGCGGTGTTCCCCGCTTGGCTTCCTCAACAAGACAACCCCGGCATTATAAGGAGAAGTCGAAGGAGTGATGATGTCGTCGTCCAGAAGCGTCTGGATTTCAGTTTCCAGGGCCTTCTCTTTCGAAAATGGCACTGGATATATTTTCTGGCGAACGGGGTCTTGGGTAGTCAGAGTCATATCAAACTCGACCAACCCTGTCCGCCCTGGCCGATCGGTAAGAATCTGCTGATGGGACTCCAACAAACGGATGACACGGTCTGTTTCTTCAGCCGACAGATCAGGATTTATATGTACATCCCTATAGGTTTCCCCAGGGTGTAATGGATACCCCCTATCCGTTTCTTCGCCCGATTCAGTTTCCATCGCGACCGCCATAGTCATGAGTGGGAGGGAAGTACCATCAGATCGTTCTTCATACTTTTTGAGAAGGTTAATGTGGAAGATTTTAGATTTCCCCCTGATCCGGATGGCATAGTTGGTGCGGGAGACAACCCTTTCCACCGGGAAAGGCCCCTGCCAACCAATCTCGAGTTTATTGGAACCTACTGGAAGTAACAACAGAACCCGATCCCCCACCTTAAGAGACCTATCTTTCGTCCTTCTATTGTAGTAGGCCGCGTGTCTCTTTCTGGCCGCCCTCAGATTCTGAGCTGCCAAAGCCCAACCCGTCTGGAGTTTCTTCTTTAACTCTTCGACGTATTTATATGAGGATACAGCTTCTTCAGAAGTTTCCTCCTCTGTCCAACATCTCAATAAGGCTTCTAAGGGACCCTTGATTGGCCTCCCGAATAGTAGAGTGGCTGGAGGCAACCCGGTCTACCCATGGGGAACCTCCCGATAGGCGAACAAGGCGGCTGAGATATACTCATCCCATCTGTCTGGTTTCTCTTGTGCCAGCTTCCGAAGCAAGGTCATCAAGGTACCATTAAACCTCTCTACTTGCCCATTAGACTGAGGGTGATACGGGCTTGTGTGAATGTGGTTGGTCTGGAAGATACGAAAGACTTCTTCCATCAGCTTACCACAGAACTGAGACCCATTATCCGTTAGGATCTGGTTTGGAAATCCCAACCGAGTAAAGGTCTCCATCAGTGCATCAGCCACTCGCTTAGAGTCGATTGTGGCCAAAGGTATCGCCTCACCCCACATGGAACAGCAATCCACCATCGTGAGAATGTACTTATTCCTCTTCCTAGTCCTAGGAAGAGGACCAACAAGATCGATGGCAACTCTCTCGAAAGGAGAGTTCATAATAGGCATGTCTCCCAGGACTACCGGAGCTGTCCAGTGTTTTGGTGCCACACGCTGGCACTCTGGGCACGACTTGACGTACCTGCGCACGTCTCCAGTCATCCCTGGCCAGTAGTAATGGCATGAAATGCGCTGGAGAGTTGCCCCGACACCCATATGTCCACTGAAAGAAATGGTGTGTCCCATATGAAGAAGCTGTTCCCGATAAGCCTTAGGAACCACCAGCTGTCCATGCTGGTGATCCTCCACTCCGGCTCTCCGGTACAGTAACCGATTCTTCATATAATACTGACCAAGCAGAAAAAAGGCAACACGGTGTGGGCTTTGCAGTGAAGAATTCGCTTCTGGGAATGATTGAAATTCCAGCAGGAGGAAATGAAAGACTATTACCCCTGCGCTTGGCAACGTCATGTGGTTTTGCCACCATTATTACTGCATATGCACCGACACTCGATTCCTCTGATGAAGTGAAGGATTCGTTCTATGAGGAGTTAGACTCCGTGATCAAGGCAGTTCTAAAATCTGCTGCAGTTACGACCCACACTGAGGAAGAATTACAATGTCTACTATCTGCATTCTCCAATGCTTGTTCTGAATTTCGTTTAACAATTAGCAAAAAGAAGACACAGATTATGTCACAAGGTGCACATGGGGTACCATCAATCTTTATTGATGACGCCGAACTAGAGATGGTAGACCATTTTACACATCTAGGATCAGTAGTAAATAGCAAAGTATCCCTAGATCAGGAAATCAACATCCGGATTGGTAAGGCAGCAACAACAATGAACAGGTTAAGAAAAAGAGTCTGGGAGAACAGGAAGCTTACTGCAAAAACAAAAGTCCTTGTCTATCAAGCCTGTGTCCTTAGTACTCTTCTTTGTGGCAGTGAAACCTGGACAACTTACTAACACCAAGAGAAACATTTAAACAGCTTTCATATGCGGTGTCTGTGAAGAATTCTTGGTATTAAGTGGCAAGACAAAATTACAAGTACTTTAGTATTGGAAAGATCAGGTTGTGTGACAGTTTATTGCATGCTCAGTCTTCGTAGACTTAGATGGATGGGACATCTTAGGAGGATGGATGATGGTAGAATACCAAAGGACATCTGCTTTGGTGAATTACAGATGGGTAAGAGATCTCAGGGTCGGCCTCTACTACGATACAAAGATGTGTGTAAGCGGGACATGATTGATACAGGCATTGATAATGCACATTGGGAGCAAGTCGCCGCTGAACGTGTTGCATGGAGGGCAAACATCAGAAATGGAATAAAGATGAGGGGGAAAATTATTGCATATAAGTCACACACCGAGCGTTTGAGACGTAAGATGGTGCATGATGGTGGAAATGACCACGTGTTCACATGCACCCACTGTGAACGGACATTTACAGCGCAAATTGGCTTTATCAGTCACATTCGCTACCGCCATAGGTAAAAGTTATTATGCCTTTTTAAAGCACAAACTATCGTCTGTCAAGACGGCAAGGTGCCAATGAATAGTTAGTTAGTTAGTTAGTTAGTTAGTTAGTTAGTTAGTTAGTTAGTTAGTTAGTCAGTTAGTCAGTTAGTCAGTTAGTTAGTTAGTTAGTTAGTTAGTTAGTTAGTTAGTTATTTAATTACTTAGTTAGAAAGTCAGTCAGTCAGTCAGTCAGTCAGTCAGTCAGTCAGTCAGTCAGTCAGTCAGTTAGTTAGTTAGTTAGTTAGTTAGCTAGTTAGTTAGTTAGTTAGTTAGTTAGTTAGTTAGTTAGTTAGTTAGTTAGTTAGTCGACAGATCACCCTCATTGCACATCCAACCATCCAGCCCATAAGTGCTCGGATCCCCTCATCAACAGATCCTACTGCGTGTAGCAGCTAACGACACCAGTTCTGTGTTGGTTTATCAATCTTCTTTGGCTTTCCGCGTAGTGTTCTTGTTTGGCCACACCTCCTTTAATTTGCTGTTCTCGCAATCTGGCAAGGTTGTAGATTCATAGTCATCACTTGGTTCTCGCAAAAGTCTTACTTCTCGTAGAGCATTCACAATATCAGCCTGGTCCATGGCGCGTCCGCCCTCAACACTAGCTTTACCTGCGAGCTTGTCAGCCCGCTCATTTTCTTGTACTCCTGCATGCCCTGGCATGAAGATGAAGCTAATCTTTGCCAGCCGAGACCGCTCCAGACACAGCAACAACACTCTTTGGATCCACCCCTTCTCTATCCTCTTGAGCACGCTCATTGAGTCGCTAAGGAAACACGCCCTAGTGAATGCCTGTGTCTCGAGGCTATGTTATTGCTTTACTTACTGCCATGACTTCCATAGTCAAGATATTTGTGGTCTCAACAAAAGCACCAGAGTCCTCCTTCACAAATCTCTCTCCAACCTGAGCCGTAAAGGCCCATGAGCTTCTCATGCATCGGACGACAAACCCATCTGTGTAAATGACAGCATCACCGTCTAACGAATTCTCGAAAATCAACGCTTGTACTTCCGCCTCCACAGCAGCCGGATTTTTTTGTCTGCATTTTCTGTCTAGTTAGATGCAAACTGAAAAGGACGTACAGAAATATGTTGGCACTTGTACCCACTCTTCGCCAGGTTCTACGTTCTCAAGTGAACACACCTGTTGAAGAATGTCTTCGGCTTGACCCATCCACGGCCTTCCTCTTTTTAACCTCCTGCCCTTCACCTTCCTAATTTCACTATGAAGTGGATGTTGTGTGATTGCGTTAAATCTGAGGTAGGCACGTGCTCCGCAAATTTGTATTGTCTTCAATGGTTGGAAAATCAAGAAGGCAGTGCATCGCCCTGCATGCTGTATCTCTTGTGCATCCAGGAATAATGCGCACAGCTTCGTTCTGTATCCGGTCCATCCTTTCTATCTGCTTACGGCTGAGAGTCAGGATCGCAATTGCATACTCTAACACAGGGGTCACCAAACTACGGCCCGCGGGCTGTATGCGGCCCGTGATGTCATTTCATCCGGCCCGCCGACGGTACTCGAACTTGCTTGATTTAACGTATGGAACACGAGACGTTGTACTACAATTTAAATGTAAATATTATGTTTAAAATAATAGGAGATCTTCATGCGTGCGGAGACCTGGCTGCTATGTGTCTTAAATTTACTATTTTCAATTATAAATTATTGTATCTAGATTTTTTTATTTATTGTAATGTTTGCTTATTTCGCGCCATCGTAAGTCATTCCCAGGCTCGTGGTAGTGCCGCCTACACTCTGACGTTTCCATGGCAACACACACACACACACACACACACACACACATCTTTCCCTCCCCCAGATGCGTCCGGCTGTCAACACAAGTCCGATGCTGCAGAAATGTTTACATCTTTTTTGCCAGTCATCCATTTTATAGGTATGTAACAAAAATCTCACCAGTGACCCCAAGTCCTCTGCTTTTCTTGTGTTTCAGTAGGATTTTAATTATGTTTCCAATTCAATGTCTTTTTCATTTTCAGATCCCGTGTACTTCACCCTTCATTATGGCTCCTAAGAAATGAAATGTGGACGCGTTTTGAATTAAGAATGGGGAGTCAAGCACTTCTTTGTGGAAACAAAGAACCGGAAAACAGTTGCGTAATATGCAGCGAAAGTGTGCCGTTTTGAAAGAGTACAATCTTCGGCGTCACTACTAAACAAAAACATCTATCAACATATTCAAAGTTTTCTGGAAAGTTACGCTCTGCGAAATATGAGTCCATGAAACGTGGTTTAGAAATACAAAGGGATCTCTTCATGAGAATGTTTGCTGAAAATGTATCTGTTACTCTTACAAGTTACACAATAGTGCATAAGATGGCAGAGCGAGGAAAACCGTTTACTGATGGCAACTTCATCAAAGAGTGTATGATGGAAAGAGCAAATGACTTGTGTCCCGAGAAAGCCGATTTGTTTGGAACTATCAGCTTTTCGGCAAGTTCAGTGTGTGAAGAATAGAAGAACTTGGAGCGACGATATTGCTACAGATAGGCGAGGAAACTAGGAAGTTTTTGTGATATTCTCTGGCACTGGATGAGTTTACTGATTTCTCGAGTACGTCACAAGTTCTCGTGTTCATTCGTGGTGTCAATGCTCTTGATTGGATGCAGCAATTCGACACCAAACACTGATGATATCTTGAAAGCGAAATATCAGTTTCACAAATCTCACTAAACTTTTTTGCTGATTAGTTTGTGAAATTCTGATATGTGCACACTAGGTCTGATGTCAGTATCTTTTTTGCTAACGTCGCCTTCTTTGATAACTATTTTAGTAAATAAAAATCTTCGTTGTCTTTGTTTGTTTGGTGTTTTTTTTTTTTTTTTTTTTTTTTTTTTGGGGGGGGGGGGGGGGAGGGGGTTTGTGTGTGTGTGTGTGTGTGTGTGTCTGTGTCTGTGTGTGTGTGTGTGTGTGTGTGTGTGTGTGTGTGTGTGTGTGTGTGTGTGTGTGTGTAGTGCAGTGCACGCCACTCACCCATAATTAACTTAGTTTTTCGTCTTTTTTTTTTTAACCAGAGCTTTCGTTCTGTCAAGTAGTGTTAAAGTTAGTTGCATATCCTTTACAGGCCGTTTGCAGTCAACACCAGCATGTTTTGCTGTTGTTGATGTCTTGCTAAGTTTACGTTCAGTAGTTTGCCATTGCTTTCTGAATGACCTGCACCCATACCATTGCGTAAAAAAAACCAGCGCACTATGGTCTGCTGCCAAATCGCGCGCAGCTGTGTTTCGAACGCGGGTATAAGGGATTACGAACAGCGTCCGTAAAACCTTTGCCACGGAGACGGCGCAAATATTGTACCAAATGAGTATCCGGCCCGCGCTCGTCATTTTGTCAGTTATCCGGCCCGCCGTGAAAAAGGTTTGGTGACCCCTGCTCTAACACATACATGACCAGCCCCTCGTATAGAAGACACAGATGGCGCTGCTCACAGTTTGCTGCTGCCATCACCCGCATCGCAGTCAAACCCCGCTTGTCCTTTGTTATCACATGGTCTATGTACTCATTATAAGCAAGGCTTCGATCAAAACGTATCCCAAGGTAATTCATTGCCTGCGTTCTTTCCACAGTCTCTGAACATAGATTAACAGTTGGTGTTGGAGTGTTGACAATCTGATTATTCAACGAGAACCATGTCAAGGACTCTAAATGGACATTTCTTTAGTCCAAGCTACGTGCTTTGTCCAGAAAGCTAGAATCTTTGGGTCTAAAGATACTTATGCCAATTATCAATTAAAAGCTGAGATTAAACAGAGGGGAGGGGGAGCGATACTGTCATGTTAAGGCTTGCCACACATACTACCCTGAGGTTATGTATATATTCACAGGTCTCCTAAGTGAAGATTATGGATAGACAACTGTCAGGAATGTTAAGTTCATGAAGAATATACATATTCTACGAAGTTACTTCACGCTAAACCACCATTCTATCACAGGTTTTGACACCGTAACCGTCTGAAGTTGATCAATACCTATTCCATTTTGCGGACGTCAGCAGTTTTTAAGTCCAATGTCATGCACAAGTGATAATCCTGAAAATCCAACGAAGGACTGCGTCAGGGACTTTAGTGAACATCAATATATTCAATTTATCCCTAAGTGACTGTGCGGAAGGGCATTATCAAAGACAATTGCCAAATCCCTCGTACCTCCTTGCACAAACTGGTACAACCATTATTATTCGAGGCTGAATTTTGTTCCAATTCCTCGACGTGGGAATAGGACTACTGACCATTCCATATCATCGAACTAAAGTCAATCAGTGAGCGAATATCAAACCAGGACCTGAGAAAATTGCTTAATAGCAAGAGCAGTGATGGTGAAGATCTGTACGAACGAGGCTGAACTGCCGAAGGTTCAAGATTCACGGTTGAATCAGTATCCAGCTTAGCACCAGAAGAGGAAGAACCAGAAAGCTAACCAGAAGTGATCCAAGTTGAGTGCAGAACTGTCGATAGTCGGGAGGATTCCTGGGAAGAATACCAACTAACCAGGTGAAGTTGTGTAACCGACCTGACCGACATATACACTGAAGTCCCCGTCTATGACGAAACTGCCAAGACCCTCCTGAGCTTCTGCACAGTCCTACTAGTAGTTCTGGTAGCCTACCTTGTCTATACAAAGAATTCTATTCCATGTTGTATGTTGTGTGGTGCGTTATTTGAGTTAATTAAAGTAACAGAAACGAGAAACGTGAGTTATATTCTGTGAGAAACAGCCTAAGATGACTGCCGAATGCATGTGTTGTAATTCTTGGGTCTAGGGAGTCTGCAGAATTATCAGTTGAGTATTTTTAAGATAGATAGGTGATATCCTTGTTCAATTCTAAACCCAACCCCAATAGTATTGTTACAGTAGAGAAGGGCCAGAGTTTAGACAGATTTAAAAAAAAAAAAAAACTTTTATGATACACGTGGAGAACAGTTGGGTTGTTCGTATAATATGGATGGACCACCAATACTTAAGATTGAAGTTCAGCATACTCTCAATCAAATGAAAATTAGCAATACCCCGGGTCCAGACAACATCACATCCGAAATGATTAATGCCTTAGAAGAGTATGGTATGGATTAAGTTACCAGATTGCTGAGCAATATGTATGATACTGGTGATATTCCCAGTGACTTATGTAAATCAATGTTTATTGCAATTCTGAAAAAAAAAGTAATGAGCCTTGGAATGTGATCAACATTGAACAAACAGTATAATGAGTCACATCATGCAGATTTTACGAGTACAAAGGATTATCCTGCAAAAAGAAAAAAATGAAATCCGAAACAGAAGAACGATGTGAGTTCGTAGAAGGCAAGGGTACAATAAATGCAGGGTATGTGCTGAGAACATTAATTGAACGATACATAGAAGTAAATAAAGACCTACATCTTTGCTTTAATGATTATACAAATGCTTTCGATAATGTAAGACATGTCAGCATGATGAGGATGCCTGGAGATCTACAAATTAATGGGAAATACCTTCAATCAATCATGTGCCATGCCGGAAATCGTGGGCGGTCATGACTCGTCATTTCACTTGATCAACAGAGTCGTGGATCAGCTCAGTGTTTCTGTCTCGTCCATGCCATATGGCCAAGCCAACCTGGTGTTTTCCTCTCGGTCTTCCTCTTCGTCTGTTCCCTTCGATCTTACCAGTTGTCACTAAGATCTCCAATCCATTTCTTCTCATAACATGACCAAAAATTGTGACTGTCTATGTCTAATTTCTCTAATCAATTTACGCTTGTCATTTGTCTCCTGTATTACTTGGAAATTGGTTTTTCTGTCTATCCATGGTATTCTTTGCATTTTCCTCAGAAACCACATTTCTGCAGCCATCAGATTTTTTCAGCTTGACTGCTCATTGTCCAGGTTTCCCATCCATACAAAAAAACAGGCTCTATGTATCCCCTCAACAATCTTTTTCTCGTTTGAATTGACATCCTTTTATTGGTCAGAATGTTTTTCATCTTGCTAAAGGCTACTTTCGTTATGGCGATTCTTGTTCTAATATCTTCAAGGCATCTCCCATCGAATGTTATGACTGTTCCGAGATAATTGCACAGAGATGGTAGTCACTTCCATAACCTGTGTCTTTTTACAATTCAATTCTAACCCCAGTTGCTCACTGTGTACAACAACCGCATCTACTAATTGTTGCAGATCCTGCGCTTTGTCTGCAATCAATACTGTATCATCTGCATATCTAATGTTATTGATGTTTCGTCCTCCAACGCTGATTCTATTTATATCTTCTACATTTCTGAAAATATTTTCACTGTATAGGAAAAAAAGATCTGGAGACATTACACATCCCTGCCAAACACCTCTCTTAATAAGCTTATATTGTCCCACTTCATTATCAATCCTTATGGCAGCTTGTTGTTTCCAATATATATTTTTATAAGTCTAATGTCGTTCCCATCAATTTGTAGATCTGCAAGCATATCCACCATGTTGACATGTCTAACTCTACCAAAAGCCTTTGTGTAGTCAATAAAGCAAAGATGAATATCCTTGTTTGCTTCTATAGCACGTTCAATATCTGTTCGCAGCATATACACAGCATTTACTGTACCTTTTCCTTCTACAAACCCACATTGTTCTTTCTTTATTTCAGGTTGTATTTTCTTCCTCATTCTTTGCATGATAATTCGTAGCAAAATCTTTGTGATGCGATTCATTATACTAATTGTTCTATGCTGATCACATTCCAAGGCTCCTGATTTCTTTGGGATTGCAATAAATACAGAGTTACATAATTCAGAAGGTGTATCTCCAGTATCACATAATGTGTTCAGCAGTCTGGTGACTTGATCTATTCCATATTCTTCTTAAGCTTTAATCATTTCTGTTGTGATGTTATCTGCACCGGGGGCCTTGCCAGCTTTCATATGTTTCGGAACATTTCGAACCTCCATCTTCAAAATGCCTTAAGCTGATAAATACATATATTGAAAACAATAAGCTGCCATAAATATTCACAATGAAGTAGGTCAATATCAGCCTCTTAAAGGGGGATTGGGACAGGGATGTGTAATGCCTCTAGATCTTTTTCTCCATATACAGTGAACATATGTTCAGATATTTAGATGTTATGAGAGGAATCGTCATTGTAGGACGTAATATCAATAACATTAGATATGCGGATGATACAGTATTTTCTGCAACATTTATCAGATGCGGCTGTTGCACTCAGTAAACAAACTAGGGTTAAAATTAAATTGCAAGAAGATACAGATCATGGTCGTCCCTAGCAAGAAGCAACACCACAATGCAATATACAATTAAATGAGAATATTCTTAAACAAGTGAATTACGAGGGGAAGTCAATAAGTAAGTCACCCATGGCTGTAGAAAAATAACTAAATATGATAAAGCTTGAAATAAGTTTATTTTTATACATACATTGTCCCTTTATTTCTCAACCGGTCTCTGTGGCTAAGGGCTTGCGAACGCGGTTTGTGAGCCCGTATACCCGGGTTCTAAACACGGCGGTGCTGGTTTTTTCGAAAAAGGTATAGGGGCCGGTCGTTCAGAAAGCAATGGCAAACTACTGAACGTAACACTTGCCTAGTGCATCAACAGCAGCTGAAAATGCTGGTGTTGACTGCAACGTCCCGTAAGGGATACGCAACAATTTTTATTTCTCAACATAATTTCCACCAACATTGATGTACTTATCCCGTCGTTTTATCAGTCCTCCTAAACTCCTTTTCCTCCTTTAATTGTCTGGATATCTACCTTGAGCACACTTTCTTAAATTTCAATCGATCATGCATTATGCTGTATGTTGAACCATGTGAGCGCCCTGTTGCAGATGCTACAGTCTATCGATACTCGCCTGTCACCCCTAATCATCTCCTCCACCCACTGCACGGATGCTTCTGTTGCAATCTCAACAGGACGACCAGATCGGATTTCATCAACAATTTTAGAGCGTCCTTGAGAAAATTGTTCTACCCAGCTTTGCACCGCTTTACGGGACAAACATTTCTCAGCATAAACAGGAAGCATTTCCTTATGAATGTCCTTTGCAAGCAGTCCTTTTGTCCAACAAAAAACAACACGTTGCGCTTTGGTTGTACACTCCGTAAGTACATTCGCCATTTTGTATATACGATGTGCATGCATGTGCGCATGAGACACCTAGCGCCACCTGACGAACGGGAATATACAGTTCGATGTTGCTGTCACCTAATTACACCTGTAGAAAACACCAACTACATTTACCTGTCATCCCACAGAACTGTATGACTTACTTATTGACTCGTCCTCGTACTACAATTATCTCGGAACATTCATACATCTGATGGGAGATGCTTTGAAGATATTAGAACAAGAGTCGCCATTGCGAAGGAAGCCTTTTGCAAGATGAACAACATACTGACCAATAAAATTATGTCATTTTCAACAAGAAAAAGAAGGTTGAAGTTGTACATAGAGCATGTATTTTTGTATGGATATGAAGCGTGAACACTGACAAGCTGATAAACATTTAATGGCTGTGGACATGTGGTTTCTATGGCTTCTTGAGCTCAAGATAAGTTCATTCCTCCTTAGTTGGATCGGAAGAGCCCTCTTCCAACGGAAAATAGTGTTTAGATGTGGCAGTTGGACTTCTGAACCAACATCAATATATACAGGCCTGCCACCGGGATCAACCATTTTCTCCTGTGCTGTTCAATGCCTACACTAAGCGAATCACCGGCGAGCAGATCACAGGACCCAAGAGGACATTGTCTTATGCCGAAAATGTGTTAGTCTATCGTCAGGGTAAGGATAGTTTCAATGGAATAGAACTAAATCGCATAAGCACTTGGTGTGTGGAATCTGGGGCAATGGTCAACCCAACGGAGGCAGTAGTGACATGGTTCTCTTTGCATAACCATATTGTCAACACTCCAACACCAACTGTACATTTGTGTTCAGATACTGTAGAATGAACGCAGGCAATGAATTACCTGGGGATACGTTGTAATCGAAGCCTTGCTTATGATGAGCACATATACCAGGTGATACCAAAGGCCAAGCGGGTTTGGCTGCGATGCGGGTGATGGCGGCAGGAAACTGTGAGAATCGCCACCTATGTCTTCTTTACGAGGGTCTGGTCCGTTCTGGTTTTGAGTATACAATGGCGATCCTAACTCTCCGCCGTAAGCAGGTGGAAATGGTGGAAAAGATACAGAAAGCAGCTATGCATAGTACTCTTGGATGTACAAAAGACATCATGAGGGGCGATGCGCTACATTCTTGACTTTCCAACCGTGGGGGAACAAAATACAAATCTGCCGAGCACGTGCCTACCTCAGAGTCAACTCAACCACACAACATCCACGACATAGTGGAATTAAGAAGGTAAAGCGCAGCAGGTGTGGTAAAGTAGATTTAGCAGGGAAGATATATATCCCTATTAGCTAAGACCGACTACTACAGAAAACCAGAAATGGCGCGTAAGACGCCCTTGGGGTTGAGCCAGGTCATAAGATACGTTTCTAATAGATATAGAGACAGGTTTTCACGTAGAAGCTCAGGAGGGTCAGGAAAGTCACCGCATTTTCAAAGAGGGGACAGCTCACGTGTCGTCTTCCTGCCACATACTGCTCTCCAGAACTGATGTTAAATTATGTAGCAATATCACATTCTGTCAAAGGATATCATGCTGTGTCAGACAGAGTCCTATTAGTAAAATTAAACGGAAGACCTTTTAAAATAAATTTCATTCAAGTATATGCCCCAACAAGTGAAAGCAGTGAAAAAAGCATAGAGGAATTTTATAATGACGTGGAGTCTGCTTTGAAGAACTGCAAAAAATCAGAAATAAATATCATAATGGGTGATTTCAACGCAAAAATAGGACAGCAAGGCGATGGATGCAGTGTAGGCAACCATGGTTTGGGAGAGAGAAATGAAAGAGGATACAGACTTGTAGAATGGGCAAAAGAACAAGAAATGGTTGTAGGAAACACCTGGTTTAAACAGCATCCTAGAAGATTATGGACATGGAGGTGTCCAGACAGCAGGATTAAAAACCAGATAGATTACATCCTGATTAGCAAAAGGTTTCGAAATGCGTTAACAGTCGTAAAAACAGTTCCAAATGCAGACTGTTACAGTGATCACAGATTAATTACAGGCACATTGAGGGTAAAGTTAAAGAAAGTCAAGTATACAGCAGGAAACCCTAAATATGACTTGTGCAAATTGAAAACTGACAAAGAAATACAAGATAATTTTAACATAGACGTAAAGAACAAATTTGATATATTGTCTGATCTAGAGATCCTGTTTCAAGATGTAGATGATCAATGGGAAACGATGAAGAATTCAATCAGTTGTGCAGCAGAAAAAACTATTCCAAAAGTAAAGAAAGTGGGCCGTAAGACATGGATGACTGAAGAAATTTTACAACTAATGGAAACAAGAAGACAGAACAAAAATAATCCTGCCAAATATGAAGAAATTCACAGAAAAGTGAGAACCTTATGTAAGGAGGCAAAAGAAACATGGCTTGAGAAAAATTGCAGAGAAATTGAAAAACAACACAACAGTAACAATGCGAAACTAATGCACAAAAGAATTCAGGAGCTTACTAATCAAAGAACACGTACATCAGCAGGCTGCCTACAGACAAAAGATAGAAGAGTCATAATAGAAAAAGATCAGATATTACATGAATGGTCAGATTACGTGAAAAACCTGTATGACGATAACAGAGACGAATAGTATGATGTTCAAAATAATAATGAAGGACCAGCAATTTTGAAGATGGAGGTTCAGAATGCTCTTAACCATATGAAATATGGCAAGACCCCCGGTTCAGACAGCGTCACAACAGAAATGATTAATGCTTTAGAAGAATATGGAATAGATCAAGTTACTAGTCTGCTTAATACAATATATGATACTGGAAATATACCTCAGGAGTTATGTAATTCTGTATTTATTGCAATCCCAAAGAAATCAGGAGCCTTGGAATGTGATCAACATCGAACAATTAGTATAATGAGTCACATCACGAAGATTTTGCTAAGAATTATCATGCAAAGAGTTAGGAGGAAAATACAACCTGAAATAGGAGAAGAACAATGTGGGTTTGTGGAAGGCAAGGGTACAGTAAATGCTGTGTATATACTGAGAAACATAATCGAACGTTCTATAGAAGTAAACAAAGATCTACACCTTTGCTTTATTGACTACACAAAGGCTTTTGATAAAGTGAGACATGTCAACATGATAAGGATGCTTGAAGATCTACAAATTGATGGAAAAGATCTTAGACTTGTAAAAAACATATATTGGAAACAACAAGCTGCCATAAGAGTTGACAATGAAGTAAGCCAATATCAGCCTATTAAAAGGGGTGTGAGACAGGGATGTGTAATGTCTCCAGATCTGTTTTCCCTGTACAGTGAAAGTATTTTCAGAAATATTGAAGATATGGAAGGAATGAACATTGGGGGACGATGCATCAATAACATTAGATATGCAGATGATACAGTCTTGATTGCAGACAATGAACAGGACCTGCAAAATTTAGTAGATGCAATTGTTACACACAGTGAACAACTAGGGTTATAATTAAATTGTAAAAAGACACAGATTATGGTCGTCACTAGGAAGGACGAAATACCACAATGTAACATACAAGTAAATGGGAATATTCTTCAACAAGTGAGCAGGTACAATTATCTCGGAACAGTAATAACATCTGATGGGAGATGCCTTGAAGAAATTAGAACAAGAATCGCCATGGCAAAAGTAGCCTTTAGCAAGATGAAAAACATATTGACCAATAAAAAGATGTCAATTGAAACGAGAAAAAGAGTGTTGAGATGCTACATTGAACCTGTACTTTTGTATGGATGTGAAGCGTGGACAATGAGCAGTCAGGCTGAAAAACATCTGATGGCTGTAGAGATGTGGTTTCTGAGGAAAATGCAAAGAATACCATGGACAGCCAGAAAGACCAATGAACAAGTCCTTCAAGAAACAAATGAAAATCGTAAATTGATTAGAGAAATTAGACGTAGACAGTCAAAATATTTTGGGCATGTTATGAGAAGAAATGAATTGGAGAATTTGGTGACAACTGGTAAGATCGAGGGGAACAGACCAAGGGGAAGACCTAGAAGCAAGTACCTGGATGGCTTGGCCTTGTGGCATGGTCGAGACAGAAACACGGAGCTGATCCACGACTCTGGTGATCGAGTGAGATGGCAGAACATGACCGCCCACGCTTACCGGCATGGCACATGATGGATGGATGGATCACATTTAACACACAAAACCTTAGACAAACCAACAACAACAAAAATAAAGAGAACAACTCATTCTTATAAATTATATCGTTATAATGGGAAAACAGGTTGGGGGGGGGGGGGGGGGGGTGCAGGCGGTGTATGTTAGAATGGCATCTTAAATTATACACAACTCAAAAACACCAAAAAAAAAAAAAAAAAAAACAACAACAAGAAACCATAATAGTTTCATTAATTATCACCGTAAATTACTCAGATTGTTTCTGTGGCCTCACAAGTAATTATCTAAATTATCAATGTTATGTCACCACAAGTGAGGTACTCAAATGTCTCTTATATACCCACAGCTGCTAATCTATTATGTCCTTGGGTTCACCACAAATAGTAGACTACAAATACTAGACTAAAATGTCCTTTGGTTCACTACAGATACTATACTAAAATGTTCTTGAGTTCAATATATCGGGATCCATAGAAATCAGGTTACTAGAGTTGTTACTGGTGTTGTTGTTGGCCATTGCTATTTTAGAGGGTATCAATAAAGTACTTAACTGAATTCCATAAGGCTGGGGTTGCTCTGAAATCGGAGGGGTAAATGATGTTAAATGATAGTTAAACTCGAGCATATTCCATGTTGGGCTGATTTTAGCATGTTGTCTAGCGCTTACTATTACCAGTGTCTCTTATCATCAGGCAAACCCACTCCGATTGGAAAGGTAATTGCAAATTGCGTCCCCAAGTCAAAGACGAGAAGTCAACATTTTAGTCCAAAAGACCGGTATAGAGGTTAAACCCCATACCTGGCCATCAGCACAACAAGCGAAAGGCCATGATGACACTGCTACAATATTGTATTTGATGTGAAATAAGCTTTCCATAATGTCGCATCAGATGTGATGTAGTGATAACGCATGTATTTGTGACATGAAACAGCGTGGTGACATGAAATAGCATGGTGACATGAAACAACACACACAACAGCAGACAGCAAGTAATACATAAAAATATCATTTGTGGTAGTAAATAGGTGTGTAACACCAAACGTACAGTTGAGTTGAGTTGAGTTAAGAATCGGCATCCCTGCACTCAGGACATTCCCATACGTGCTCCGCCCCTCGTTCAACAGCCAGCGAAGAGTCATGCTACTAATTGTTCCCACCGCTATCTGATTAAAAGTTCTCCTGGTCTTCCCTCTCAGGTTTGAGACTGTTCCAGAACTCCCGCCGATCCCCTGCAATCTCATTCTTTCCACATACGGGTTCTCAATCTGTTCCTCCGCCTTCTCCACCTGGTCTCACAAGCGCACGACCACCTGTCTCGTGTCCACCAAACGTACATTGTTGATCCAATGTAAAACGAATTATTTCTTGATGCACATCTTATACTGTGATCCTTGTAATGTTTCATTTCAAGGGCGATGGCAGTTATATGTAATTATGGATATTATACAACCTTTTACATCACGCACTTATTGTTTCAAATCACATAATTATATTATGTGACATGCCTGTTTTATGTGACGCAATAGTTTCATGTTCCACAACCCGAAGCATGTTACACATCCTATTTCGTGTTCACACAACTGCTTCATGATACACGAACCTGTTTCGAGTCATTCAACTAATGTATGTCACGCAATTGATTTAAGTCACACAATTTTTATTTGTCACACACATAATATATGTCACACATAAATTTCAGGAATTCTATCTTTCACTTAGTACAACCATTGTCATGTCACCCAAATGTAATAAATTATATACCATCCTATACATTTCACCTGCTGTTTCACATCACATACTGTTACATGTTAAGCAACATCCTGTACATTATGCACTCTGTTTTACATCACAGAACTATTATATACTGTTAAAAAAACGCAACATTTTTGGTGTTACTGTTATAAAAGATATTCGCTTATTGGACATCAGTCAACCTATCGACTGTGTCCATCTGGTCATTAACTTCTCGTGGTTACCTGAATTGTACTCACCTCGATGATTCATGAGGTCATGAAAGAGGTCAAGTTCAAAACAACATTTTTGACAATAACTCGTGACAGGTTCATGATAATCCTTTGACATTTACTGAACACATAACTCTCTGACCATATTATCGAATGCCTATAAAAGATTGAAGCTCCTCGAATAAATTCAGTTGAAAATTCAATGCACAAGTATGGCTCATCTCACCACAGAAAAACAACTCATCATCATTGGACTTTTACAGGCTGGACAGTGATAAAGTGTAGTAGCCAGAGAATTTAATGTGGTTAGAAGCACCTTTGGAGGCGATTTCAAGAAACTGGCTCAGTGGCAGACCGGCCGAACAGTGGAAGACCCATAATCACAACTGCTGCCGAAGATCACTTCATACGGCTGCGTCACCTTAGGAATCGATTTACGTTTGCGTCCTCCACAGTCCAGTCAATGCCAGGAGCTCGTCGATTTCAGATCAAACGGTCAGGAACCGGCTGCACGACGCTTGTATTTGGGCTAGAAGACGCTACAGAGGTCGTGTTCTTACGGACCGGCATCGCCAGAACCGACTGCAGTGGGTGAATCAGCATCGTCAATAAAATGGTGGCACAAGTTTGCAATTGAAACTGCAATAATGTTGCGTTTCTTTTTTTTTTTAAATTTTGTTTTGTTTTAATTTTATTTTGAACAGTATACGTTATACAATATCATATCCATTGCATTTTCCTTCTAACATCAAACAATTGCTATCTATTATCGTCATCATGACGTACCATGCCGATATGCGAGGGCTGTCATGTTTCGCCATCTCACAAGATCACCAGCTCTATGTTCTTGTCTCTACCATAGTACGTGGCCAAGCCATCTAGGTATTTGTTTCTTTGCCTTGCCGTGTTCTTTTCCCCTTTAATCTTGTAAATTGTCACACACGTTCTCCAATTTATTTCTTCTCATAACGTGTCCAAAAATGGTGACTGTCTACGTCTAATTTCTCTAATCAGTTTACGGTTTTCATTTGTTTCTTGTAGGACTTGGGCATTGCCTGTCCATAGCAAGCTGTGTATTTTCCTCAGAAACCTTAGTAAGTAAGTAAGTAAGTAAGTAAGTAAGTAAGTAAATAAGTTAGTTAGTTAGTTAGTTAGTTAGTTGGTTAGTTGGTTAGTTAGTTAGTTAGTTAGTTAGTTAGTTAGTTAGTTACTTGATTAGTTGGTTAGTTGGTTAGTTGGTTAGTTGGTTAGTTAGTTAGTTAGTTAGTTAGTTGGTTGGTTGGTTGGTTGGTTGGTTGGTTGGTTAGTTAGTTAGTTAGTTATTTAGTTAGTTAGTTAGTTAGTTAGTTAGTTAGTTAGTTAGTCGACAGATTATCCTCATTGCACATCGAAATATTCAGTCCATAAGTGCTCGGATCCTTTCCTCAGTAAAATCTGTGTTGGCTTATTAACCTTCCGTGGCATTCGGCGTAGTGTTCTTGTTTGGCCCCACCTCTTTTAATTTGCTGTTTTCGTATCCCGACCATGTTTGTAGATTCACAGTCATCACTTGGTTCTCACAAACGACTTACTTTTCATAGAGCATTCAGTATATCAGCCTGTTCCGTGGCTTGTCCTCCTTCCACAGTAGCCTTACAATCAAGCCTGTCAGCCCGCTCATTTCCCTGTACACCCGCATGCCCTGGCACGAAAATGAAGCTAATCTTTAACAGCCGAGATCACTCCAGAGACAGCAACCACTCTCTTCGAATCCACCATATCTCTATCTTCTTGAGCATACACATTGAGTCACTAAGGAAACGTGCCCTAGTAAATGTCTGTGCAGCAGATAGACCAATCGATCTTCTGAATAAATGAACTATATACCGATAGCCGCCAGACAGATAAATAATAACTATTTGCAAGACGAACAATTACAATACATTTGAGAACCAGACATACATATAGACAGACTGACTATGGTAAGCAGTTTGCATATAGACAGGTACGGAGAACCATTATCAGACTGTCTTCAATATGAATGGATTCCGAGAAACAAATATGAATTGCCAGCAATACTAAGCTCTCAAACGGGCGAAGATCTGTTTGCTTACGCTGAACGAGTGATCAATAATCTATTATGCGGCTAGTATGAGATCCCTGACAGATTAGCAGACGCCTCCCACCCACCCCACACAATCACGCCTCACGACCCCTCCTTAATGTCACCTACATGTATTTTTCTCATACATAAGCAGATACTCACAAGGCCGGCCAGAAAATCATTAGCAGAAGATAGATACAATTAGTCATGTTTCGTTTTAATTCGTTTTACTGGCATGAGCAGGACAATGGGCGATAATTTATTGCAATTTTCTGAGAAATTGACTTGTGCCAAGTTTTTCCTGTTATCATCTGCAACATTAGATACAAAAATCATCATCATCATCATCATTATCATCCAGTGACTTCCTGGCTGACGTGGGCGATTATGACTCTCCACAACTTTGTGATCTCTGACGGCGGGAATCAATTCATTTGATTCCGTTTCCTGCCATGACACAATATTGTCATAAATCTTCTCTATCTTCCAGTTGTCATATGTTCAATATTTTGTCTTTTCATAATGTAGCCCAACAGAAAAAAATGATGACTTCTTCTTTCTGATGATTGTGATACGTTGCCTTTGGGACTCTGTTACCCTTAAAATATTCAAATTACTCATTTTGGCTGTCCAAATAACTATATTAATTCCAATACCAAAAAAAAGGCAACCTGAAATTATGCACCACCTACAGAACTGTTGCCCTGATCAGTCATGCGAATAACATTCTACTAAAAATCATAATGGGAAGACTTCGTAAGAAAATGGAAAGAAGAAATTAACGTGATTCAAGCTAGATTTAGACTACGAAGAAGATCAAAGATCACATGCACAGCATTCGTTTAATAATAGAGTAGTGTAGAGAATTTTATGGCAATGAATTAATAAAAAAACGATTAGTAGATTGTGAGCTTTACTGGAACACGATTGCAACAAACAAACACAAACCGACAACAAAACTACATGAAACACACTACATGACAGTAATACGTTTACTTATCTGAATCTGTATCCTAGCTGGGAGTGACTGACACGCGTTAGATGACAATCAGTGGATTGTATGTAACATTTTATGAGAATTTTATGTAAACATATTCTGACGTTTTGAGAATTATTCAAAGGCATTTATTTGCCTGTGTACAACATCAGAAACTTTGGGAAATCATGAGGCACATCGGCTTTCCATCATATGCAATGCAACTCATAAAAATGCTCTTTCTAGACCAACATGCAGCGGTTAGAATAGATGGCGAGACATCAGATTGGTTTGACATCAAGCATGGAGTCCGTCAGGGATGTGTGCTGTCTCCCTGTTTGTTTAACTTGCACGCCGAAAATATGAGAAATGTCAGACACGATATAAACAATGAGCTATATGATGCCCTAAATATCGGTGGTCATGACATACCAGAGATTCGGTATGCTGATGATACAGTATTGCTTATCCACAACACAAAATGGTATAGAAAACCCAACAATCTCAACCCAATTAAATATTAAATATCGCAACTTATATCTTAACATAGCAAAAATAAAGATAATGCATACAGATAAAACTACTATGGAGAAAGAAAAAGATGTAAAGGAGGAAAAGTTGGAGGTGGTGGAAAATTTCGAATATCTTGGGTCATTGATTACCAACAATGTTGAAACAATGAAAGAAGTTAAAATACGAATATATATTACTCTTCAAAGACCAAAACAACTGAATAAATTGGAGAGGGACAGATAGAACTACAACAATTAGATTTTTAGATCATGCATCTTTCCAACGTCTGTGAGACCTGGTCACCTACCAAACAAGCTGAACAACGCATACATGCCTTTGATTATAATTGTTATGGTCGAGTTCTAATAATATCTTGGATAAAGGAAAGAACAAATCAAATGCATCCATACTTCAAGAGCTGAATATTGAAGAACGTGGGCTAATAAAGACGACAAAACAAAAAAAAAATTGAAATATTTTGGTCACTTGAAACGTCACGAAAGTTTGAAGACAACAATAATTCAGGGGTATATGCATGGGAAGAGAGGGAGTGGAAGGCCAAAGAGAAGATACGTGCAGGATGTGGCGGATGATCTCCAGTTGGGTGTATCGGACACGGGACATCTTGCTTGTGATCGAGAGGTTGTTCGGAAGGTTGTTATGGGAGCGAGGTTCTGCAAAGGACATGCTACTGAATGAGTATGCTTAGAGTAGTTGTGTGTCGGTGTTTGTTTGTTCTGTGCTTACGAAGGCTTTAGCCGCAACGTCAATTTTTTTACTTGTAATCGTGTTCCAGTAAAGCTCACAATCTACTTTTGGTTGTTTGGTGATTCATTCATTGCCATTCATTTTAGAGCAAGTTGACTAAGCTCCTAGTGTCTTTCCCACAAGCTTGTAATTCTCACATCTATTCCCCGTCCTTTTCCTTGTACTGTGTTTTACCTGTATTCGTCTCCAGTCGTCTTGACTTGTCTTGCCACTGGATTCAGATGGACTCAGGCAAAAGAGTGAGGTCGGCGAATTGCGCAACTCTTCCTCACTTTAATCCAATTCATCGGGCAAGTCATTCTTCATCCAACGTCATATATCAAATCCTACAACGCTGGGCAGAGCATTTCAGCAACATCTTAAATGCAACTTCCTTCTTCGATGATGAAACCATCAACTGCCTTCCTCATGTTCCCATCAATGATACACTTGATGACTTGCCAACCATAGTGGAAGTAAACAAAGACATCCAGCAACTCTCAAGCGGCAAGGCACCTGGTCCGGACTCCATCCCGGCAGAGATATACAAGGCAGGTGGGCCGGTCATAACAAAGCAGCTTCACCAAGTCTTTACAAACATATGGGTGAACGAGACCATGCCACAAGATTTCAAGGACGCGTCAATAGTCCACCTTTACAAACGAAAAGGAAACCGCCAATCCTGTGACAACCACCGAGGCATCTCCTTGCTTTCAATTGCATGGAAGATACTCGCCAGAATTCTTCTCAATCGCCTAACGGCCCATCTAGATCAAGGTCTACTTCCTGAGAGTCAATGTGGCTTCAGAAAAGAACGTGGAACTGTTGACATGATTTTCGCTCTGCAAGAGAAATGTCAGGGACAGAACTGCGAAATGTTCTCCACTTTCATTGACCTTACCAAGGCTTTTGATACAGTCAGCAGAGAAGGACTGTGGAAGATTATGGCAAAATATAGCTGTCCACGAAAGTTTGTCCAAATAGTGCGGCTATTTCATGATGGCATGCAGGCAAGAGTACAGGAAAATGGTGAACAGTCTGAGCCCTTTCCTGCCACCAATGGAGTGAAGCAATGATGTGTCCTGGCACCAACACTGTTCAGCCTCATGTTTTCGGCTATGGTGACGATCATATTTCAGCTATGTTGCCTTCGAGAACAACCACATTGGAATAGACATCAACTACCGCATGGATGGAGAGTTATTCAATCTCAGAAGGCTGAAAGCTAAAACCAAAATTAACAGTGACACCGTCAGAGAGCTCCTGTGCTGATGATTGCTCTCTATACGCCAACTCAGAGGCGGACATGCAACATAATGTTTCAGCTTTCTAACATGCCTGTGCCAACTTAGGGCTCAATATCAACTTGGAGAAGACTGTAGTTATGTACCAGCCAGCTCCAGGGAATAATCAGGCTGTGCCGAATATCAAAGTGAATGGTCATAGTCTAAGTGTTGTGGACAAATTCACCTATCTTGGCAGCACTGTGTCACAAGCTGCCACAATTTATGATAAAGTGAATGCAAGAATCTCCAAGGCCAGCGCGGCCTTTGGCAGACTGTACAAGAATGTATAAGACAGAAATGGAATAAGCCTGCAAACAAAGCTGAAAGTCTACTAATATGTTGTATTATCCATACTGCTATATGCTTGTAAAACCTGGACTCTCCCCCGATGTGTCTCCACCTTGCCGTGGTGGGGGAGCTTGCGTGTCCCATCGACCCCATGTGCTTGCCTATGGGTGAAAACTACATATCGGACGGCTCGTGGGATAGGGACCAGACTAAGAGAGACACAACCTGCTGCTCTGCAGGTAAGACTGAGGATAGCAGTCAAAATCAGGCAAACGATCCCTAAATCTCAGTCCGGGCATAAGGCTCCCATCCGAGGTGTATGGCTGAACGTCTCTAAGCCATAAACTCCCGGAAGTGAGAGCCTTGCCGACACAGACCTACATCAAAATTGTGATGATGTGCTGAGAACGCTACATGCTCGGCGCAGATTCGTTCGATGGCTCTTAGCTGGGGGATATGAGGTATCCCCGGATGAAAGGGCCTGACCGTTACTCGCCCACAGACGCACGGAGGTAAGGTGCTGAGCCGGCAGCACATGTAGCCTACCTCGTGAGTGAGTACAAAAGGTGGAAAAACACCTCGGTCGCACGTCTCGCAGACGTCCGATAGTCTGTAACCACACTCATGGAGTGAGTGTAGTCAAAGGTGGAAAATTGTCTCGTTGACATGAAATGGAACGCCTGTCTTGCGAATCCATTACGTGGTAGCCCGAAGCGAAAGCTTGCTGTGTGGAAGCCGAAACAAGAGTCTCGAAACCCGAGGAAGGCTAACCTCATTAAATAAAATGCCCGCCGGAAGCCGGAAGTGTCGTCCTACGGGTGGCAAACTAAAAATTGACACTACGCATTTACGTCCGAGTGAAATGTCTCGTCCGAATGTCTCTCGTGCTAGGAACAGCTCTGACTACCTAGTTTCCGAATGTCGCTCTTGTTCGGAACAGCTCTGACTAGGTAGTTTTCCGGATGTCAGTCGTGCCTGGAACAGCTCTGACGGGCGCAACGACAAGCACATGTCCGAAAACTCGCTGAGTGGATGCCGTCTGCAAACCTGTCTGGTTTGTGCGGGAATGACCAGGGGCAAACGAAATGACCAATATATTGAAGTGAGGATTTAAAGCAGCCATGAGCAGGACGTGACGATTCCCTCGGCTAGCCCAGAACCAGGGCGTTATGTGTCGGCCCTGCAACTATGGAAGCAACCTTGGATGGTGGAAAATGCTATGGACTGTCCCTGCCTTCCTTTGAGGGATGACCGTTGTCTTCGACCGTTCTAACTTGGCCAGCATGGATGTAGACGGCACCACAAAAGTGAGAGTCTCCCAGGAATGCTACCTGGTCAAAAAAGCACGCTAAAGTCGATGTGTTGGCCTACGGGTTTCGGCCCAAGGGCGCATAACAGACACACCGCAATCACATCTGAAAAAACACTCCGGATGAACGAAAAGAAGAAGAAGAAGAAACCTGGACTGTTTATCAGCGACACGCTAGGAAATTAAACCACTTCCACACAGTCTGCCTCAGGAAGTTACTGAAGATTAAATGGCAAGACAAGATCCCAGACACTGAAGTCCTAGAAAGAGCGTCCATGCCCAGTATCCACACTCTACTGATGAAGAATCAGATTCGCTGGGCTGGTCACTTGACTCGCATGCCAGATCACAGGCTCCCTAAACGAATTTTTTACGGCGAGTTACGTTGAAAATCTCACTTAATGCTTTTGGAATTCATCATGACACCTGGGAGACTGCAGCCAGAGACCGAAATTCGTGGCGTGCATCATTACGCAAGGATGCAGTCGCTTGTGAGGCAACTAGGACTGCAAGAGCTGTGAAGAAAAGACAGAACAGAAAAACCACTGCAGGAAATCCTCTTCCAGAATCGTCAAGCATTTTTTGTCCACATTGTCTAAGAACATTTCGAGCCAAAATAGGCGTTATCAGCCATCTTAGAACTCACTGCTCCATACTGTCAACCCCACTGGATGAAATGAATGGTTATTGTGGAATGTGGATTTTAATTTATGAGAATATTTTGTTAAAAGTGTCTAGGGGATTTAATGATTCTCTATTATTTTAACCACTTGAGGTGATCATGGAATTCTACCATAAACACAAGAAGGAAAATACTTCATTCTCCATTCCCACTTATCACCCTCTAAAGTTTATCTAGTGCTAGAAGACATTGATTGTTCACAACATATAAACAACCACTGTTGAACACACATTTACTTGATGCACACATCAACAATTTTGGACAAACAGTTCAGGTATTAAATCAAGATCTGAAGTAACATATATATTTGTAATTACCACAGTGCATTTTCAGAACACCCATGGGAATGATTTGCATAATCAAAACATATTAACCCCATTGTCCCCACAAAAAACCAATGTTATTACAAACAACACAACAACCACAACTTGGTTCTACTAACTTGACTTATTTTACCTAGATAAAAGCACAACGTTGGTCTAAGTGCAGAAAACCCAAATATATACAACATTTGTTTCTGACACCATGTACCATTCTCATGTTTAAAAATAATGAGATGGTGTCAATATACTACGCTTTCCCATAACCACCATTTGGTTATACCTCATTACCAAATAAAACAATATTTACCTTATAAATCCATCGCATAGAAAAAAACACATATAAAACGCAGTTCGTACTCAATTAAACTAATTAATAGAGTCCTTTATCTCCTGGTGTGCGGTTAAGTGTTCATCTCCTATGTATCTTAGATCTTATTCCCATTATCTGGGTACCGAAGTACTGCACTCAGTTGTTTTCATAATATGTTTATCTACTGGTAATTGGTTGGTGAATATTTTATAATCCATACTCTAGGAATTGAAATATCACACACCACATATCCCTCCATGGGCTAGAATCACGAATGTTCTGTTGCCAGGGGCTCGGCGCCTTTGTGACATTTGGTGCCTTAGGTTGGTCATACTTCAGGAGTTCCACTGAAGCTCTGCAGAAGGTAATTCCTTTTATCATCAGGTCTGATGAAAATTCGACGTCCGTTCAGCTTATCGGCTTTTACTATCCGAATCCCAAATTGGGCTCACACAAAGTTTTCACCCACCAAGTCTCGAGTCTATAACCCATTCCACATTTGATGATGGTATTTAGGTTGACATGGGACCAGCAAAGAGTCATTTTTTATGATATAGTCAGTATCGGAACATATATGGCTGAGAGGCATCCCATGGTAGTATCTGTGACTAGGTCCAGACTTGATCTAAACCTACATATATCCAAAGATGAATAATTCCAGCACATAAACAGGGTTGCAAACACTTAGATGATTCCCTTTGTTGCAGATGTATAGGCATTTAGCTGCGTTCATATGGGCTTTTTTTTATGGTGTTCAGGTTTTGGATCCTTGAGGTAATTTGGTGTAGTTATGTTTCAGAGGATCTTAAGTGTATACCTTGGTTGTACTTGCTTATGTGGTTTCAGTGTCTCTTCCCATTTGTTTGAGTTGGTGTTAGTATTCTAGAACTTGGTGTTTAGTGGCTGAAACCTTATGTTTGACATTGGCTGCTGTGAGACTTTCTTTCGAAGACTTATCCATTGTTGGATATTAACTTGGTAATCCAACCAACAGTTGTAGGGTTCTCACTGTTGCTAGTTTTAGTAACTGGTAGGATTTGCCTATAGTTTCACTGATGTTGCTGACGGCTAAGGCTTCAGGTGGTACGTCTCAGAAGTAAAGCAGACGATATACTGTTGTCAGTTACTCTGTTGATCTTCATCTTTGTAGATTATTAGATCCTGAAGTCCATCCTGGATATACCTACTGAAGTAGGACTTCATCAGCAACGTTGTCAGTTGTCTTCGAATTGACCTTTTGCTGGCTTTTGCAGCTAATGAGTGCAGCAGTACACATAGAGGTATTGGTCCAATCTAGGTTTAGGACAGGTTGCCATTTTCACTTTCTCTTGGCTGTGTACCCAGTTTCCAGTTGATAGTGAGGCAATGCAGTCCCACCAAATCCATCACTCGCTATAGAAAGGGATGACAAGAATACAACACGAGCATTAACCTACTGTGATGTGTTAACTTTCACAACACAATTACAAACAAAAAAAAATGGGGAAGGAGATAGGAATGGGTTGTCCGCTCAGTAGTTTGCTTTGCTTTCTGAGCTGCCGGCTCAGTTATCCCGCAAGTCACCAGCGGGGGTCGAACCGCTTCCAGATCTCGCCCACTACGAGACTCTGCGTGATAACCGGGATTACGGAGAAAGTGTTGTAACCCCTCGGCCAGAGAGACCGACATAATAATTACATAATAATACTGAAAGGAGCCTATGTTTTTGGATTTCCTCACGGGATAATCCTTAAAACATAAATTGTTTTCCCCCACTGCGTACCGCAGTATGAGGTTAATGACCGCTGTGCTATATTTTGCCAAGTGCTAGTATTCGGAGTGTTCTTTATCAGAATAACTTATGCCGCATGGTCCAGTCTTCTGAATATTATGAACATCAATCTTCGCTTCTGTTCCTACCACAGTGAGGTAATGCGGATTGAAGGCACATCCTATCCGAACATGCATTTATATCATGCGTTTACTGTCTTTGTTCTTGAATTTATATTCTCAAACATGGCAATTTCCTAACACTATTTTATGAAATGATTACATGTCCCTCACTCATATTGAGTGGTTACTAATCTGTTAACAAAAGATTGTACTAAGATTTAGCACGATAGTTTCAAGTTACAGATTAGGAATTCGGAAAAGCATTTTATCCACTGACAAAGAGTCAGGAATGTGCGTAATCATTTGTATGTCTCCGCCTGGATAAAAGTTCCTTTGAAAATGTTCTTTAGAGTTTCATACTCTATAGTACATAGATTAGTTGCAGATTTCTAAGCATAGATAGTGAGATATAGTTCCCAATGCATAAAAGTTATTATTCATAAGAATATGAAATTGACAGACACGATTTCTCTACTGTGAAGTATGAATCAGGAGTCTGCTCCCAAATTGAGAAGAGTTTCTGAATGTGTTTCTGACATGAGTTTCATACTCTACAGTACACATAATATTTATAGGTTATAAGCACTACTAGTTAGATATAAGTTCACAATGCCTATAAAAGGTTTTAACATAGGGATTCGAAATTGTAAAGCATAGGAAACATTACAGCGTGGCCCACACGTGTGCTCAGTACTAAAAATCAATCAGAATTTAGTTTACAATAATTGTTGATTTATCATTCTAACTAATTCTTAATTAAACACAATGGTATATGTACTTTATCAAAGTACATGAATACATATTAATAATGTAGATTTTAACATACCAATGGCTGCAGAGAATGATGATTTTTAGGGCAAAATTGCCCTATCCCCGAAGGGAAAAGCCGACGTCTGTCTTTTGTGTTCTCTTCCACAGAAATGGCCACTCTCGTGCCTTTGTCTTTAAAACTAGCCGGTCTTGGCCAGGTGCGTGAACCAAAATAAGGCCAAATTTTTAACCTACTGGCAAATAAATTAGGCTCTGTTTTCTTTTCTTCTCCTACACTAAGTAAGATACTTAAACAGTAATTGTTAGGGATTGGTATTTTTAACGATGTCAATGCTAGGAAAGGGTAAGGACGTTTTAATATGCCACAGTCATCATCATTCGTGATGGACAAACAACAACAACTGTGAAGAACATTGAGAACTGGCAGATCAATAAGCAACTATGAACAGGCAAATTGGTAGTGACTAAGCGATTTAACTGAATAGTACTGCAAATACATCAGATATACAACAGAAAAACGTGCTGAAATGATGAAAAATACGAGTACAGAAACTAAAAGCAGCAAAGTTAGCGATTTCTTGAAAAGCGTTGGGTAAGCAATGCAGGAAGATGATAATATATGCTGTCAAGATCGTTTCGAAAGTAAGGTATGATGCAACACGTATAGAAAGGCCATTATTAATTATATGTTAAGATAGAATGCGTTTTTTTGCATATCCTTTACACGACATCGCTGTCAACATCAGCATCTTTAAGCTGATTATTGATCTCTTGGCAAGATTACGCTCAGTAATTTGCCATTGCTTTCTGAGCGACCGGCTCCATTCTCTCATAAGTCACTGGCGCGACTCAAACCACTTCTAATTCCCGTGCGCTCACGTCAACAACGAGAGTATTCGGGGTTACGGAGAACGCTGCTAACGCCTCGACCAGGGAGACGGCTAAGATAGAATAGACAGGCGATATTTACATACCAGTTTTAACCACACTTGGTGAAAAAAAAATTTGTTAGTAGTGGCAAGCTGCGGTGGGCTGTCCACTTCATTTAAGAGCTACACGTTTCCATTTAAACGTGATCGAACAAGAAAAACAAGAAAAACGGATGTGACTTGCCGTTAGAACAGCCTCCATATAATCTGCCAAAGCCGAGACAGACTGGTCCTCGCACTAGAAATGGGGAATATGGGGGGGGGGGGAGGGGAAAGAATCTAATTGCTTAGCAAATGTACTCATCGACAGACTGTCAGTTAACCAGGGGGATTGAAGGACACGTTAAAGGTATACTATACTAGTCGGTTGGATGTTACTGAGCTTGTACTTGATAGCAGGATACATAAAAAGGAAAATACAAGGAACAGATAAAAGTAGGTGGGATTGTCCAGATGCTTAACTAAAAGAGTAAGTAATTCATAATAGGCAACAAACTACGTATATTGACATTTATAGAAAAAGCAATATATATATATATATATATATATATATATATATATATATATATATATATATATATATATATATATATATACCTTCTATATCTATTTTCCTATATATCTATATATATAAAAATCTTTGTGTGTATGTATGTATGTATATATGTCCGTCCTTTATGTGTTCGCAAACGGTCCAACCGATTGAGATGAAATTGTCTACACGTTTTCCTTTCATTCCTGTGCAACCAACTGTGATAGTTTTATCTATCAGCTATCAGCTATTACCTTCCTAAAATTTAATTTTGTAATTACATGACTGAACATAAAATATAAAAATATATGACAAAAAGGGATATAACTTTTAGTACCATTGTTATATCTTAAGTTACGTCCCCTGGCTATAGATTAAATGAGTTGATTGACGATGAATTAAATGAGATGCTCCACATAGATAGATAGATAGATAGATAGATAGATAGATAGATAGATAGATAGATAGATAGATAGATAGATAGATAGATAGATAGATAGATAGATAGATAGATAGATAGATAGATAGATAGATAGATAGATAGATAGATAGATAGATAGATAGATAGATAGATAGATAGATAGATAGATAGATAGATAGATAGATAGATAGATAGATAGATAGACAGACAGATACATAGATAGACAGATAGATAGATAGATCCCCGCCAGAGCCTGGGCGAAGCCGGGCCGGGCAGCTAATATTTATAAAGGGGACTTAACATAAGAAAAGTTATTTCAAGGGTCATAACTTTTAATAACATCACTATTATTTTATGTATAGATTGTTGCATTGTTTTCACAGATTTATAAACTCTTTTCTATAGTTATTTACAGGCACATGAGTTCTAATATATAGTGATATAATCTTTAAGGCATTTTCATAATAATTATCATAAAATTAATGCATCTATTTAAATAGTGAAAATTTTCTAACACATCTTTTTATGTTTTTAAAACCAGTGTTCATTAAAAATAATGGATTTATTTTAGATACGTCAGAATTTTACTTTTTTTCGGAGTGGAACTTTTGAAGTAATCGAAGCATTTGTTTTTTTTTTTCGTTCGCTTGGCAGAGAGAAGGTCAGTACACATTTAAATGGGTATATTCTCGATTTTGTGTTCCGGCCCGCGGGCCATAGTTTGATAACCCCTGGTGTACACCAAAACGCTCGTTTACCCTGCAATACACTGCTAGACAGAAAATATGCCAACAAACAGTTGCAGTGAGAAAAAGAGCGTTGAAGTGCATTACAGAACCCATATTGTTTTATGCGTGTGAAACATAGACAATTAACAGACAAGCTGAGAAACTTTTAATGACGGTGGAAATGTGGATTTTGAGAAAATTTCGAAGAATATCATGGACGTACAGAAAATCAAGAGATAAATGATCAACGGAGAATGATTGGAAAATCAGACGAAGACAATCCAGATTGTTTGCACATGTTGTTATGAGGAGAAATGAACTTGTAAATTTAATGACAACTGGCAAGCTTGATGGACAGAGAGCAAGAGAAAGACAAAGGGATAAATACCTTGATGGTTTGGCAGCTTGTCATGATCGGAACAAGAACACATACCTGATTCTAAACTGGTGACCGTGTGAGATGGCTAACCATGACAGCTCACGCCTACCGGTATGACACTTAGTGATGATGATTGCATAAGATGGTCTTCATTTAAGGCATATGAGGCCAAGAGGTAGCGAACGCGATTCGCAATCCCGTATGCCGCGCCGGAAATCAGCTACACGCGATTTGGAAGCAGACCGCCTTGTGTTTATATTTTAATCATGGGTAGGTAGTTCAGAAAGCAATGGCAAACTACGGAATATAAACTTGCCTAGTGAATCACAAACAGCTGAAAATACTGGAGTTGTTTGCGCCGTCCTGTAAAGGACATGCAACTAACTTTTGGTCCTCCACTTACTAACGTGCAGCGTTTCTTTTGTTTTCCTGATCCTACTCTTGTGATGCGCAAACTACTGAGCGTAATCTTGCCAAGAAATAAATATACAGCTGAAAGATGCTGATGTTGACAGCGATGTCCTGTAAAGGATATGCAAAAATGACATTCTTGTGATGCACTAAATCGCATGAAGAAAGGAAACATACCCGTCCCAGACAACATTACATTGGGGGACGTTGAGGTTCTAGATGATTTTGGAATCGAAATATTGACAACATTCCTAAATGACATCTACACTAATGGTACATTCCTGGTGATCAATTAAAATTATCGTTATAAATCTGCCAAAGATATTAGGGGCTATTGAAATGCGAAGAGCATCACACAATAAGTATTATGAGTCACATGACAAAGCAATAACTGAGAATAATTATGAATAAGAAACAATATTAAACCAGAAATTAGCGAGGAACAGTGTGGATTTATGGAGGGAAAGGGTACAAACAACGCCTTAGTTTTGAATAGTAGAAAGACAGGAGTCATCGGGATATCAAAGAAACAGTTGTGCCTAAATGTGCAATTAAAGAAAATGACTTTATTTTAGAGCGAGTGTAGAAATTCAGATATCTAGGCACATGGCTAACACCAGACGGAAGATGCATCACTAAGATATAGAACAGAATAGGACAAGAACAAATTGCATTCTATCAAATGAAGAACGGTTTGTGAAATAAGTCATTCTAGCTTGAAAGTTCTTGCATGAAACATAAAACCAATTTTAACATACGGATGTGTATCCTGGACAATTTGCACACAGGCGAAAACATCCCTGGAAGTCTTGGAAATGTGACTATCTAGAAAATTGTGAACATTCATTCATTCATTTATTCATTCATTCATTCATTCATTCAGCAGCACGTCTTTACTTGTCTATAACATTTATATTCAAAGATATTTATGCGCTGTTCAGCTTGTTTAGTAAGTGTCCAGGCCTCACAGGCGTATGTTGCAATGGGAATGATGCATGCTCTTACATTTTTTTTTTTTTGTTACTTCTATCTGTCCCACCCCATAATTTATTCAGTTGTTTTAGTCTTTGCAGAGCAATTGATAGTCGTCGTTTAATTTCTTTCAGTGTGTCACCGTTGTTGATAATCAATGACCCAAGATATTCAAAATTTTCCACCACCTCCAATGTTTCCTCATTAACATATATTTCTTTCTCCATAGCAGTTCTATCTGTATGCATTATCTTAGTTTTTGCTATGTTAAGATATATGTTGTGATTTTCACTATTCAACTGAAACATATTACATGTATCCTCGTTGGGCTGATTACGTCTTGAGCCACTATCAGTGGATGGAATTAACCGGATGTATGGTTCAGGAGGTCACTGGACTAAAGGTGAATAACACCAGAAGCTCAGTGATTGGCTTAGTCTCAGAGGGGGGGGGGGGTGAGAACACCCACAGGGGGAATGTGGGGATACCCAGGTGAGCGAAAGGTAAAAGTAGGAATTAGTAGAGCACTATAGCTGGCTCCGTGGCGAAGGTATTTCGGAATGCAATTTGCAACTACGCATCAAGTGATTGAAATACAGCAGCGAGCAATCTGGATGCCGATCGCCCTGCGTTTGTTTTCATAAGATGATAGTACGACTGCCGGTTGCTCAGAAAGCAATGATAAACCACTGAAAGCAAACTTGCCAATAAATCACAAACAGCAAAAATAATACTGGGGCCAACTGCGACGATCTGTAATGGAAATGCAGCTAACTATTTATAGTGGACTATTTACATACGGATATGGGATAGGGAAGGGGTGTGGGTAGGGGTGGAGCAAGGGGTTGGAAGTTACATGAACCGTGTTGGACATTGTGGCCGTTATGGGAGAATGAACCCAAACGGAAAATGAGACGGTTTTCCAAAGTCTTGCGATCACGTTCGTGAGATGCGCACGATTTGATCGCCATGACCTCTATGTCGGTCACGCTACAGTGGTAAAAACTGTTGAAGTGTATAGATACCGGTTTCTGGACACAACTGTTGATATCAGAGAGGTGTTGCCTAAACATGTCAGCCAGACGTAGACCTGTCTCTCTCAAATGAATGACACCTTAAAGTAAAAATGAAGTGAATAAGAATTACCAGGAGCGCCGTATCAGACGACGTAAGGGTGTCAGATTACAAGGAAACAACACTTCTATTACGAAGGTGGAAATCATTATAAAATTAATTATCAGTCATTCCATGTAAATTCATGATTTTTTTAAAACATTAGTCTAGAAACGTGTTTACAATTACATTTGACCAGCTGAGCCATGTACCGGTAAAGTAAGTACAGACCCATTTTATACAGACATGCTGGATTTTTCATTCACATAATATTTCAAACGTGATAACAATAGCACATTCAAACGAAAAGGCTAAGTAAGGATCTCTCTTGCTGTACATCTGAGGATGACGGCATCAGTTTAACTGTGCCCCCCTCCCCCCCCCCCCCCCCCCCCACCCCCCACAAAAAAAAAAATAGGTTTTAACCAAACATGGTACACAATCAAATGAACAAGTATTGTAATGTAAATTTCTATTCACTGAGCGTTAAAATTGTGGAAGATATCACGAAACAAAACAAATAGATGTTAGCCCCAGTATGGCGATATACCACCCTTCTGTCCTCAAGGGAGGACCCATTTGGCGCTATATTATCCAGCGGTACTTAATCAGTTAATCGAAAGCGTGTACGTACTGTGTCCTCTGATTCCTACTTCTTTTCTTTCATCAATATCAGTGCTAATCAATACATGCGAATGTATTTATCATACCTTTTAAATCTTTGTTATTTGACTTATTTTCTTATGTCTATCGAAGCAGTTTCTTGCTATGAGCTTGTGATGTGATAAGGCCAATACATTTTGTAGGCCTGAATGCGTAGGGGTGTAGGTGACCAAGCGTTACCTCACTTTAGCAGGTGACGAGCTCAGACGTCGAATCCTCGTACGACCGTGCTCATGACATCGTTACCGTTGTCTATCAACTTCGGTAAAAAAGCAACTTATTTGGCATATGATTAGTAACTGTACATTTCGGAAACTTATAGTGCTATAAACTACGCTTGGTGCAAACTCTGTACATAATCCAATGCTGAAGGCTCGGGCATATAGCAGTCCTGGCTAATGATGGCACTTTCTTAAAAGGGTATCTAGTTGGCAGTTCTCCTAATTATACCGATTTACTTCATTGGAGAGTTGTACAAATACCGATGTGGCAATAACTTTCCTTTTTATTGTTTAATAGCCTATTGCGTCATCTAAGGTGGGGGAGGAGGGAAGAGAGTAGGAAGGGTTTAGTCAAGTATGTTAAAGAAATAGTTCTTCACCGTGATAAGCAAGCATCTTCTTCTTTGGATGATATTAGTGCTACCTTATTTCCATATTCCTGTCTAGTTCTCGCATGATTCAGTAAGTATGCTCGTCCACGAAATTTAATGGACTGGCAAAACTAGGATTTATTCGACGAGTCTTCAGGGAAGAGCTCGTACAGTCTAGAATAGGGCTCCACAGCGCACCAGGGACCACAGTTGAGAAGGGCAATGACTATCCAGGGAGTAATGGCATAATACTGAACTTTCATTTGCCAAGAATCTTCTTCTTTCTCCTCTTCCTCTACATCTTCTTTCTTCTCTCCCTTCTCCTCTTCTTCTTCTTATGCCTCCTCCTATGCTTCTTCTTCTTCTTTTTCTTCTTCTTCTTTGTTTGCCTGATTTCGGGAAGCAATGGAATAATACTGCACATACATTTGCCAAGAATAGTCTTCTACTTTTTCTTGATTTTTCTTTTCAGACGTAATTGCGTTGTGTCTGTATTCAGCAGAGCTGAGATATTTGCGCCTCTAGACCAGCACCTGTGATTTTCCTGCAGCATTTATTGACCTGGTGAGCCTCTCCTAGTATTTCCCTATGACCTTTCAACGCCTTTAAATTGTGACTTCATCTTAGCACTTCCATCCACAGGTAGTGCCGCCAACTGACGAATGATCAAATCTTATCGGTGGGACTTGATTTTCTGCAAATGTTTTGCTATATGATAACGATGAGCGTTTAGTCTGATCTCTAAGACTGTTTTTTTTTTAAATTTTGTTTTTATTTTCGTGAAAACCAATCATTACCTATACGATTGTTTTTTTCTCCTGAGATTTCTATTAATTCTAGGGTTTCCCAGCAATTCCTATTCATGTATATTACGTCACCCTTGAATTCACACTTTGCTATCAGATAAGCAAGACTTCCCCAGACCTAAAACTATGCCTTTCTATACATTATTCTGTGAAAACGCAATTCACACTGGGATGCTTAATGTGTTAATACATTGTGCACCAAAGCAACTCTTACGATGCTGGATTATGCAATATTTTGCCGAAGGACGTGATTAACCTTGAGTATTTCCATACGTTGATGACTTAATTATCTTATGCCTATTTGCTATGTTATCATGAATGGCGTCAGTGCATATTGGGCATTCCCATGTTCTGATGTATTACTACCTCTTATGTTATCAACATTCATGTTGTGTAAGTGTTAGGGAAAAACCTACTGCGTATAAAATCTATTGCACTTGGAAATACAAATGACGTGATGTGTGTTGTGGTTCAACAATAAAATGAATATTACCATGTGTATATTGTAATGAGTTGTGAAAAGAAAGTGGTTATCGGTATATCATTGATTCTAGTGAACGCACTGCACTGTATTATAACCAAGGCAATGTTATGTTCACGACAAAAGAATCTGTCAACTTGTATTATACTTGTGTTCGTCAATGAATTCCTCGAACAGTCAGCAGTGTCAAAGTTCAGTTATGTTTCACTAAGTTGACAGTATTATTGTTTAATCCCTAAATATACTTAGCCCTGTTCTAGTCGACAGACTAAACACCCCAACCTCAAAATAACATTTTGCGTTTTCTTGAATTCTCCAGAACGTCTCAAATTTTAAACATAACGTGCTATACAAACATTCTTAACCAAGTGGATAATTTTAAGTACCTAGGGGCAATTATTTCATCAGATGGAAGATGCATAACAGATTAGTAACAGAATGGTGCATACAAAAGATTCATTTAATGCTTGCTTGCTTGTGTTCGTTGGCTTGAACTCCAACGCGAAGTCCTGTATATCGGATGAAGACATCCTGTTGTCCAACATCAATATGATGTCATACAGGACATGAGGTTTGCGTGAGTATCCGTTGTCCCATGTCTGGCTTATTGATGTGCAGACTGGTGGTTCCTCGTCGTACAGGCAGACACTCTCCGACTTCGGAGGAATCGGCTATCCTACTGACTTTAGCCAGGACCCCGAAGGGACCTGTTGCCCAGGACGCTCGACGAGGACGCGTCAATAGGTCTTGGCCAGTATATAACCCGGCCCTGGTGCCTTGGAAACACCTCTGCGTCCCATTCATTTAATAAAATGAAGGGTATCTTATGCATTAAGACACTATCATTTAATGTCAGTATTATTGGCATTATTGGTATTATAGAAACAGAGGTGTGGTTCCTGAGACGAATGTTGCGAATTTCTTGGACTGCCAGAGTAACTAACAACGACTGCATGAAAGAGAGTAATAAAACTAGATCAGTATTGTCAACAATAGGAATGAAACAAACAGATTTCTTTTGATTATGTGATGAGAATAGAGGCATTGGAGAACATCGTGACTACTGGAAAGTTCAAGGGGAAGAGCGGCAGAGACAGAACAAGAGAAATGTTGCTAAATAGACTAAGACGGTGGCATTGAGGAATATCATCAGCAGAGTTGATCCAGAACACCAAAGACCGTGATCTGTGGGGAGTCATAAACGCCTACGCAAGCCGGCAAGTCACTTGATGATGATGATACCAAAAATTGCATTATTGTACATATGCTTATCTACGAGGTTTGAATTAATCACACAAACACTCACGCACACACTCGCCCCCCCCCCCCCCACACCCACACACACAAACACGCACGCACGCACGCACGCACGCACACACACACACACACACACACACACACACACACAAATGACTAGGAGTCAATTGATTCTGGCTTCACAAGTCTAGTCCTGGCAGTCAAATTCTCAGTGTGCAGAAACGTCATTCTCTGCCTCAAAAGCCGCCAAGGGAAGGGGACTGGCGCCTGCATATGTTCTCTTCCAGCCGAGAATGAAAGCGTCTGTCACTCCACAGAGATGTCTGTTCCGGATTTAGCTCTTCACTTCTATTTTAGACTCAATTATTGAATAACTGGGAATTGAAGTGATATATTACTTTTGAAACTGAACTGAAAATATTAGAAGTAAATTGCCTAGACAGCAAGTTACATTAACAACCATGCGAAGCAGAAACATTGAGAACCTTATAACACAGTATCCGATACATTGGAGCTACAGTAGCGCAATGGCTTGCACGATTGGTAGCTTGTCTACCCGACAGAGGAGAGAATTGCTTCTTAACTGATTTGGTCTTCTCGACCCAATCTAAAACGTGTAGCAGGGAATGTTTTGAAAAGTAACAGCGTTCTGCGTAAAATTCAAAACTCCAGTGCCGCTGGTTTATAAATATATTGGGCTCAGACCACATACCTAATACGCCTTAAGGCATGGAAAAGTGACCTTTACTTTTCTGTTGATCAAATATATATGTAGACATGATTATCGGCATTCATCATCATTCACACTCGACTCGATTGCTTTATCGAGAAGCAGATCGCAATCTAACAGTGCAGACAATGGCTTGCACTAAAACCACCGCGAAAAGACACGCAATGTATGCAACCGGGAAGAAGAAGGCAGAGGCGAGGAAGGCCGCTGTGGGGTCCTATATGTACATACAGCAGTCCTACACCTACACCAGATGAAGCCGCCCCCTTGGTGAACCGACGCTAGAGACTACAAGGACTACAACTGACGTCAGCAGCAGCTGAGACGTCTACAACAACACTAACGAGAAGCAGCCAAGCAGCTCACCAAAGACCTTCACATCGGAGGAAACCACAACCGAGGACTTTACCGGCAAAATACTGCTGAAACAAAACAGCGTTGGGGAGGCCAAATTGTCGGCTCTACCATCAGACAAGATACTGAGTCTGTTGGAGAACGAACTGGGAAGACAGCGTCACCCAACTGCGTAAGACAGCTGATAGGATAGTGGTCTCCATCAACAAGAACTCCAGGACCACCACACTAATGCAGACGATATTACAACACGAGAAAGCCGACATCAAGCTTCCCCACGGCATCATAGTAAAAGCTACTCGACACCGCACGATGAACAGATGGGTCATCAAACGAGTCAAGACCCATCTCAACAATGATCAGATCAGGGAGAGTGTCGAGTGAGAATTCGACGCTATAGATTACCAGTGCTGAGAGGATCATTGGTAAGAATAACGCCCCCTCCATAGTCGTCATCATCACAACAGAGGTCCGAGTGTTCCCCCAAACAGTCAGATGGGACAGAAGAGAACAAGCATCAGAACACTATATACCGAGAATGCTGCAGTGCTCCAGGTGGCAGAAGTTTTGGCACACCCGTGCCACGTGCAAAAGTAAGGTGGGGGTATGCAGATACTGCTCTGGACCTCATCCTTACAGTCAGTGCTCTCAAGCGAAGATCGACACGGACTTCAGGAAGCCTAACCCAAACAGAAAGTGCGTCAACTGCCTCAGCAATCCCGGCGCCAGGTACCTCGGCTGCCCCTGCCACCAACACAGCAAGGAAGCTACGAAGATTGCCATCAAATCCAATCTACCGTATAAAGAGGCTAGGAGACAGTACCGGGCGACCACACGACTTAATAAACGCGACAAAGCGCAACTGGAAGACCAACTGAAGGACCTGAGATCCAAGTTCACCAGCATCGAGGAACAGCAAGACAAGACACAAGAAATGCAAATAACAGCCGTTCAGCGCATCCTGGACGAACTAAGGCACGTGCAACAGAAGATTGAGTAGGATGTCGCTCGAATGGCTGCAATAAAGGCTGAGTGAGACAGAAGAACTTCTGACAAAATGCAAGAAAAAGGAGAAAAGATTGAACAGCTCAAGTCATAAAACGAGACATCAGAAGCAGGAGATACCAAGTCACAGACAGAAAAGAAAGACCCACACGAGGAAATAGAAGTGGTAGATTTCCAAACAGACAGCGACCACGAATGGACGGGTGCCAGGGGAAGAGATTATTCTCCAGCAAGAACAAGATATCAAACCGTTCACGACACAAGATACCACAGAAGACCCAGAAGACACGAAAACAGGCCACCAAGATCAAGACACATCTGGAGGAAGGATGACGACTGGTAATCATCCCTGAAGGAAACAACACCATATGACGGGGTGGGTACACAATTACGCCAGGCCTTCACAAGTATGCGACTCTGGCAAGACACGAAAAACCACAAGGATGAAACGAACACAATTACAACCATTCAAACATGTTCAAGGAAGCAGATATACGCAAATCCATTTACTAAAGAAGAGGTACGAGATACACTATAAGAGCCCTGACAAGGTAGCCAAATGCCTCGTCATCTAATTAGTGACGCGCATGAATGGATTAACGAGATTCCCACTGTCCCTATCTACTATCTAGCGAAACCACAGCCAAGGGAACGGGCTTGGTAGAATCAGCGGGGAAAGAAGACCCTGTTGAGCTTGACTCTAGTCCGACTTTGTGAAGACACATGAAGGGTGTAGCATAGGTGGGAGCTTAAGCGCAATTGAAATACCACTACTTTTATCGTTTCTTTACTTATTCAGTCTCTCGGTAGAGATTTGTTCGCAGCAGACGAGCATAATCTCCGGCGGGCCTATTCTCGCTGGTCACGAGATCCGCACAGTGGAAGTATGGGAGATTTGCTTACAAATAGACAGGCAATATCTCCTGCGGTAGCTATGGCGGGCCTATTCCCGCTGGTCGCGGGGACCGCTATAAGTCAGGTGGGGAGTCTGACGATAGTGCACGCTTTACACAGGTCCGGACACTTGTGATCGACAGATGTGCGCGCCCTCATGGTCCGGGCTCGTACAAGGCCCTCACCTGTGGGACATGGCTGAACGCCTCTAAGCCGGGTCCCTTGGGTGTCAGGGTCTGGCCATAACTCGCCACCGGCTCGTGGTGGTGAGGTCTCGGTGGATTGACGCTGAGCCGCCAGCGTCTGCAGCCTACCTTGTGCCAGACGTATTGGTTACCCATTCCTCTGGAATACACAAGACTAGGCCGAGGGAGAGGTCATGTCGTTTGGGCATCACATGATTCTCTGAAGCTCTGCCCAGACATTGTGATGGAATATTGGCCACATTCCACTCACATACTTTGGTCTGTCAAGACTGCAAGGTATCTACTACGTCGACAGTTGAACGGGGTCATTCGCATGAAGAACTGGTAATTTGTAACTGGTCGGGATTTATTTTGCTTCTTCGTGGGGTCTCAGTGGCTAAGGGGTTGAGCCGTCGGTCTCACGCTGCAAAGGTTGTTGGTTCGTTTCCTGAGTCCGTCATTCGGTTCACGAGTGCAATTTTCTCAGAGACTCATGGGGTTCATCACTGGAGCTACGGGGTCCGTGTTTTTATGCAACGCTTTCGGCAGACGCTCTGCGAAATAAGACCGAGTTATGTGGGATAAAACCCGGTGCAATGAAGTCGATCTTCGAGCCGTTAAACCTCCTTTATTTTGCTTTCTTTCCTTATAGGACACTTTTCTTTCTTTTTTTCTTTTTGTTTGCTAACACGACGCAGTTACAAGAAATAGTTACAATGAAAGTGCGCTTAGGGATGGCAGACAGTTTTACATTAATATGTATAGCTCATAAATAAAATCTCATAAATTGTTTGACACTCATAGAAGTAGAAACAAGAAATAGAGAGAAAAGGACATACTCAGCAACATAAACATTTTAAGCTATAATTACCCCACCGGACAGTTTTATATTTATGTGAATAAAAAAGTTACTTGCATATCCTTTACATGAAGTAGCGGTCAACCCCAGCATTTTTGGCTGTTTTTTTAATTTCAGGGCAAGTTTGCCATTGCTTTCTGAACTACCGGTTCCATTACATGGAAACCAACGCAAGGCTGTCTGCTTCCAAATTGCCCGCAGCTGTGTTTCGAACGCGGTTTGCGGGCTAACGATTCCCCCCCCCCCCCCCCAATCGCCACAGAGCGGGGATAATATGTACAGCTCACAAATAAATTCACATGAATTGCTTGGCACTTATAGAAGTAGAAAAAAAGAAACAAAGAGAGGACACACTAGGCAACATAAAAATGTACAGCTATTGTTACCCCATCGGGATTTGAACCTGTCGCCTCCAAATAACTACAGCGCAGGAATAAGTTAACTTCGACGCAAGACCAGCCAGACACATTACTATGTATAGTTATTTATTTGCTGGGCAGACTGTTGCTGGGGTTACATAAACATCACGATAACCTGCACTCAGAATAAGACATTGATTTCCCGAAGCTAATATTCGGAAACAATTGCATTCCGTTGTGATGTGGGTGCTTTGAGTGCAGATACACATCTTCTTCTTGATATATTGCCAATGAGAAGTCTGATCTAATAATTCTTATATAAATATAAAGAAAAGCCATCGATTTCTGGCAGTTTCGTCTGCCTTATATAAATTAAAAGGGGTGTCTCAGTACAGGCGGTTTATAGTTTATATGTGTGAACAAATACAATCTATCATAATAAACTCTAAACATTCATTATACCATCTGATATAAGACAAAACTAATCTCCACCTCCTTCACCCCGTTTTCTAGGCCTTGGTTATAATTGAATTGAATCCCAAACTATAATTCTAGCATAGTGATAGAATATCATCATCAGTATGTGCCATACCGATAAGCGTGGTTGGTCATGTTTCGCCACCTCACACGATCACCAGAGTCGTGGATCAGCTCTATATTATTGTCTCGTCGGTGCCACGTGTCCAAGCCATCCAGATATTTACTTTTCTGCCTTCCCCTTGTTGTTGTCGACTCAATCTTTCCAGTTGTCATTAAGTTCAATAGTTGATTTCTTCTCATAGAGTGTCCAATAATGTTGACTGCAAACATGTTATACATAATCATAAAAAATGTAACTTAGAGTTGGTACTTTACTACCTGGTTGGGAAAAAATCTCCACATCAACCTAGCTAGTATACATTAAGACCTTTTCAGGGCTCATGCAACCTAAATGTTCGTAAGTAATGTAAGTAAAGGTTCCCTTTGCAAAGCATTGAAGGCATTTTTGGATAAATGGTGCTAACCTTATCATTGTATTCTACAATCGGCACTCGACGGCTGATGTGGTCAATATCACGCCAACCATCTTTAATTCCTAGTACACTTCTTGGTAACGATTTTAGACTGGGTCTATCTGTGTGCCCCGAACAGTTTAGAAAACCCACACCAATGGGGATTCAAAGACATGATCACCGGGCCGGCCAGCACACGTGCTAGCCACTGCATTACCGCGGCATCTGGAGGCCAGCGCATTTGACTTAAAAGTTAAAATTTATTATGTCAGAAGATTCATAAACAACCAAACAACCGGATTATAGGGGAATATTTCCCAATTCTATACAATACAGCAATAGAAAACAAAGGGGAGATGAGATCTTGCAGTGAAACAATGAATACACACTCGTAATACTCTACTCTACAAACACATAGTCGCATTCATGGTTGTCATTTGAGAATAAGGGGGTAAAGTATGTAGTCAGCCTGTTTGTTACATTGGCCCATGAGGAAAGCACATTATAGTAACGCTGTTACTGATGTATATATATATATATATATATATATATATATATATATATATATATATATATATATATATATATATATATATATATATATATATATATATATATTGTAATATACGAATAAGGAGGGTTGACGAGGAACTGAGGAACTGGCTGCTTGATCATCAAGACAACTTTAGCCTCCTGTTGTCACCAATCATAATCAAGTCTACAAAATCTTTAGAGTGAGTTGGTTGAGGGCATATGCTCCATTGATGAAAGTCAGAAAAAGAAATATGCAGTCAGATGGTTCGATCACGTAACAAGAATAATGCCAACCAGCATGCACATTTAGTTACAGCGCAAACAGAGCAAGAAGCAGTCACCGCAGTCGACTGATTCGCGGAATAGCAGAAGTCACCACTTCCAACTAGTAAGCATAAGACTACATAAAGCTCTTCTCCAGAAAACGCTTCCTATCCTGAAAATGATAACCATATTAATAACTACGGATATAGAAATGAAAAGAACAGAAAGCAGAGTTTGTATTCATTGTTTCTCTGCAAAATCTCAGCTTACCCTATTTGATATATTACATTAGCCTGAGCAACATCCCAGGATAGCTAATCAAGCAAGGCGGAGAATCCTCGAGAGACCTATTAGTTGCAATCTGCTAGAAAACCTGGCAGACAGATCAATGGCTAACCAAATGGACTAGGCCTCATCGCTACTGTTCTCTCAGAAAGGAAACATATCTAACCTTGTCAACATACAGAACTATTAGTCTAACCAGCCATGCTATTAAGTAATGATGAAAATACTGCTGAATATAATATAGGAGATTGCAGAGAGGATTCTCGCCGATGAGCAAGCTGGATTTTGTGCAGGCAAACGTTTTACTGGGTATTTGGTAGCCTCAAAGTACTCTGAAAAATATAAAGAGCATTAGCAGATTTTATATCACATTTATATCAATTTTTTTTAAATGCGTATGGCAAAATGTAGAATGCTGCTGTTTTGAAGTTCATGAAATAGTATCACGTGGATTACAAATTTAATCTTCCAATCTTCAAGAGCTGTTGCGTTAACACGATATTTCTATGAAATAGATACATTGGAAACTTTTATTTCAGGATAGATGAGGTGTCACCCACATTGCAATATATTATCACTCACCCTGTTGGAAATATTCTTAGAAAATACCTTCTCAAATTACCTCCCTACCAAAACATATGATTTTGTGACAATATAACAGGAATTATTGGACGACGTGCTGTCACAAATCTTATTATTGCAGATGGCATCAGCCTTAGGACACACAAAAACTGCCATAGAGAAGTTTTGATTTGTAGCAAGTAACATTTAATATTGCAGCATGTGCTGTCACAGATTTAAGATACGCATGGAGCAATAACTTCTAAGTCCTGTCACAGATCTATCGCGCATCGATGTTCCTACCTGCAGACAAAGAAAAACTGCAAGAACGTAAGCCAGATTGAACAATCGCAGTCCCAAAGATTTGAAACAAATGTCCAATGTGAGCAACCATAAAATTGAAATACGCATGTGTATTACTTTAAAACAGGCAACATGTATAAAAGTAAGAGGCCTTTTTACTTACTTTGTCGAGTGATGGGTGTATGATGCTAACCTAATACCTTTTATAAACCAATCGACATTTGATAGATATCGCTGTAAATGTCACGCAGGCCGACTATCTTTCCCATGACAATTTATGGTAGCCTATGTAAACTGCTACTATTTTTTTACGCTTCAAGCTTAGTCCAAACACATTATTTATAGTAGTGATGGACTGAATTTTACTTGTGGATTAGCTTTCCCTACGATTTTAAGAACACACGTTCTTACCCATTCGACCATGCTGACCTGCAACTGTTACTAGTTAAAATTCAGATTCGCTGGGCTGGTCAATTAACTCGCATGCTAAATCACAGGCTACCTAAACGAATTTTTTGTGTGGCAAACTGCGTTGTGGTAAACGCTCCAAAGGCGGCCTGAGAAAACGCTTTAAAGACACTCTGAAGATCTCACTTAAAGCTTGTGAAATTCATCACACACACACGCCAAAGACCGAATTCGTGGCGTACATCATTAGACAAGGGTGCAGTCATTTGTGAAGTAAACAGACCTGCAAGAGCTGTGAAAAAAGGCTGGACAGAAAACACACTGTAGTCAAGCATTCTTTGCCCACATTGTCAAAGTACAAGTCGAGCCAAAATAGGCCTTACCACCAATCTTAGAACTCACAGCTCCATACTTTCAACACCACTGGATGAAATGAATAGTCATCATCATTGTTGATGAACAAAAAACATGTAAACTGTTGGCTCCGTGGCGAAGGCTTTACGGACACAATTCGTAATCCCGCATACCCACGTCCGAACCACAGTTGTGGACAATTTGGATGCAACCCGGACTTCATTTGCTTTTTTTTTTTGAAATGGTATCTTCTTCTTTGCGTTCATCCGGAGTGTTTTTTTCAGATGTGATTGCGGTGTGTCTAAGTTATGCGCCCTTGCGCCGACACCCGTAGGTCAACACATCCGGCTTTAGCGTGCTTTTTTAACCAGGTTCCATTCCTGGGAGACTCTCACTTTTGCAGTACCGTCCACAACCCAGCTGGCCAAGTTGGAGCGGTCGAAGACAACGGTCATACCTCAAAGGAAGGCAGGGACAGTCCATAGCATTTTCCGCCATCCTGGGTGGCTTCCATAATTGCAGGGCCGACACATAGCGCTCTGGTGCTGGGCTCACCGAGGGAATCGTCACGTCGTGCTCGTGGCTGCTTTAAATCCTCCCTTCAATATATTGGGCATTTCGTTTGCCCTGGACCGTTCCCGCACAAACCAGACCGGTCTGCAGACAGTATCCACTCAGCGAGTTTACGTTTCGGACATGTGCTTTGTCGTTGTACCCATCAGAGCTGTTCCAGGCACGACAGACATTCGGAAAACTACATAGTCAGAGCTGTTCCGAACAAGAGCGGCATTCGGAAACTAGGTAGATTTTCCTAGCACGAGGGAAGACTTTTCCGGTCACGAAAGACATTTCACTCGGACGTAATTGCGTAGTGCCATTTTTATTTTGTCGCCCGTAGGCTGGTACTTCCGACTTCAGTGGGCATTTTTAATGAGATTAGCCTTAATCGGGTTTCGAGACAAGTTAGACTCTTATTTCGACTTCCACACAGCAAGCTTTTGCTTCGGGCTGCCACGTAATGAATTCGCAAGCCAAGCGTCAACGAGACAATTTTTTTCACTTTTGACTACACTCACTCCATGAGTACGGTTACAGATTTTCATCGGAACGTGCGACCGAGGTGTTTTTCCACCTTGAGTACTCGTTCACGAGGTAGGCTACATGTGCTGCCGGCTCAGCACCTTACCTCCGTGCGTCTGTGGGCGAGGAACGGCCAGGCCCTCTCATCCGGGGATCCCTCATATCCCCCAGCTAAGAGCAATCGAACGAGTATCTGCACCAAGCATGTAGCGTGCTCAGCACCTCACCTCAATTTTGATGTAGGTATGTGTCGGCCAGGTTCTCACATCCCCGGGTTTATGGCTTAGAGACGTTCAGCCATACCCCTCGGCTGAGAGCCTTAGAGGTTGTGTCCAGACAGATTATTGGCATCGTTCGCCTGATTTAGACTGCTATCCTCAGTCTACCTGCAGAGCAGCAGGTTGTGTCTCTCTTAGTCTGGTCCCTATCCCAAGAGCTGTCAAATATGTAGTTAATATCCATAGGCATAGCGCTTGGGGTCAGTGGGACACTCAAGCTCCCCCACCACGGCAAGGTGGAGACACAACGGGGGAGTTTTGAAATGGTATAAGTACTGGTAGTTCAGAAACCAATAGCAAAAAAAACTGAACGTAAACTTGCCCAGGAATCACGAACAGACGCAAAATGCTGGAGTTGACTGCTACGTCCTGTAAAGGATATGCAACTGACTTTAACTATTTAGACTGACAGGGCTCATTAGTGTAGCTAATAGTGAGCTACGCTAATGTCTTGAGCGCAGTCAGCGAGGGTTCGACCCTTGCATTCATCGTCCGCTAGCAGAGGATAAAAGTAGCCACCTATTCCTCCTCGTATTCAGGCAACAATATATGATGGTTCCGCTAACAGAGGGGAAAAGTAGCCACCTATCCCCTCTTGTATTCAGGCAACAATATATGATGGTTCCGCTAACAGAGGGGAAAAGTAGCCACCTATCCCCTCTTGTATTCAGGCAACAATGTATGATGGTTCCGCTAACAGAGGGGAAAAGTAGCCACCTATCCCCTCTTGTATTCAGGCAACAATGTATGATGGTTCCGCTAACAGAGGGGACAAGTAGCCACCTATCCCCTCTTGTATTCAGGCAACAATGTATGATGGTTCCGCTAACAGAGGATAAAAGTAGCCACCTATTCCTCCTTGTATTCAGGCAACAATGCATGATGGTTCCGCTAACAGAGGGCAAAAGTAGCCACCCATTCCCCCTCTTATTCAGGCAACAATGCATGATGGTTCCGCTAACAGAGGGCAAAAGTAGCCACCCATTCCCCCTCTTATTCAGGCAACAATATATGAAGGTTCCGCTAACAGAGGGCAAAAGTAGCCACCTATTCCACAATGTATTCAGGCAACAATATATGATGGTTCCGCTAACAGAGGGCAAAAGTAGCCACCTATTCCCCCTCGTATTCAGACAACAATGTATGATGGTTCCGCTAACAGAGAACAAAAGTAGCCACTATTCCCCTTCGTATTCAGTCAACAATGTATGGTTGTGTGGTTCTACCACATCACTGACCCGTAGCCGATTCCTGCTTCGTGACATGTGTTGTTTTCTGCTTTAATACAGAGATGAACGCATGACAACTTAGCCTGGAGACAAGCATGTTAGTCACCGCCCCAACACAGGTTCCCAGTATGTATTTAGTGACATTATAGGAAGCATATATTTTGTGGCATGTGAACAAATCTAGAAAAATGTCTTTAGCATTTAAAGCTAGCGTACCACAAATTACTTGACATTTAAGGACAGTAGCTAGTCACCCTTGGTGCGTTACATGGGACATAGACATTTTTGTTAAATTTTATTTTTTTATTTTTTAAATTCACCAGAAAATATAGCCCGGAGATCAAAACACAAAAGAAAATTAACTAATTACAAATTCAGTTGAGCTGAGCTAAGAACAGACATCACTGCACTCAGGACATTCCTATATGCGCCCCGTCACCTCGTTCAACAGCAAGCGAAGAGTCACAATACTAATTGTTCCCACCGCTATCTGATTGAAAGTTCTCCTGGTCTTCCATCTCAGTTTTTAGATTCTACCAGAACCCCTGCCAATCCCCTGCCAAAACCACTGCAGGAGATCCTCTTCCTGGAACTTCAAGCATTCTTTGCCCACATTATCAAATAACATTTCGAGCCAAAATATGCCTTACTAGCCATCTTAGAACAATGCAGTTTAAGACACGGTGACAGTGAAAGAGATCAGGGCTGTGCTTAGACGAAATAAAAAAAATCAGGGCACCAGGGCCATATGGTATAAGGTATGACGACATCAATATGTGTACCGACAACGAGCTAGAGGAACTAGCAGATATGTGCAACAACAGCTTAGGGAGTGCTAGCATCAAGTAAGAGTGGTTACAGAGCTATTTGATTCCCTTGCCGAAGCCTGGCAAAGACCACACAAAAATTCAGGGATATCGGTTAATAATCATGCAAAATACAACAGGCAAGATGCTGGAGAAGTTAATTGCCAGGAACATATCAAGTCATCTAGAGAGGCAAGGTTGTTTCCCACCTACGCTTGGAGGGTTCCGTCCAAACAGAGAAACCTTGACCAACGCAGCAGTTTTTGCCCATGATGTCTATGAAGGTTTCCACTCAGGCATGTGCTGTGGCGATTGATCTTGAGGATGTGTACAACAGAGTACCATTGGATTTCTTAATGCTTCAGCTTCTTGAACTTAAGATAAGTCCATTCCACCTGAGTTGGATTGCCGCAGCTCTCTTCCAACGGTAAGTAGTTTTTAGATGTGGTAGTTGGACCCCTGAACCAGCAAACATATATCCGAGCCTGCCACGGGGATCACCATTATCTCCGGTGCTGTTCAACACTTACATGGGCGAGCAGATCAGGGGACCGGGGAGGACACTGTCATATGCCGACAATGTGTTACTGTATCGTCAGGTTAAGGATAGAAATCGAATGGCTGTGGATCTACAAACATAACTAAATCGCATAAGCAATTGGTGTGTGGAAACAGGGGCAATGGTCAACCCAACGAATACATCAGTGACATGGTTCTCTTTGAATAACCATATTGTCATCACTCCAACACCAACTGTAAATCTGGATTCAGAGACGGTGGAAAGAACGCAGGCAATGAACTACCTGAGGATACCTTTTGATCGAAGTCGTGCGTATCATGAGCACACAGAACGGGTGATAACAAAGACCAAGCGAGATTTGGCAGCGATGCGGGTGATGGCGGCGGAAAACTGTGAGCATCGCCATTTATGTCTCCTGTACGAGGGACTGGTCATTTCTATTTTGGAGTATGCCATGGATGGATGGATGGCGATCCTGACTATCAGACATAAGCAGATGGAAAGGATGGAAACGATACAGAGCGAAGCTATGCGTATTATTCTTGGATGTACAAGAGATACGGCATGAAGGGCGATGCGCTACCTTCTTGATTTTCCAATTATTGGAGACAGAATACAAATTTGCAGAGCACGTGCCTACCTGAGAGTCAAAGCAAACACACAACATCCACTGCACAGTGAAATTAAGAAGGTAAAGGGCAGCAAATTAAAAAAGGGAAATTCGTGGATGGGTCAAGCCGAAGACATTCTTCAATAGGTGTGTTCACTTGAGGACTTAGAACCTGGCGAGGAGTGGGTACGAACGCCATCAAATTTCTGTACGTCCTTTTCAGTTTGCATCCAACTAGAAAAAAAATGCAGTCAAGAAAATCCGGATGTTGTGGAGGTGGAAGTACACTCTTTGATCTTCGATAATTCCCTGTGGGGGAGGGGGGGGGGGAGGGGGGTGATGCTGTCATTTACACAGATGGGTCGGTCGTTCGACGAGTGAGAAGCTCATTGGCTTTTACGGCTCAGGCAGAAGGAGAATTGTGAAGGAAGATTCTGATGCTTTTGCTTTGACCACAAGTAGCCTGACTATGGAAGACATGGCAGTAAGTAAAGCAATAACGTGGCTCGAGACACGGACATTCTCTAGGGCATGTTTCCTTAGTGACTAAATGAGTATACTCATGAGGATAGAGATGGGTGGGTCCGAAGAGAGTGGTTGATGTCTCTGGAGCGGTCTCAGCTGGCTAAGATTAGTTTCGTTTTCGTGCCATGACATGCGGGTGTACGAGGAAATGAGCGGGCTGACAAGCTTGCAAGTAAGGCTACTGTGGAAGGCGGACGAGCCTTGGACCAGGCTGACATTCTGAATACTCTACGAGAAGTAAGACTTTCTGCGAGAACCAAGTGATGACTGTGAGTCTACAACCATGGTCAGACTGCGAGAACAGCAAATTAAAAGAGGTGTGCCCAAACAAGAACACGTCACGGGAAGCCAACAAGATTAATAAAATTTACAAAACTGGTGTCGTCAGTTGCTAAACGCTACGGGATTTACTGAGGAGGGGAACCGAGCACTTTTGGACTGAATGGTTCCATGTGCAATGAGAATGATCTGTTGACTAACTAACTAACTAACTAACTAACTAACTAACTAACTAACTAAATATTAACTAACTAACTAATTAACTAACTAACTAATCTGTTCCTCACCTTCTCCACCTGGTCCCGCAGGCGCACGACCACTCATCCCTTGTCCATAGGTAATCGACCACCAAGAGGTGATTTCACTACCATCCTTTCAGCCTGTTTATTCCACCACACCCACGCATGGCCAGGGCAAAAATCCCTACAATTCTTGCAATCTATGACCTCAAATTACAAGTAACAAAGAAAATGTCCATAGAAACATCATAATGAATTAGGTGTGTTGAACAGTTAGTCCGCGCCCGTTTAAGGCCCACGAAATCATTTGGCCCCTGTCAAGATAACCGCAGGCGGGGCTCAAAATACAACCAATCTAGGAGCTTTATTCATAGGAATTTACGTGAAATGCATCATAATAATAACGTAAATATTTAGGGACAAGCAAGGGACTTCCATTGCTGGATAGACTGGACACATACGGATCTGTGTTAAAAAACAACTTACAGCAGTTCTTTTCAAAACTTAATCGCAAAGAGTCGACTGCCAAACACACTGAACGTCTCAATCCTGACACGGCAGTTGCGAGTAGCAGCATCAGCAATGCCAGCTAAAATCGCTCGCCTTACCAAACTGAAGCAAGCATTTCGAGTCATCAAATTACGAGTGAGTTAATTAAATATTTGATCAAATCAAGCAGTCTAAAATTTAATTTCTTCAGAAACGTTGGGAAATCATGAGGAATATGGACTTCCCATCACATGTATTACAACTCATAAAAATGCTCCATCTAGACCAATAAACAGCGGTTAGAATAGATGGCGAGACATCATATTGGTTTGACATCAAGCAAGGCGTCCGTTACGCTGTGTGCTGTCTCCCTATTTGTTTAACTTGTACGCCAAAAATATAATGAGAAATGTCAGAGATGATATAAACAGGGAGCAATATGATGTCCTTAATATCGGTAGTTATTAAATAGTAGAGATTCGATATGCTGATGATACAGTTTTGCTATCCACATCACAGAATGGTATAGAACAACTAATAACCTCAAAAGAAAAGTGAAAATCACAACTTATATCTTAATCAGCAAAAACAAAGATAATTCTTACAGATATAACTATTATGTATGTTAATGAGGAAAAATTGGAGATGGTGGATAATTTCGAATATCTTGTGTCATTAATTACCAACAATGGTCACATAATGAAGAAAATTAAAAGATGAATATCTATCGCTCTTCAAATACTAAAACAACTTAATAAACTATGGAGGAGGACTGATAGAACTACAAAAATTAAATTTTTAAGATCATGATCTTTCCCATTGCATCATACGCTTGTGAGACCAGGACACTTACTAAACAAGCTGAACAGCGCACAAATGCTTAGAATATCTTGGATACAGAAAAGAACAAACGAATCCGTACGACAAGATCTGAATATTGAAGTAGGTTGGCTCCAAAGACGATACAATAAAGAAAATTTAAAACGTTTGGTCACTTGAAACGTCATAAAAGTTTGGAGAGGACAATCATAGAGGGGTATATGCCCGGGAAGAGAGGAAGAGGAGTGCCAAAGAGAAGACGGGTGCGGGATGTAGCGGATGATCTCCAGATGGGTGTATCGGACGCGGGACATCTTGCTTATGACCGAGACGTTTTCAGGACGGTCATTATTGGAGCGAGGTTCTGCAAAGGGACTTGCTACTGAATGAATGCATGAATGAATGAATGAATGAATGAATGAATGAATGAATGAATGAATGAATGAAGTGACAAACAAAAGGAACACTGAAAATGTATAATATCCCCGCATGAAACCGATTTAACCATTTCAGTTATGCCATCATAACCGCTCTGCAATCTGGGTGTCCGATTCTGGCCTTTTTCAACACTTAATAAGAGGTCACACAAATTAACTCTACAGATTCATAACGAAATACAAACTGAGAAAAATATTTAGAAAATGATAAGCCAATCTCTCGTATTGAAATTGGTGAAACCTAATATATTATATACATATTTTTTGTTAATGTTGCATATCCCTTGCAGGACGTTGCGGTCAACACCATCATTTTTCAGCTGTTGTTGATGTACTAGGCAAGTTTTTTACGTTCAGTAGTTTGCTATTGCTTTCTGAACGACCGGCTCCCATACCAACACCTTATAATGTTACGTGACATATATACATAATTAGGTAGCAAAGTAGACAACGTTGGGAGAACGTATAGAGATATGACAATACAAATACAAAAGCAAGAGAAACCTTCATAGGATGAGGGGATTTGTACAAGCCATATAAATTTAATCAGTATCAAACTTGAAATATGTATGTCTAACATCAAATCAGTATTGTTTTATGGATCAGAAACAGTTATTAATAATTTACAGATATATATTTTCTGATGGCTGGTCTCCCTGGCCTAGGATTTAACGTCTTTCTCCATAATCCAGTATATTCTCGTAAGTAACGTAACCTGCGCGAGAATCGGTAGCGGTACTCGCCGCGTTAGTAACTTATGGGGTATGTGAGCCAGTCGCTCAGAAAGCAATGGCAAACTACTGAGCGTAAAAATCTTCAAGAAACGTTCAATAACTGTTCGCAGCATATACACAGCATTTACTGTACCCTTTCCATCTACAAACCCACATTGTTCTTCCCCTATTTCAGGTTGTATTTTCTTCCTCACTCTTTGCATGATAATTCGTAACAAAATCTTTGTGATGTGACTCATTATACTAATTGTCTATGTTGATCACATTCCAAGGTTCCTGATTTCTTTGGGATTGCAATAAATACAGAATTGCATAATTCAGAAGGTATATCTCCAGTATCATATAATGTGTTCAGGAGTCTGGTGACTTGATCTATTCCATATTCTTCTAAAGTTTCAATCATTTCTGTTTTGATGTTATCTGCACCAGGGGACTTGCCAGCTTTCATATGCTTAATTGGTTATGCCAGTGAATTCATAGATCGTCACCAAAACCTCCGACGTCATACTTTTACATGTAAAACGTATTGATTGATTCTAACTTGGCAGAATGAATAAAAATAATTTAATATAAACGGTTAAAGTCATTATCATCATCATCTTCATGTGGCATGCCAATAGACGCGGGCTGTCACGGTTCGCCAACTCATCCGATCAAATAAGTCTTGGAGCAGATCTATGTTCTTGTCCCGTTTATGATATGTAACCAAAGCCACCAGCTATTTATCTCCAAGTCTTCATGTTTGACTCGGTTTCATGTGGGAATAAATTCTCAGTATCCCTGTTTATTGCCACTTACTTTAGTAGGAAATTTAACCTCAGAGACAAAACATATGAACCAAACATGTATGTTCTCTAAATGTTAAGATAAAGACATACAAACAGAAGAACATAACATCAAGCACACTAACCGTCACCAATCCCAAGTTTAGTTCTCCTCACAATATGCCCAATATTTCCTGACTGTCCACGTCTAACCTGTCCAATCAATTTACGGTTTTCATTTGTTTCTTGAAGGACTGTCTCATTCGGTTTTCGTCTGTTCTTTGTATTCTGCGCATTTTCCTAAGAAACCACATTTCAACTGTCATTAGATGTCTTTTACTCCGTCCTCTCACTCTCCACGTCTCACATGCTCCCAACAATACAGGTTCTGAATAGTTCATTATAATTTATTTCCTTAACTGCAACAGATATGGCACACAAGCAACACACAATGTGTTAGTACCAAACTAACCGAACCTTTCACAAACCCATTGCAATTGTTTGTAGTGTTCCTGTTTTCTTTCTGTCTCCTGTCAGCTATTGTCAGGACCAGCTAACTCTAACAGAATTATAAATTCCCTGAATTCGCCTCAAAAGTTTTGATGTGTTCTTAAATTTCTTGTGTATTTCTTTTAAGAGTAGATGTGGCGTGGTGGTTAGCGCTCCTGTGTACCGAGTCCGGGTTCAGTTCTCAGTAGCAGCACAATTCGTTTGTCCGATCAGCACGGCTCTATGGTAGACACTAAATCAAAATGCGTATCTGATAATTGTCCAACCTTTTTAAAAGATTTTCTTAGAATGAAATTCGATAACGAAGGGAACTGACCACTCCACCATGTTGTCCGAATTTATAGAATATGTGGAAGCCTAGAAATTCACTCTCCAACCACATTTCTTTCAGAGAGATTACCTTTTTCCTACTACTAATCATGTACGTGTTAAGTTCCTGCCAACCAACTCGTCTTCGTGCGTGTGACATTCTTGGCACAACCATAAGTACGTAACCTTGTTCACCAAACACATAACAGAACACCAAAGAGAAAAATCTCCTTTGCCCTCCCCGAATCTACAATGATGGAAAGGGAGCTAATGAATCTGTCAATGATGGGAGCGGTGCTGTGACACTCTAAACTGTTGTCATGGCAACCCCTTCTACACAGTCAAGTGTGCCATTGTGTTGCCACTATAGGGGCCATTAGCAAGGTATCTTGTCACTCTATGTTGCCAGAGTAATTTTACCAGGGAAATCTTATCTTACTATTTGTCTGACGAGAATGCCAACAACGTCGTTTAATCGCTTCTATTTTTGCACGTAAATTTAGCTGTGTATTCCCCAGTGCTTAGTTCGCTTGAGGTGATGTTTTATCATTTGCATTGTAGGATATATCGTACATAAATATGATTTACAACTTCTTCATCTGCCTTCTATCTGCCAGTGACGTATAAAACCCCAACCAAAGTATGCTAAATAATATGTAGACTTCATGACTGGTTGGTTTTTGCAGGTAAAGTTTTCCTTAGGATGAAGTAGCCTGTCTCACACCTGACCACCTTCGTCGCCTCTTACGACATTCTTAGCAGGCTACGATGTTATTATTGTTGCTTTCTTTGTGGGTCATTGTAACGTACACTGGAGGATATAATTGTAAATCTGCGTCTGTTAAAATCTCGCACGGGAGATCTTCATGTTTTGTCCATTAATGACGGCACGTAACGTCCCATGGACCTACATTGATATAAGCATAGTCAACGAAAATTATTTCATCTCCGAGTCTAAATTTCTAGTTAAAGATCAATGGTTAATTATTCATATTGTTTTCCTAATTATATTGACATAAACCAGGGATATGCAAACTGCTAGATGCTGTATACATTCCAACTCTGTGTTAACAGTGCCAGACATGGACGATCATAGATTCACACAGGCGTAACACCCAATAACGTGAGAAAAGATACATATGAAACAAAGCTTAAGAGTCTTATATATAGATGATTATCTTTTGATCTCGACTAGTTTCCCCGTTGTGTTTAGATTGCTGAAATCTCCTCTTTGAACTTGTCCGGACGACAATCTTCCGTTACTCACTGGGACTTCGCTCCCCGTCTTCAATCGTTCCGATCGTCAATCGGGGCTCTCGCAACAAACAAAATGCCGCGGCACGGGCCGCCGATCGCTGTTCTTTGAACATTTCGGATCGTTGACCTCTAGTATTGTGACATCCTCTCATTGACCAGGTTTGGCGTTGGTAGCATAGAGTTGGTAGGAATATTGCGTCGTAGAGTACTTTTTATTTATACTTGTTTGTTCTTTAGCATTGGTGTCATGTGTCCAATAAATTGAGTAGTATATCGAGAGTCACGATGTTACCGGCACCAAAGGCAGCAAAATGTAGGCAAAAGGCAGCAGGATTCGAAATCGAAAATAGATGCAATTAGACAACCCAATTAGTAGTATATCGAGAGTCACGATGTTACCGGCACCAAAGGCAGGAAAATGTCACCACCCTCACACGCGCGTCGGGCCGGTTTTCACCCCTAGGGGCCCGAACCAGACCCGCGATAGGTGCTTGCCTCTGTATTATCATTCCCGGTGCGAGCCTCATTCGAGAAAGTTGCCTGTGAGAGACCGGAGCACTTAAGTCTTCACATGGGTCTCCTGCAGGCGACTCAAGCCGGTGTGATATAACATTCAAGTATTAAAGATACACAAAAGATATAGGGGTACGCATCATGAACGCGTGTTGGTGGCTCTTGTTGGGGACGTCGCTCCAGTGTGAGCGGCTGTGTAGGGGGGAATACAGTCGGAAGCACAACGTACGTCTCAAGAAGGGGGAGGCACAGTCGCTTGCACGACCTGCGGCATCGGGGTGAAAACCACCCTAGCCCTCTGCCGGCCGTGCGGAGCCAACATTAAATACCACAAACTGCGATACCAGCAGGAGGGTCCGTTCCTCTGTGAATGGAGGAGCCTGAAAAGAATAAATATTTACATTCCAGCAAAAGAAATCTCCCTTTAGAGAGAAGTGGAGTGTTGAGGGTACGAGTCCAGCAGTAATCATGGTCACCGTAAAACAGTTGCAAAAGCAAGCTCGCCATTATGGGGTGCCATACAGCCACCGCGGCAAGGCCGTCCTTGCCTGGGATATAGCTCGGGCGAGAGACGCAATCCGCGCCACCCGACTCGAGCGGGCCGCCATCACCGGGCGGTATCCAGCTCTTCGGAGGGGGGGGGGAGTCCAGGACGCAGCGCAGCACTCGCGGGAGGCTGCGCAGTTGGAAGACGAGGTCACCGCCGCCATGTGAGCGCTTATATACGCCGCCCGGGCCCGTGTGCACCCGTTAGAAAGCTTCGGCGTGTTACACGCCAACTCAAGAAGGCGCCACTGGTGCTGTCTACATCCGGAGCCACTCGCCCAACTCATCGCCCAGCGTGGTCCCCAACTCCTAGAGGACCTAATCCCAAAGGATAGTGAAGAACGGGGGAGGCGAACAATCACATGAAAGCTCTTCCGAGGGCTAGACGGCCCGATCGTAGAGAGGCTCAAGCCCCACATCGAGGCATTGAGGTCAGCCTTCTATCTGCGGTACGCCTACACCTACCGAATCCGAAACATAGAAAACGGAGACATCATGTTGTACCACAAACCCCTACGTGGGTCCCGTGAGTTGATAAACCACACTGCGGCAGCCGCAGAGTGGTTGGCAGAGCGTGATGAGATCCGCGTCGACACCAACCAAATTGACCGCCCCAACACCAAGTGAGTGTTTGTAAGATGGGTGCAAATCGAGGTGAAGGCGATCCTCACTCCCCAGGTTCTATTTGGGGCAGGGCGTCTGCCGGACTGGCTGCGGCAAAAGAAGGGGCTGTACGCGTTGGACACATACAACGACAACCTCTGTCTGTTCCGATGACTAGCCGTCCACTACGGTGCTAGGTCAGACCGTTGCACCACCGCAGCCCGGGAGCTGGCACAAAGGATGTGGGGCACCGACACACCATACAAGCCAGGTGTCAGGTTCTCACATTTAAGGATGAATCTGGGCCGCTTGACCTAACATATGCGAGACATACACAGTCACAGAATGATTTGACTTGACACACGGTAACACTAAGTTTAATGTTTTATTTACACTTCACATGCAACACAATCTAATTCGGCATGTTGCCCGCACAATGTTAATACAAGAATACACACAGTCGATGAATCAATACACTCACAGACTCAAACCACAGCCGCGCAGTCTTCCATATTCTCACAAGAGATACTAGCAATCGACATTCAGGCACATCAATAATACAAGCCTCTCTCAAACCACGTCTGTCCAGTCCGAATACCCAAGCCTCGTCTGCCGTTTCTCGATCTGAGCACTTGCCCTGTGGGATCGAGTCCAGCGGGAACTGCGTGCGTCACGCTTGTACTTGCTTGACCGCTGACGGTTGCTCTAACTCACCAGCGAACCTGTGGATAGGTAACTGGGGTTTGCCTGGCGCGCGTAACGACGCCGCGGCACAACAATGGGGCATTATGACACTCTCCCCACCTCACCTTCATGAAAGATTTCACCTTTCATGTGAGCTCTTTGTAAACTTAGGGTTAATATTTTAACTTAGTCAGAATCTTCCCATTAGTTGTCGTTGATGCATTGGCATAGTTTTAATTGAAATACATAGGTATCGCATGATATATATATATATATATATATATATATATATATATATATATATATATATATATATATTACCTCATGTGGTGTCAAACAGTAACACCTCCCAAGTACAATCCTTTCGATGGATAATCACGTCCGTTGCAATTATGACACAGTCAGACCGGTAGCACCAGCATTCCATGCAACTACCTCGCAACCAAAATTAAAAAATTCAAATACGTCCGAAAACGTCAGGTTAAACTGCAAATCGTCCCAAAATGAGACGATTTCAACCTTAGAGTCCTACTCAAATTTGGCAGGGACATCTTATGTTGGTCTACAACTTCGGCAATCTCTTCCATGCCCAGCTGATGTCATCTTGGAGTGTTGACAACCTGGCAACACAAAGGCTATTTTTATACCTTACACATTACCACCTATTTCGATTTACTGCCCTTTGGTGTAATATGTGACAACAATTAAATACAAGGGAAATAATCTAAACATATATTAACTACAATAAATTTAATTTGTTAATATATTTCTCAGCGTCATAGCTTGATGCTTCTTTACAATAGCGAAATAAATGTCGCTACTGTGAACAAGTTGATCAAGATATGATTCTCAGATTACACTACTACAAAAATTATAATACACAATTCGCGTATTTTAAATTCGTGTTTCACAAATATTTTACATGCGTCATTACTTTTTGGGGTTTTGTTCATAGTCTGCTACACTTTTGTATAAATTAATAACTTTCCGGAAGTACACACGCACAGCTGATGTAAACGAAAGTTCTTAACACACTTGTTCCGTAAGGATGTAACAATACTCGGAATGTCAAGTTGTTATAACAAGCTGGTGTGTTCGATGTTTCGTTGAAAACTTCTGGATTACAATGTTCTACAGTGGTTTAACTGTCACAGTTTGTTTCAATCACTTGTTCGTTTCATTCGGATTAAAATGTCTCTGGATAAGTCCGGTTTACAGGTACCACGGATACCTTCAATTGTTCAATTGAGGTAAGTTATGAACACATGTGGCACTGTTCTTTGTTCGTAATATTTACAATTAATACTGTTCACTTTCTACCACATACTACGCACTTATACAACACAATAATCACAATATTTATAAGATACTAGTATTATTTACACTGGGATCTGGTCATTATCATATGATGATCAGCTTCTCTGAAAAAAACTTCATTACTGGCTGTGATGGTCTGAGTGTTTTGACACACTGCACTCAGACTATAAGTGGCTACTGGGTATCATCAGGACAACGAGACAAAAGATCGGCTAGTGTATTAAGCTTGCCGGGGATATGTCTCACTTCAAAGCTGTAATCTTGGAGCAAAAGAGACCATCGAGCTATCATGTGGTTAGTCGGCGCACCTGATGCAATAATCGTCAGTGGGCTGTTGTCGGTTTACACTATAAAATGCCTCCCAAGGAGGAATCTGGACAATTTTGTGATGGCAAATACAAGAGCGAGGGCCTCTTTCTGAAGTATGGACCAACTTCGTTCCCTCGGTTTGAGTTTTCGGCTTAGGTAATATACAGGATGCAAAATGCCGTCACTTTCCTGTAAAAGTACCGCCACGATCGCCACGGAGCTCGCATCTGTGCGCAATCTGAAAGGAATATGCAAATTTGGCAATTTAAGAATGGAATTCTTTGAACTATTCTCGGAAAAATAGGATAATACTTTATCGAATGCAGATTTTACGCATTCGCTGTTCACAATTTTATTTGGATGTTCTTTTTTTAGTATGTTAGTAAAACTTTCAGTCAGTTCAGCAAAATCTGGTATGAACTGTCTGTAGTAATTTAGCAGTCCTAACACACTTCTGACTTGTTTCTTTGTAGTCGGAAGTGATAGTTGTAGAATTTTTGACACGATGTTGTCGTCAGTCGTGACAAATCCATTAGAGATTGTATAGCCCAAAAAGGAGATTTCTTTGTAGGCTATGTCAACTTTAGCAGGTTTACTGTCAGTCCGTGCTGTCTGATACGTTCAAATGTCTGCTGTAGTGTCGTTATATGGTCTGTCATTGTCTTTATGTGTGCACAAATATCGTCCATGTACGAGATGATGTTCGTTATGTCTGTCAAAAGTAGTCTAGTCATGCGTACGAATGTTGCGGGTGCATTAACAAGCCCAAATGGTAATTTGCACCATTCGTACAGTCCCCACCGTGTGGCAAAGGCTGTCAGATGTCTGCTTTGTTCGTCTACCGGTATCTGCCAGTAACCTTTTGTCATGTCCAGTTTCGTAAAGTACCTAGAGTCTGTCAGTTCAGTCAGTAATTCTTCACAGTTGGTCATCGGTTCTAAATCCAACTGTGTGATCTTATTTAATCTTCTGTAATCTACACAGAGTCTTATTGTGTAGTCCTTTTTGCGTACTATGACTATTGGAGAACAAAAATGTGACTGTGATCGTCTGATGATGTGGTTCTTTTCTAAGTCTATAATTTCTTGATGTAGTTGTTCTTTGTGATGTATGGGAATGGAGTATGGTCTGCATTTTATTGGTGTGTCGGATGTCAAGGTAATGTGGTGATGTACTACGTCTGTTTGTCCTGGTTGGTTAGAAAAGATGGTGTTGTAGTTTTGTATTAATTGTCTGCAACTGTCGGTCTCTGATTATGTTAGCTGAGGGTTGATTTTAATGTCTTGTAAACAATTTGTCGTGTCTAGTGCTGGTGTTGGTATTTCGTCGGTCTCCTCGTCGTCTTCATGGTCAACTATGGTGGTGCTGGCTGCTGTCTCGTCTTGGTCTTCGTCTCTGTTGTAGTATGGTTTTAGCATGTTGACGTGGAATATTTTATGTTTGTCTTTGACTGCAATTTCATAGTCAACCGTCGAAATCTGTCTTAGTACTTTGAATGGCCCTTGCCATGAGTCTGTCAGTAAATGTCGGTCACTCGGTAGAAGAAGAAGAACATCCTGTCCAGGTGTCAGCGTTATCGTCCTGTTTCCTCTGTTTGCGTATTGTCTATAGATAGCACCAGATTGCTTAAGTGCTTCCTTGGCTATGATACAAGATCTCATTAATCTTTCACGCATTGATGTTACATGTTCGTATGATGATATGGGTTGATGTACAGGTGTAGTTTCAGTTAACCTGGAGTTGTATATACACAATGGGCCGCGTGGTTTGGCACCATACACAAGCTCAAATGGTGAAAAACCGGTGCTGGTATGAGGAACTTCGCGATAAGCAAATAATATGGCAGGCAAATAGGCATCCCAGTCTTCAGGATGTTCTTGTGTGACTTTAGATAGCATATGCTTTAAGTCCCCGTTAATTTTCTCTATAATCCCAGTGGAGTGAGGATGATATGGGCTGTTAAAGCATTGCTTAACACCTAACATTTTGGTGAAAGCTTGCGTTGCTGGCGCTATAAATTGACTTCCACGATCGGATAGGATAGTGTCAGGGAACCCTACTCTTGAGAATATATGGAAGAAAACTTCCATCACTTTCTTGGCAGTTATGTTCTTGAGGGGAATCGCTTCCGGCCACCGACTACAAAGATCAATTGTTGTAATTATGTATTTATTTCCTCTAGATGTGACGTGATTTAGAGGACTTACAATGTCAGCCGAGATCTTCTCAAAGGGCCTACTGGCTAAATCTATAACCTGTAATTCAGCCTGTGGGTGTTTACCCTTTTTCACTAGTTTTTGGCAGATGTCACAGGATCTGCAATATTGTTTTGTGTCATTGCAGAATTTTGGCCAATAAAACTGTGTTAACAATCTAGATCTGGTCTTAGAATATGCCATATGCCCTGCGAAAGGTATATCATGTGCAAGATCTAAGGTCTGTTTACGGTATTCACCTGGCAGTACCGTTTGCGCTGTAGTGTGGTTACCTCTGGTATAGTACCTTGTGAGGATGCAATCTTTCAGAGCAAAATGCCATCTTGCATTTTTGGTTAACCTTGGCTTTTGGCCGATAAGATTAAAATATTTGCACAATGATGGATCAGCCTTTTGGGCTTTTATAATGTTCTCCCTCATGGTTTTAGGAGGAAGTAACACTGGGCTTAGCATTTGTAGTGCCTCAGTTTGATCAATTTGATCTTGCACTCTAGCAGCAGATCTAGTTACTGCGTTAACATTATCGGTAACATGACATGGTGGTGAATCAATTACATCAATGGATTCATGTGATGGTATTACAGAATTGGCTACAGTGCATTCATTCAATGATATCACACTCTCACTAATGCAGTTAGATGGAGATGCTGGTACATCATCATTAATACACTTGGCACTAGATGTTATGGTGTTATGAGGCATATCATTCACCTCATGTAGGTTACCTACAATAATATCATAACATGGGTTGGATAATGCTGCACATTTGACCTTTCCTGTGAAGAATGGGGTGTCAATATACGCCCATGCAAGTGGAAATTTCTTGATGTTACCAGAGAAAGTTCTGCATGTTATGTGCTTGCCTGTATAGTCTGTAGGCAATATGAACCCTCTTTTTACACCGATAAGAGTGCTCCCGCTGTCCCGTAAGACTGTAGCAGATTTGCCATTAACATATCCCTGGTGGATGTTAATCTTGCCTTTGGAGTCTATCACCAAGTTAGCTTCTTCGTTGGTGATAGGTATTGAGTGGCCGCATGTCAAAAGGCCATCTTCATAAAATTGGTTACAGGTGGTACATTTTTCTAACTTAAATATATCAATATTCGGTGCTGAGTTCACAGGGTGGTCTTCGACTTGTTCATCATCTGAGGAAGAGCTATCGAACATGGCTGCATTAGCCTTCTTGGTCATCTGTTTGCCTAAACAGGAATGGCGCCAGTGGCCATACGCCTTACAGAGGAAGCATTTGGTTAGGCTTTTATAACTTCTTCGCTCTTTGTCTTGTTTATTTACGTAGTTGTGCAAGATTTTAGATATTCTGGCGTCTTGTCACACATCTCTGTCTGATTGTGTGCTAGTTGGCAAAATCTACATTGCTGGTATTTCTCAGTATTAGGCTTAAATGATCTTTGCCTATTGTAGGGCTCTGATCTTGGTTTGTCATGTGTAGCAGCTGCTACAAAACTTAAGTAAGTCAACCCACTGGAAAAACACTGCTTGTTGGCTGTAAAATAGCCAGAACCTCGTTTTTCTATCTGTTCGACACTTTCACACTGACACTCTAGCAGAAACTTGGAAAATGGAGGCGGAAGAGATGAGATGATTTTATCTCTAAGGATGAGATCTTTTAGTTTATTAAAGTTCTCATTAATCTTGGCCGCAGACAGCCATTTGCTGAAAATATCCTGTACTACAGAAATGTAGTCAGAGAACGTTTGTGTAGGATTTGGAGATATCTTACTAAATTGTTCTCTGTAGCCTGCTTCATCTAACAAGAAATGTGACATAATTTTTGACTTTATATACTGACAATCTTTTCTGAGATCTTTAGGGATGGTCTCTATGACTTTCAGAGGCTCCCCTGATAAACTTTTCATGTATATTATGTTCCATTCATTTTCTGGGATCTGGTAATGGTCCATTAATGTTTCAAAGTTCTGGGTAAAGGCTGCTATGCAGTCTCCCGAGGTATAGTTTCTGACGATCCCTTGGTATTTCTTTTACTGGTTTTCTTTTTTCAGTCTTTCTGAATTACGAGTCTCTTTGTCTACAGCTGTTTCGGCTTCAAGCTGTTTGATTTTCAGCTGTAGTTCGAGCTCTTCTCGTTTACTTTGAGCTGAGATTTCTGATTTCTTTAATTCCGTATCTAATTCTGCCTGCTTGGTTTTTGCAGCCAACTCCAATTCTGCTTTTTTTTTTAGCTCCCTTTCCGCTGCTCTTTCATCGCGTTCCCTACATTTCTCCTGTGCTAGGAGGTGTTCTGAATATTTTGTTTCACTTCACTTTGTTAACTCATCTCCAGTTAACTTTAACTTTAAACCCATCTCAATGAAATCATTTAAAGTCGACATGATGGAACGTTTCAATGAAAATGACTTCTTACACACGCAATTTTGTTATAAAGTGTTAGTAATTTGAACAATTTATACAATATTTCTGAATTTACAGCGAGTGCCTAAATTTGCATACAAAAGTATATGAAAAAGGTAATGCTTAAGTGCTCTGGAGACACTGGAGACTGGTGAAAACAGGACCAGAGACTGTAGGGTCGTTAATGTTCGGACAGATGACCTCTACGGGTAACAGTTTCAGGTGACACACAAAAACCTGTTTACTTTTGGAGGAAAAAATGTTAGAATCTGTGTTTTTGTGAGGTGTATGCTTGTCGCTAAGTTTTGATTTAGCTTTATATGCCGTCGAGTGTTATTGTTGGTCGTACTGTCGTCTGTTCAACGATTTCCACAAGTATCTTTCTTTCCTGAACTTTCTGCTTCCACAGGCTACCCAACTACTTTGACGAAGACAAGTTAGCCATGTTTAAACGTTTAACAACTATGATGATACCTCACTTACACACAAATTAAATGCTTAACTTTAGTAAGGACGTAGTCATCATGTTCATAATTTTATGTGGACAAGTTACATACGATCACACACTTGGTTTAACTAATCCAACAAGGACGAACAACCTACGCTCACTTATGATCTAACTTAAGGCTGGACGAAAGCTATCACGTTCATACGTTTGGCTCAAATAATCAACAAGGACGAGCTACCCACGTTCACACATGTCAGGTTCTCACATTTAAGGATGAATCTGGCTCACTTGACCTAACATATTCGAGACATACACAGTCACAGAATGATTTGACTTGACACACGGTAACACTAAGTTTAATGTTTTATTTACACTTCACATGCAACACAATCTAATTCGGCATGTTGCCCGCACAATGTTAATACAAGAATACACACAGTCGATGAATCAATACACTCACAGACTCAAACCACAGCCGCGCAGTCTTCCATCCTCTCACAAGAGATACCAGCAATCGACATTCAGGCACAGCAATAATACAAGCCTCTCTCAAACCACGTCTGTCCAGTCCGAATACCCAAGCCTCGTCTGCCGTTTCTCGCTCTGATCACTTGCCCTGTGGGATCGAGTCCAGCGGGAACTGCGTGCGTCACGCTTGAACTTGCTTGACCGCTGACGGTTACTCTAACTCACCAGCGAACCTGAGGATAGGTAACTGGGGTTTGCCTGGCGCGCGTAACGACGCCGCGGCACAACAATGGGGGATTATGACACCAACCAAATTGACCGCCCCAACACCAAGTGGGTCTTTGTAAGGTGGGTGCAAGTCGAGGTGAAGGCGATCCTCACTCCCCAGGTTCTATTTGGGGCAGGGCGACTGCCGGACTGGCTGCGGCAAAAGAAGGGGCTGTACGCGTTTGACACATACAACGACAACCTCTGTCTGTTCCGATGCCTAGCCGTCCCCTACGGTGCGAGGTCAGACCGTTGCACCACCGCAGCCCGGGAGCTGGCACAAAGGATGTGGGGCACAGACACACCAGACAAGCCAGGCTTGGATTCATTAAAAGAGGTTGAGGAGATGTTGAAGTTAGGGATCCGCGTCTATGAGCCGACCGAAGCGGGGGTTTGGAGGTTGGTAAGGAGGCCCGCAAACTACGAGCGCATTGGCACCAAGCCAATGACAATAGGCGTTTATGACAACCACGCTTTCCTGATAACCTACCTGCCAAAGCTAGCGCAGCTCTTTGCGTGTCAGCATTGCAATCAGCATTTCACCAAAGCCTGTAATCTCCAACGTCACGCAGATTGCTGCAGGAAGGGAGAAACCAAGGTCCTCTGTCCAGGGAAAGAGGTGGAGCGGCCACAATCGGCATACGAAAAAGTCTTCTACCCCCAAAGCAACGCCAACCGCAGCTTCATCCTATGGTTAGAGCACATGGCCGAACAATCAGGGTCCCACATCCACCACGCATACTGCGGGCATGGGGGAGAGCGACGGATCGCTAATGGTTTGATGGACGGCTACGACCCTACCACCCAGACAGTGTACCAATATCACGGCTGCCACTGGCATGGGTGTCCCACCCACAGAGTGGCCCCCAAGGCCGACGAGCTGTATTAGAAAACCCTCCGCCGCGGAGAGAAAATAAAGGCCTCTGGCTACAATCTGGTGGTAGTGTGAGAGTGTGAGCGACCGCCTCTGACTCGAGCCCCAAAGCTTCAGGTGCAAACGGTGGTCTACCCCCACGCGATCTTTTATGACTTTGAGGGCTGGCATGAAAAGGCTAAAACCCAGCGCCCCACCCCCGACCTCACATATGAGAGCCATCAGATTCCGATATCCGTTTCGGTGGGGGACACCGTAGAGGAGCAGCCGACCCACCTGAGCAGCGCAGACCCAAAAGCCTTGATAGCCAGCTTCATGGTGGACCTGCGTCGGCGCGCAACCGCGATACAAACCGAGATGGAAGCGTGTTACCTCTCGGAAGACCTGGACAAGCTGCACCCACAACTCACATTCAAGAGATTACCCGTCTTCGGAAGTCTCTGGAAGATGAAAGGGACAAACGGGCTGCTCTGTATACAAAATATCGGCGTGCCGTTAATGCATTAGACGCTGTGGACAGCGTGATGCTAACGGCTAGCCTTGGTATGGGTGTGAGGGGGGTGTTGGGCTTCTTACCACCATTATCACCGCACCTGCAGTTGTTGGGCTCATGGTTGGTAGAATCATGTCCGCTGGGAGCAAGCTAGCGTCCCGCAAACTACGTCGAAAGGTAAGAAACACGATGAAATGTGCACTTTGGCGGAGGCTAAGCTTTCCAGCATAGCCCACCATGTTTCAAAGGCCCTGGATGATGGGAGAATTTCGGACGTGGAGTATAAAATAATTACAGCTGAAGAAAAGAATTTCACCAGTTGAAAAAAGATATTCGGAGCAAGGCGCCGGCAGATCTGGACGAAGAGACAAACAAAATCTCTCATTCTGAAAGGAAGAGACGAGGCGCGGGCAGTATTCGTAAAAACTATAGGGTCGAAATAACTTGTATACATTATCAGGACAATTTGGAACCACCCCCCCCCCCCCCCCTATTCCTCAGAACGATCCGCCACTGGATTTAATTAATGCGCGATACACGGAAGTAATGAACGTGATATACTACTCAGAGCAGTTAAATGTAAACAATGTAAAATTCTGAGGTAAGTATGAACATTTTGTCCATTGCTTTAATCTTTTAATTCTTCTCGTCCTGTTGGCACGTGTGAATGTAGTTACAGGAGATTTCTTGGACTAAATGTTGTGTTTTTTTTTTGTTGCTGATGAAGGCTAATCGCCGCAACGTCCTGTATGTGTTGTAATTCTGTTATGTTTAGCTGCACTACTTTGTGTGGAAGTAATGAACATGATATACTACTCACTGCAGTTGATTTTACTAATGCGCGCTACACGGGTGTAATAAACTTGACATCTCAAGTGTTTTTCTCTGAATAAACAGTACATTGTTTTCCCTCTGTCAACGCGAGGATGTTAATTGTGTGCATGAAATATGCTTTTCTTTCAGCGGCGTTGTAAAGCTAACTACACGAAGCTAACTGGCGAAGCGAGCGGTCTGATTTTTTCGACTTTGGAATACAGAAGTATAAAGCTTGAGACGGTTCTCACACTGGGCACTGGGTGGTCACGGCGCACAAGTTTGATTTGTCACACCCTTGTTGGGGCCGGTAGAGTCTACCCATGGTTTGGTTGCTCGCACTCGTGGTTGCCCCGACGAAATTTGCGCTATAGTTAGCCACGCACACCTATTCATCTTTGGTATGGTGGGCGGCCCTCTGGTTCATATTGAGGACCTAGATTTATCCCTTTACAGAGTAGCAGCTGGATGCCGGTCGTCTTTTCAAACTTCCGAAACATCCTAAGGAGCGCGTCTACTGTGCAACGCTCACACATCTCATATGGTTTCCTAACACCCCTCTCAAAGAATATGCACTCTTCTATCACCTCGCCCCGCTTTGCCTGCACATGGTGCCGAGAACAATAAAGGCCGATGCATGGGCGACCGCAATGCAGTTCTGTGCCGAGGTTCGGCCACTCACATCCATAGGTCTCCATCTGTATGTACCAAATAAGTCATCCTCTAATTCAACGAGCTGCCCCCCCCCCCTAATACTTCTGGGAGGGGGTCCTGGCTGTTGCAATGTGTGTTGGTGGTGCTCGATGAGAGAGCGTGCCCGCTCGTCGAGTGCTCCCGTTCGTATTCGCATGTTTGTAGCGGTGCGCATCTTGATATGGCTGGTTGGAACCACTCTAATTGTGTATCGCGGTATAGTCGCCCCTATAACAAAATATGGTTGCTCGCACTCGCGGTTGCCCCGACGAAATTTGCGCTACACTTACCACAGTCGGAAGTATATCACGCCGGTCGCCTGTAGGAGACCCGTGTGAAGACGTATGTGCTCCGGTCTCTCGCAGGTGACTTTCCCGGAATGAGGCTCGCACCGGGAATGATAATACAGAGGCAAGCACCTATCGCGGGATCCCTAGTTCGAGTCCCTAGGGGTGAAAACCGGCCCGACGAGCGTGTGAGGGTGGTGACATTTTTTGGCCGTTGGTGCCGGTAACATCGTGACTCTCGATATACTACCAATTGGTTTGTCTAATTGAATCTATTTTCGATCTCGAATTTAGATTTGCCATTTGATGATATTATGCTTCCTTAATACTTCAAGCTCTATACTCGTTTAGGGGGCGTTCTTTTAGATGAATCTTTGTTGTTGTTTTTTCTTATTTGATTATAGTCATTTACGCTAATTTACTAATGCTAATTTTCATGTTATGAACCTTGCAAATTTTGTTTAGGCTATTTATGTGGACATGAAATTCTGCTTCTGCTTTTGCTATTAGTGTTTGATCGTCCGCAAATAGGAATTCTTTGATGGTGTCATTCGCCATTGGTTTTTATACTGTGTTATGTTCGTCATACGGTAGTGTTACGGTCTTTGATTGGCGGGTGTCTTTACTTTTGGTGTCTATATAGGTTATATGAAGAAGAGTAGGGACAAGACACTCCGGATATTATGGAGCAGGGATCGGAGTGCTCTCCGTTTGTTCTTACCGCACATTCACCATTGTTGTATAAACTTTTACATAGGCTTGTTAGATGTGCACTTACTCCATATCGTTTAACGATGTTTCACAGTTTATTTCTATCAACTCTATCAAATGCCCTTTCTTGGTTGACATTGGCTACGTTAAGTATTTTATTAAATTCGATTGATTTTTCTATAAATTGCTTTAGAGCAAAGATGGCATCTGTGCATCATTTCTTCTTCTTCTCCTTCAGCGTTCCGAGCCATTGAGGTTCTTTGCTGCAGATACAATCCGTCTCCATTCGTCTCTCTGGTTGACCTTCTCTGCCAGTCGTTGATTCCAAGTGCTTGTAGGTCTGTATATATGTTATCTCCTAAATCCAAATTATGTTTCACTTATCTTCTATTATAGGTCGTAGAGTTTTCTCTAGAACTTTTGCAGAATAATTTTCCAGTATGACTAGAAAAGAAAATACCTCTGTATAGTGTGCAGTCTCTTTTACTGCCTTTGTCTCCACCCCCACCCCCCCACCCCATTCATTTGGCTAGTTGCGGCGCTTCCCCAGTCTCATGGTGTCTGTTGTCCTAGCCAAACATTTAGCCATGCTATTCTTATTTCTCTTGCAGCTTTAATTAGTTCATTTGGTATTCCTTCTTGTCCCACTTATTTATCCAGTAGGGCTAATCTTGTGGCTTCTCCAATTTCTTCTTTCAGTATGTCTGTTTCTAGTTAGTCGATGGCATTTGTGTCAATAACTTGGATTCCTGTGGCATTTGATGGAATGATAAAAGTTGTTATAAGTACTGCCTCCAACTTTTTAGGATTTATTTTTGTATGTCATCTGTCAGTAAAACAAAAAGATAGTTTTTTAAGGGGGGTGGGGTGTTAAGCACAATAAATAAGCACAATCAGCGCATTCATTTGATATAAATTAATATCACTACACGGATTGTCTCTGTTGCAGAGATTTCCACCCTTTTTGAGTCAATGGATTTTTAACCTGCTCAATATTGTATGTGGATTCTCTGTGGAATACAGTATAACCTTTGCAGAATTTCGTTCCCATTGGGGCATGTTCTAGATCTTATGCTAGTTCCCCTGCCCCAGCATCTTTCAGCTGTCTGTTGATTTCTTGGCAAGATTACGCTCAGTAGTTTGCCATTGCTTTCTGAGCGGCCGGCTCAGTATCCCGCAAGTCACCAGCATGGGTCGAACCGCTCCCAGTTCTCTCCCGCTACGAGACTCTGCGTGATAAACGGGATTACGGAGAAAGTGTTGTAACCCCTCAGCCAGAGAGACCGGCATATATATATATATATATATATATATAAATATATATATATATATATATATATATATATATATATATATATACATATAAATACGCGCACACACTCACACACACACACACACACACACACACACACACATATATATATATATATATATATATATATATATATATATATATATATATATATATGCTCTTGTGGAGGCGCCAGAATGTCGTAAGAGATTGCTCGGAGCACACCTTCCTGCAGAACTCGTCCCATTTGTCGGCCTTGGCCTGTTTGGCGCAGGATTTGAATAAAGTCGTCGTCCTAACGACCTCAGTCTTCAGGTTCGCCAATTCAACCTGTGGCATGTTAGCCTTTCTGGCCTTTTGCCAGTCTTTGACAGCCTGCCTCTTTCCCAGCCACACCTTCTCGACCTCTCCATTCCACCATGGTGGCTGCAGCCATCTTTCTTGTCTCCTACGGGAGGAAGTTAGTTTCCTTCTTCTGATCTTGCTTATGGCGTCTTGACCAGTGGTGTCGTACGGGAAGGCATTGGTCTCGTTTCTTTGACTCATGGCCCCGTCTTTCTTGATCAGGATGACACAAGGGTAGTGGTCACTATCGTGGTATCCCAGTGTGCCCCACCGGCACCTTGGTGCGATGGTGGGCGACACCAGAGCCAAGTCAATGATGCTGTTAGAGTCGCCTGGTCGAGTGGCCATTCTAGTGACCTTCCCATCATTCAGACAGATTAGGGCAGCAGATGCCAGGGCGTCCTCCAAATCTTCTCCCTGTCTATTGGTGATGCAATTCCCCCATTGACTGCCTCTGGCATTGAAGTCCCCGCAGTAGATGATATGCCTTTCATCCATATCGAACAAACTCTGCCATTGTCGCACGTCGACCTTCCCATTTCGCGCATAGACGTTAACGATTACAAGCTGCACTGGTGTCATTATTCTTAATGCCTGCACTTGCAGGGCATCGCTGTTCCAGGCGGACATATCGATCTCAGACACTAGTATTTTGTCGCGGACCAGAATGGCCTGTCCGAGGTGCCGCCTGTTAAGGAAACCCTGAAATCCCGCCACATTGACTGTTCCGTCGGTGAGGTGTGTTTCTTGCAAGACTACAATATCGTTCCCGTAGAGTAGTTTTTCAAGAATGGGTCGGCGTTGACTAAATGATGCACAGTTCCAGTACAGTACTCGAACATTTCCGATACACAATCTGTCACATTTTAAGCGCCTTCTGCGCGCGCCCGCCCTCTTACCACGTTGTGTCCTAGCTGGTCGTCTGGCCGTCATGTTAGGCTTAACTATCGCCACCGGGCGCCGATGATACGCCGAAAGAAGACGGACGCGCGTGCACGGTCCGAACTCCATTTCACCACGAAAAAACACTTAATCCATACACATTTCGGAAAAAACACGTTCCATTTTACGGGACGAAGAAATGTCCCGCCATCTTGCTCATCCACAAGAGCATGAACGGTGCTGCACAACGTAGGGGTATTCCAGACTTTCAAGGCACAGACCTCGCATGGAAAAAGTCGGATGCGGATAAAGGTAAGGCCCTTCTTGCACGCTACATAGAACAGACTGACCAGAAAGACGAGCCCGCCAGACAGAGGACCACAACAACACTCTCTCAGTTGTGCGAGGGGGTCGGGACAGACGAAGAATGGACGATCACAGTTGACATATTGCGTGCGATGCTCAAGAAATCACCTAACACCGCCCCAGGCCCAGACGGCATCCGATATGGTGACCTAATGGTGATATCAGATGATGACATGGAAGAACTGGCCAGAGAATTCAACACCAGTATCCAGGGGGGTCAGGTCAAAGAAGAATGGCTACACAGCTACCTGCT
>OY992877.1:83437317-83484817 GCA_963921405.1 Cepaea hortensis
ACCTGATCTGTGTTTTATGATTGATCTGGTGATTGACTATATCTGAAGTGTAGAAACAGTTCTAAGATCATTAGGATCAATTTTATACCTCAATGCAAATTACTTACAAATATGGCAGAAGTTTGGCAACATGTCATCACTGCTATACTTTGATTTTACTCAGTGAAACTTTATACTTTTGAGAACAATCAATAACTTTCAGGAACAGAGAGTAGTCATGAACTCCTCTGATTCATTTAGTGTGTAGAGACTGTTTAGACTATTTGTTTTACAAATCCTTGAGAAATTTTCCAGTACCATCTGGGGTATTTATTACAGAAACAATAGCAGGCTAACTGATGGGAAGGCTTAGTGGCCAAATGACTGAAATCATCAGTGAACTTAAATGAGAGTTCTTATTTCTAATGTTGAATATGAATATCTCAATGTCTTGATGTATTTCATATATGTCATAAATGCTACACTTGCTTAATTCCACAGCTTTTGGGTTAATAAACAAAATTAACTTTTCCTGCAGTCTTCTGTCAAGTACATTGTGATGTGACAAAACATTTTATTATCTATGTGTTTAGTTAGTGAAACTACATCACATAAAGGTAGTATCTGGAAATACAGGTGACTGTGTAAACACTAATAGACAGCTAAATTCTGTTCTATTGTAATCTCCCAGGTTCCAGTTTACTCAGAAAAGGGAACTTTAAATTTTATTAATTCCTGTGACCATTTCACCTAAAAGGGAAAATGATCATAGGTGGGGGACTCTCGAGCTAACTAAGTTTCTCTTTTCGGGAAGGAAGATTTTGGAGGGAAGAAATTAACATTCCTAGGGAACCCCCTAGATTTCCAGAGCTATTATGGGACACTTTGGCTCCCAAAGACCCATCCCCTCCAAACGAAATCAGTCCCATCCTCATAGCGATACTTCATTGTGGGGTAAGTCGAGGTGGGTACTGCTTCCAACACCCAATATGTCATATATATATATATATATATATATATATATATATATATATATATATATATATATATATGGGGGGGGGGGTTAAAAAGAAGAAGGGAGATGGAAGAAGAGTAACAGAATGGAGAGGGGGGAAGAAGATGGAAGAAGAGGAAAGACATAGAATAACAATCACATATTTCTCTCTCTCTCTCTCTCTCTCTCTCTCTCTCTCTCTCTCTCTCTCTCTCTCTCTCTTCTCTCATAATATATATATATATATATATATATATATATATATATATATATATATATATATATATATATATCAAACCCGACACCCCACATTGTACCAACGGCTTCGGGCGGAAGAGCGCAATTGGGAGGGTACATACCTTATCCTGGTGCGAGGACATGCAACCTAAAGACAAAATGTCATGACAGGGCAGACGAGGTCCTAAGCCTTGGTTGGCAGCTGGTCTAGGATCGAAGCTCCGACAGGCGGACAATTAGAGCATTGCTTTGCTGATCCGGCAGCTTCTGCAGCTTGTCTTGTTCCAGATGTATAGGTGTTAACTTTCCTCTGGTGTGAACTAGGCAGGCCGAGAGAGGGATCATACTGCATGGGCAACACTTGGTTTCTTTATTTTAGCCCAGGCTTTGTGCTATGGAGAGGTAATAACTCCATCCCTGGTCTTAACCGGTCTCGGAATCAAAGCGAGAGGCAACTGTTACGGGTTATAAGTTCTTGTCAGTTGGCGTAGACATGGGGCGCCACGCGTTGCCTCTGACGGTGGGAGACACCTACAGGTGTCACTGATCAGCTACCGCACGCCTCAAGCTGGGCAACCCCCGGCCAATTGGGTGCTGATCCGCCACAGCCTGCCTGCTTCAATGGGTGCTTGGGGCTAGTACAAAATCTGAATATCAGGCTGTAAAACCATGCACCATGTACTAATAAAAAGAAAAATAGAAACCTCAAGCTACGGCTTGCAACCTGGAACGTGAGAACCATGTGTCCAGGATTTTCCACTAAAGTGAACAATATTGACGATGTGAGAACAACGGCTGTGATTGATGCCGAACTCAATCCTCTTAACATTAACATTGCCGGCCTGCATGAGACTCGCCTCGCCGAGGAAAGGTCACTCGGGGAAAACAATTACACCTTTTTTTTTTTGGGAGGGTATATGTGACATGTTGGGAGTTGGAAGCAGTACCCTCTCTGACTTACCCCACAATGAAGTAAAGCTATGAGGATGGGGCTGATTTCATTTGGAGGGGATGGGTTCTTGGAAGCCAAAGTGACCCATAATAGCTCTGGAAATCTAGGAGTTTTCCCAGGAAAATTAATTTCTTCCCTCCAAAATCTTCCTTCCCGAAAAAGAGAAACTTAATTAGCTCGAGAGTCCCCCACCTATGATCATTTTCCCTTTTAGGTGAAATGGTCACAGGAATTAATAAAATGCAAAGTTCCCTTTTCTGAGTAACCTGGAACCTGGGAGATTACAATAGGTCAGAATTTAGCTGTCCATTAGTGTTTACCCAGTCACCTGTAGTTCCAGATACTACCTTTATGTGAAGTAGTTTCACTAACTAAACACATAGACAATAAAATGTTTTGTTACACCACAATGGACTTGACAGAAGAATGCAGAAACAGTTAATTTGGTTTATTAATCAAAATAAAAAAACCTGTTGAAGTAAACCAGTGATGCATTATGACATATGAACAAAACCCATTTGTTTCCAGAATAATGTTCTAAGACACAATGGAGATTAGAACTCCTGAAAGATCTCATGGCAGTTCTGGCATTTCATCACTGGACCATCCTTCTGATTTCCTAACAAAGTCTCTGCACTACACAAATGTTCTGTTTGTGAACTTTCAGTTAATTTATATGTGAAACTTGGAATTAAACAGTCTACACCCAATCAGTTCTGGAAAGGTTCATAAAATGCTCTCCTTTCTGGAAGTTCTTGAATTATATGAATGAATAACTGATTGTAACAGTCCTTCCTTATAAAATTGTCTATCAGACTTCAGCCATGATATTAAAAATTTGCAAGTCTCTTGTGAATGATAAAATTGATCCTAATGATCTTATAAAAGTCTTCAATTCAAATTATGTCACTTCTCCATGAAGCAAAGATCAGTTGGGCAATGGAGATTCTTAGATCATGGAACTCCTGACAACAGATCTCTGGTGCACTTAATTCTTACTGAACTGCTCATGATTTGCAGTCCCTGGTACCTTATTGGACAGTGATCTGCAACTCTGGATCATGACATTCTGCGAACACCGCCATCCTCACCTGACTCAGAAATAAACAAACTCAGGCATAATTTCGTCTGAAGCTTTCCTTCTGAATCAGGATGAGGGACATACAGAGACCTAAATCACATCTAGATGCTTTGCCGGTCGCTCTGCAAGTGCTTGACATTTAGCGTCGCTGGACCCAAAACCTTTCGCGGGCGACGCGATTATTCTAGGTTAACCAATGGACAGAACGGGCTTAGACCACATGATCTGTCCATCATTGGGTGTCACAGCAATTAATACTGTTGACGCCACATTCCTAGCATCCCAATTCTCTCTAGTGCAAACCCTTAGTGAGAAGTGTGTTTTGAAATTGTGATGTGCAGCAGTGAACAAGACGGAGTGCGCAATCATGCGACAGAGCCCCCCTCCAGATTGATCTCTGTGGAGAACTATCGTCTCAGTCGTTCACAGCTGACACGGTTCCTTTTGTGATCAATCTTGTTGGTTTTCCACTTCATCCGAAGTTGATGGTTCATCAGGAACTGGACAACGACTCAAGAAGTCGGCGCCTACGTTCATTTTCCCAGGAATGTATTCGATTTGGAATGAGTATGGTTGCAACAGCAGCGACCATCGCATGAGTCTTGCGTTCAGATTCCGTGACGATGCCAGAAACATCAAGGGTTGGTGATCACATTGCACTGTAAAATGTTTACCATACAGGTATGCCTGAAACTTTTCCACAGCCCAGATTAGACCAAGGCACTCACGCTCAAGTAGTTCCGTTCAGAAGCATTCAGTTTCCTGCTTGCATAAGCTACAGGGAATAGCTCTGAGTGATCATCTCCTTTCCTCTGGAGTAAGGTGGCCCCTATTCCAATATTACTCGCATCTGTGCGGAGCACGAATGAGCGGTCGAGGTTGTGTAGATGTAGGATCGGTTTGGCTGTTAAAGCTTGTGTGAGAGCTGTAAACGCCTTCTCACAATCAGCTGACCATATGACTTTCTCTGGATTCCCCTTTTTGGTAAGATCCGTTAAGGGTGCAGCCAGTGTGTTGAAGTCCTTAATGTATCTTTGATAGAATCCACATAAGGAGACGAATGATCGAACATCCTTTTTGGTGCTTGGGCGAGGTGCTCTCTGAAGTTTCTCCACATTTCCTTCTTGAGGTGTTATGAAGCCTTGAGATACCTTATGGCCTAGGAAGTCCAATTGTTGAAATCCTATTTGACACTTCTTGGGTCTTGCTGTCAAACCTGTTTCCTTAAGTCGCTTGAACAATAGATGCAATGTTTCGACATGCTCCTTAAATGTTTCAGTAGCAACTAAAATATCATCCATGAAGTGGCTGATGGCCGGATGATGTAATGGGTCAAGTAATCTTCTCATCATGCGTGTAAATACACATGGAGCGTTACTTAATCCAAATGGAAGAACATTGAACTCGTAGTGTCCTCCAGGAGTACTGAAAGCTAACCACGGTCTGACTTCCGGTTTCACAGGAATTTGGTAATATCCCTTACTGAGATCAATCCTGGTGAAGTATTGGGCTGTGTTGAGACTAGTGAACAGCTGATTCTGGTCGGGTAGAGGTTCTGCCTGAAATTCATTAATCGCGTTGAGCTGTCGATAATCGATGCACATTGTGTTCACCATTAGGTTTTCTCAACAACACCACACTAGCACTGTATGGAGATTCAGATTGTGATATAATTCCTGATGAGAGCATCTGCTGTATCTCTTCCTGCAAAGTATTTTGCTTGGCATAAGGAACTGGGTACGTCTTGACTCGCACAGGTGTATCATCTGTTAGCTTCATATCAAATTCCATTTAATTAGTAAGACCTGGTTTGTCAGTAAGTATTTCTGCATACATTGCCATAAGATCTCGAATTTGCTTCTGTTGATCTGGAGATAGGTTGGGATTGATATCCACATCCTGAAATGTCTCCTTGGCTTGCAGTGTACATTCTGTTCCCATGGTAATTCCTTGTTCTACTTCAGTAGCAACAGCCATAGCCATCAGGTGTGCAGTTTCGGAGGTTGCGGATCTTTCATTCCATTTCTTCAAAAGGTTTATGTGAAACACTTTCAACTTGCCTTTGACAGAAATTTTGTAGTGAGTACGAGATATTTTCTCTGTCACCTCAAATGGTCCTTTCCATCCAATTTGCAACATGTTCTGACTGGTTGGAGGTAGTAGCAGCACCTTTTCACCCACTGTCAGCTCTCTATCTGTTGCTTTCTTGTTGAAATTGCGAGTCATTCTTCGTCGAGCTTGACGCAGATTCACATTCGCTTGTCTCCAACCATGTTGTAGACGTTTCTTCAACTCAGCAACATAAACAGATGCAGTAACAACTGTATCATCTGCATGATCATCAGTCCATGTTCTCAGTAATGCTTCCAAGGGTCCCTTGATTGGCCTCCCAAACAACAGGGTTGCGGGCGCAATCCCAGTAGAGTGATGCGGCACTTCCCGGTATGCGAATAATGCAGCAGGAATATATGTGTCCCAATCATCTGGTTTTTCATGAGCTAACTTTCTCAGAATACTGATGAGGGTACCGTTCCACCGTTCTACACTCCCGTTCGTTTGAGGCAAATGGGGAGATGAATAGATATGGCGAGCATGAAATAGCCGAAAGACTTCTTCCATGAGTTTACTGCGAAACTGTGATGCATTGTCGGTTAGGATTTTGAGGGGAAATCCAATCCGAGTAAATATCTCAAGTAAGGCTTCAGCAATGTGCTTGAAGTCACTTGATGGCATTGGAATACTTTCTGCCCACATTGAACAGACGTCCACCAATGTTAATATGTATCGATTCTTCCTCCGCGTCCTGGGGAGTGGTCCGATAATGTCTACGGCAACTCTCTCGAAAGGAGATCCAGTTAGGGGCATCTCACCAAGCGGGACAGGGGGTGTCCTATGTCTTGGGGTCACTCTTTGGCATCCAGGGAATGACTTGACATATCTGGTGATGTCAGAATTCATTCCGGGCCAAAAATAGTGCATGGAAATTCTTTGCATAGTAGCATTTATTCCCATATGCCCACTGAAGGATAAGTTGTGGCCCATATCTAATAGTTGAGCACGATACGTAGACGGGACAATTAATTGAGAATATTCTTGTCCACTTTTACCTGCCTTGCGATATAGAAGTCCACCCTTCATATACATGTCGCCTCTTCTTGGAGGTGAATGTGCTTTAGGCAGTTTGTTGAAGCATGGCAACAAGGTGCTGTCAGTACTCTGTGCTTTCTTCAAATCCTCTGATCGAGGGTTGGTCGGAGTCGACGATGCTGGAGTCTTTTCTGTCTGCGAATTAGTCGTCAAAGCAGCGACTATCACAGGCTGTATAGGTTCTCCTAGAAATACGTAACGACAACCGAGCAGGACTGGGTACACGGGATTTTCCATCACCGCTGCCTTGATTGTTCCAGTAACATAACGCGAAGCTATATGTACTCGAGCCACAGGTAGTGACATCTTGGCTGAACTTTTCAAGGGTCCCTGTATAATCACCATTTCCTCAGTCAACTGTTCTGGCTGAACTAAGGATGTTGCTACGACGCAGTCATAATTTAGACCTGTATCACATAAGCAAATGGCGTGGTATCCATTTAGCAAGATGGATTCCACTACCGGAATTTTGGGGTGGGTGCCTTCATGAGTTGTCACACTGGACGTTTCACTAGTGCTCACATTACGTTCCTTCCGGCGAGTCAGACATGCAACTGTGTGAGGGGTAGGAGGTTTCTTCCGACAATCTTTTTTGTGATGTCCTACCTTCCGGCAATTGGTACAGTAGTCCTTCCCACTCTTCTTGGCAGCCTGAATATAAATTTGACTGGTGCTCGCAGATTTCTTCAACTTCTTATTGGGGTTGGTGTGTTCTTTTTCTTTGGTCTTGAGTGATTGGTCTGGGGGAGAAGCTTTGGTCATCCGACTCTTACTTCCCACCTCCTTCTGAGATTTCTCCCATCTCTCTGCCAAAAGAATAATTTCCTCAAGTCTATCAGCTCCATTCTGTGTTAAGAACGCCCGAAGTTCCGATGACATTTTATCCCTTAATTGGTCAATCAATATCATCTCTCGGAGTCCTTCAAATGTTTCTTCAAACTTTCCCATCTCTGCCCATTTGTGCAGGTAGGATTTTAATCTTTCAACCCATTGGCCGTAACTTTCCCCAGGCTCCTTCTTAGCTGATCTGAATTTCCTTTATAGTTATCAGAATCGACTTCGAAGCGAGTTAGTAAAGCTCTTTTGAGAACACCGTAATCCTGTCGTTCCTCATGACTAAGTCTAGAGAAAATTTCAAAAGCAGTAGTTCTTAAACCCTGGGATAGTTTCACCGACCATTTAGATTCATCAAGCCCACATGTAGAACACATAAGTTCGAACCTGGAAAGATAGTGATCAATCCCTTCAGCGTTCTCATTATATGGTTCCAAAGGAAATGCCATCGCTCCAGTGTGATGGTAGTTTTCCTCTGTCTGTATATCTGTAGTTGGCCTGCGTGTGGAAATGGAGGGGGTGGTAGGAACACCACTCTCCAGTCTCCTCCTCTCCAACTCATTATCCATGCGCCTAATCTCCAACTGATGTTGTCTTTCCTTTTCTCTATTTTCCATCTCACACTGCAGCTTCCTATCCTCCAACTCTAAAGCTATCCGGCTTTCTCTCTCTTTCTGAATGATTTCAGCCTCTCTGTCTTTTTCCTTCTGAATTATTTCAGTCTCTCTGTCTTTTTCCTTCTGGGTTATCTCAGCCTGTAAACGCTCATGTCTATCGAATTCGTCAGAGACGTACTTCGCGAGCTCAGGACCCTTTAACCCACATGATTTGCCTACATCGACATATTGTTTCCGTAGTAAAGCTGTTTCCGCCATGCTAAATTTTAGATCTTTCCCAAATATTTGAAAAAAATACTAAGTGTCGCCTCTGTCTGATTCAGATAGGAAAACCCCTGTATCTGAAACGGTACAAAGCATGCAATGGCGAAATACAAACAACAAATCAACAATGTAATGTTGCAGGAAAATCCTGCACGAAATCTGGAGTTTTCGACTATTGAGAGAAAAACACCAAACACCCGAAGTCAACCTCACTAGACAATAAAGATTCTGATTTACCCCTCTGATCTACACCTGGTAACATAAGACCTAAAGTGATTTCTAATCAGTGGTTCTGAATCTTGAATTACACAAAGTCCACCTAGTGGCCTTGCAAATGCGGTCCTTAAAATTGTAAATAAAGTTCCTCAAAAAATGTAGAGTTCTGTTTCACTTCAAAAACCTGAAAGAAAATATTCACATATTTCAAGCAGTTGTGGTGTAAACAAAATTAACCCACTATGTGGTACCAACAATAAATGTTGTATGGTTACGAGAAAGCACGAGCTCTACCGCGAGACGAGCCTAACAGTAAATGTGACATGTTGGGAGTTGGAAGCAGTACCCTCTCTGACTTACCCCACAATGAAGTAAAGCTATGAGGATGGGACTGATTTCATTTGGAGGGGATGGGTTCTTGGAAGCCAAAGTGACCCATAATAGCTCTGGAAATCTAGGAGTTTTCCCAGGAAAATTAATTTCTTCCCTCCAAAATCTTCCTTCCCGAAAAAAGATAAACTTAATTAGCTCGAGAGTCCCCCACCTATGATCATTTTCCCTTTTAGGTGAAATGGTCACAGGAATTAATAAAATGTAAAGTTCCCTTTTCTGAGTAACCTGGAACCTGGGAGATTACAATAGGTCAGAATTTAGCTGTCCATTAGTGTTTACCCAGTCACCTGTAGTTCCAGATACTACCTTTATGTGAAGTAGTTTCACTAACTAAACACATAGACAATAAAATGTTTTGTTACACCACAATGGACTTGACAGAAGAATGCAGAAACAGTTAATTTGGTTTATTAATCAAAATAAAAAAACCTGTGGAAGTAAACCAGTGATGCATTATGACATATGAACAAAACCCATTTGTTTCCAGAATAATGTTCTAAAACACAATGGAGATTAGTACTCCTGAAAGATCTCATGGCAGTTCTGGCATTTCATCACTGGACCATCCTTCTGATTTCCTAACATAGTCTCTGCACTACACAAATGTTCTGTTTGTGAACTTTCAGTTAATTTATATGTGAAACTTGGAATTAAACAGTCTACACCCAATCAGTTCTGGAAAGGTTCATAAAATGCTCTCCTTTCTGGAAGTTCTTGAATTATATGAATGAATAACTGATTGTAACAGTCCTTCCTTATAAAATTGTCTATCAGAATTCAGCCATGATATTAAAAATTTGCAAGTCTCTTGTGAATGATAAAATTGATCCTAATGATCTTATAAAAGTCTTCAATTCAAATTATGTCACTTCTCCATGAAGCAAAGATCAGTTGGGCAATGGAGATTCTTAGATCAGGGAACTCCTGACAACAGATCTCTGGTGCACCTAATTCTTACTGAACTGTTCATGATTTGCAGTCCCCTGGTACCTAATTGGACAGTGATCTGAAACTCTGGATCATGACATTCTGCGAACACCGCCATCCTCACCTGACTCAGAAATAAACAAACTCAGGCATAATTTCGTCTGAAGCTTTCCTTCTGAATCAGGATGAGGGACATACAGAGACCTAAATCACATCTAGATGCTTTGCCGGTCGCTCTGCAAGTGCTTGACATTTAGCGTCGCTGGACCCAAAACCTTTCGCGGGCGACGCGATTATTCTAGGTTAACCAATGGACAGAACGGGCTTAGACCACATGATCTGTCCATCATTGGGTGTCACAGCTATTAATACTGTTGACGCCACATTCCTAGCATCCCAATTCTCTCTAGTGCAAACCCTTAGTGAGAAGTCTTCTTCTTCTTCAGCTTTCCGAGCCATTGAGGTTCTTTGCTGCAAATACAATCCGTCTCCATTCGTCTCTCTGGTGGACCTTCTCTTGCCAGTCGTTGATTCCAAGTGCTTGTAGGTCTGTACATGTATTATCTCTCCACCGTCTTCTTGGTCTACCTCGGGGTCTACGGTCATTTATTTCCTGAGTGTAAGCGAGTTTTGTTTCCCTATTATCTTCGATTCTTTCTATATGCCCCAGCCATTGTAGTCTATTAGCCTTCATGATACCAGTGATTAGCGGAGACTTAAACAGATCATAAATGTCTTTGTTACTTCTTCTTTTCCACTCTCCACTTTGTGTATCCCTAATGGGTCTTAAAATTTTGTTCTCAAAGGTTTGTAACAAGGCTTCGTCTCCTTTCGTTGTACTCCAGGTTTCAGAGCCATACAGCACAACTGGTCTGATCAGTGTTTTGTATATTGTGATTTTGGTGTTACGAGATAGCGCCTTTGATTTTAGTAGATGTTGTAGTGCATAGTATACCTTATTTCCAGAGTTGATTCTAGTTTGTATTTCTTCACTTATGATGTTGGTGCAGTTGAAGATTGTACCCAGGTATTTGTATGTTTCCGTTTTTTTAATGGTCATATTATCTATTTGTATGTGGCCAGAGTTTTTAGCCATTCCGTCTCTTGAAATTACCATATATTCTGTCTTATCTTGGTTGATAACCAGCCCCATCTGTTGGGCTTTTATCTTTAAGTGAGTCAATATTTCCAATGACTTTTGTTCACTTTGTCCTATAATATCTATATCATCTGCATAACCAAGCAGCTTGGATGTTCCTCCAAAATCACATTCCTCCTTTATCTTCCTTACAACTTTCTCTAGAGCCAGATTGAAGAGTAGCGGCGATAGTGCATCACCCTGTTTCAAGCCAGATATTATTTGGAAAGGGTCTGATTTCCTGCCTTTATATGTTACTATATTATAAGTATCTTCCATGCATAGTCTGGTCATGTTGATTAACTTCCTTGGTATTCCAAATTCCTGCATAGCATTCCATAGACTATTCCTATGGACACTATCATAAGCCTTTTTAAAATCCACAAAAATGTTATGGAGATCTCTTTTATATTCCCAATGTTTCTCGGCTATTTGTCGTAAAATAAATATCTGATCTATTGTTGATCTGTTTTGTCTAAAACCTGCCTGGTAGTCACCTAATATGTCTTCTGAATATGGTTTTAGTCTATTTAATAATACTGCGGATAGTATCTTATAGCTTGTGGACAGTAGTGATATTCCTCTATAATTTCCACATTGGAACTTGTCTCCTTTCTTAAAGATAGGTATCAATAATGACTCTTTCCAGTCATGGGGTAATTCTTCTGTCCTCCAGATTTTTATTATTAGTTCGTATAGCTTTAGATGTAATGCATGGCCACCTGCCTTTATAAATTCAGCAGCAATTCCATCAGTCCCAGTTGCCTTATTGTTTTTAAGTCGTGTGATTACATATAGGATTTCTTCAAATGTAGGTTCTTCAATTTGTGGTTCGCATGTTAGAACCTCTTCCTGTGGGAAAATGTTACTTGGACCTTCACAATTTAGTAATTCAATAAAATATTCTTTCCATGTGTTGCACATTTCCTCATTGGTATTTATCATATTCCCATTTTTGTCTTTTAAACCATATGTGTTTTGTTGGTGCCCTCGTTTCATTGACTTCAGTTCTTTAAAAAATTTTCTGGATTCATTTTTCTGGTGATTAGTTTCCATATCTTTGATTATATTACTCATATATTCTCGCTTCTGCTGTCTGACTATTTTTGTAGCCTCTTTACATTCATTTCTATAATGCTCTTCCTTTTGGATGTTATTGATGTCATTTAACCATACATGTCTGGCATTCTGCTTCCTAATGACTGCTTCTTCACATTTTTGATTGAACCATCTGTTCCTTCTATGCGTGGTTAACACACCGAGACATTCTTCTGCGGTAGATTGAATTGTATTCTTGATGTTCAACCAAGTTTGGTCAACGCTTTCCTCCGAAGGGTTTTGCAGAGTTTCAAGTTTACATTTTATTTCATCTGTAAATTTCTCTTTGACTGTAATGTCTTGTAGTTTTTCTCTGTTATATGTTGGGTGTAATCTTTGTAATTTAGTATAGAAAGCTCTCTTAAGTTTTATTTTAAATTTTGCTCCAACGAGGAAGTGGTCACTGTGGCACTCAGCTCCTCTATAACTTCTGACTTGCTGTATGTTTGATGCATTTCTGTTGTTAATTAAAATGTGATCTATTTGATTATAGGTTCTCTTGTCACATGATTTCCAAGTTTGTTTGTGTATATCCTTTCTTTGTAGTCTGGTACTGCTAATCTGCAGTCCTTTGGCTTCTGCCAGGTTGATGACTCTCCATCCATTATCATTTGAAGTTGTATGTAGGCTTTCCATACCAGCCACTTTTTTATTAGTTTGCTCTCTACCTATTTTTGCATTGAAGTCTCCCAGCACAATCAGGATGTCCTGTTTGGGGGTTTCTTCTATGACATCTTCCATATCATTATAAAAGTCTTCTTTAATATCATCTTCTTTCTCTTCAGTAGGTGCATGTACATTAATCATCGTTATATTTTTCCATTTACCTTTTATTCGTAATTTACTAATCCTGTCATTAAAAGCTTTAAAGTTTAAAACGTTCCCCCATAACTCTTTTTTGATAACAAATCCTGTTCCTAATTCATGTTTATTTTGGGTGTTTCCTCCATATATTATAATCATTCCATTTTGCTCTAAAGTACCCTCTCCTGGCCACCTTATTTCTTGAATTGCTGTTATATCCATTTGATATTCAACCAGCTCCCGGGTTAGTTCTTCGGCCGCTCCAGCTCGATATAGTGTCCGTACATTCCATGTTCGAAATCTCAAAAGTCCTTTAACGTTCCAAGGTCGTTGTCCAGATAAGTCAGTCCGATATCGAGGCTCATGTATTTGTTTCGTAACAAAGAAAGGTTTTTACAAAGGTGGGGATGTTAACCCCACGCTTCAACCCCCAACCTGGAGGACCAGGGTGTTTCTCTTTGTCTGTTCTCTACCCTTTGACCTGTCCGGCTTGGGAGGCCCTGCTGGTAGCTACGCTACCGCCGGCATAGCTCTCAGGGTCATTGAGAAACTCAAGCTCCCCCACCACGACAAGGTGGAAACACCATCGGGGGAGCTTAGTGAGAAGTGTGTTTTGAAATTGTGATGTGCAGCAGTGAACAAGACGGAGTGCGCAATCATGCGACAGTATAGGGCAAGCAGAAAAAAATGTAACACGGTGTGGGCTTTGCAGTGAAGAATTCGCTACTCGCAATGAATGAAATTCCAGCAGTAGGAAATGAAAGACTATTATCCCTGATATTGGCAACCTCTTGTGGTTTTGCTACCATTATTACTGCATATGCACCGACACTCGATTCCTCTGATGATGTGAAGGATTCGTTCTATGAGGAGTTAGACTCCGTGATCAAGGCAGTTCCAAAATATGACTCGGTGATTTCAATACTCGTGTGGGCAAGGAATCGAGTTCATGGCCAGTGTGCCTTGGAAAATACAACGTCGGTCGCATGAATGAAAATGGGCAAAGGCTACTGGAGCTTTGCACCAGAAATGACCTATGTATTACAAACTCCTTTTTTAAAACAAAAGAGCTGCATAAGATCACATGGAAACATCCAAGATCCGGCCATTGGCACTGGCTGGACTTCATCATCACACGGAGACAACATCTGAACCATATATCATTGACTCGAAGTTACCACAGTGCTGACTGTGATACGGATCATTCTTTGGTTGTTGCAAGGGTTAGACTGAGACCAAAGAGAATTTACACAGCTAAACACAAATCTAGCCCCAGGATTAATATTATTAACAATCACGATCCTGAAAAGTGCTTTCAGTTTCAACAGCAACTTGAAGACGCTTTCATTGATACACCAGAAAATTGTACAGTAAATGAAAAGTGGGGTCAACTTAAGGAAACTCTTTATAAAACTGCCGTAGGGGTTTCCGGCACTGTGGATCAGCAGAGGCAGGACTTGTTTGCGGCAAACAGCCAGACTCTGCCACCCTTGATTGATAAGAAGAAGACAGATAGCTCTCTTAAGAAACAAGGAAAATCCAACGCGTAACACAAAAGGTATTATGACCTTTTGAAGCACAAACTATCGTCTGTCAAGACGGCAAGGTGCCAGTGAATTATATATATATATATATATATATATATATATATATATATATATATATATATATATATATATATATAATATATATATATATATATATATATATATGTATGTGTGTGTGTGTGTGTGTGTGTTTTATGTGTGGGTTTGTGTATAGACATACATCTTTGCTCATAATGAATATGTGCCTTCTTTTATATATGTATGTTAGATGTTCTACATGAGTATGGTTTATGCATTGTTAGCTATACGAGTATGTCAGTAAATATCTACCTCTGGTATAAGGAGTCATGGTAGGGCAGTGGCGAGCATACCTGCGTCTGACGGCCAGGTAATCACATGTTAGAATCCCCTTCAAAGCGGGAGTGTATTTTGTCCTCTATTGACGTAGTTTTTCAGAACTTGTCAGTGTAAAATAGGAACTATTAAGTAGACTGGTATGTAAAGGTAGTCGTGGTGATGCTGACCACACAATCTTATCGAGTGCCGGTTAGTCCAAAAATGTAAAGCTTACCCATATACCCAATACGCCTCGTGTGACTGCCATCTTACCTTATTCCTGTTAAATACACATGTTTCTCACCTGTATAGGTATCTTTTCCCATGTTACACATGTAGATATGATGCTTTCATAATGTTGATGTTTACTGGTATTATACATCCATGTTTTATCACATTTTTTCTACACGTTATTGCTCCTATTACATCTTTCATTAAATAAATTGCATTTTACATTTACAAGTTTTCTGTTCATTGTAGTTAAAGAATGTTATTGCAAACCGTGCCCGCCCAGCATCAGAAAATTGACAAGTTTGGCCAGAATATCTCTGTGAACTCATGTGCCTAATCAGTACCTTCAGGAGGCCGAAGAGCTTTTCTGAAAGGAGTCAAGTATCGTTCACATACCAGTGAAGATCAATCTCATTCTAATACCAGGGTATTTCGCCCAGCTGTAATTTGCATAATAACTTGCTCTTTCCCCACATCTTTCCTAGACATGATAAAATAATCCCAAAAGAAATTAACACGAGGTAATTCGTTTTTGAAATCCATTTCATATGTAAAGAAATATGTCATTTACTGTTTAATATAAAAGAAGGCAAAGCTTTCGATCGTGAGCCAAGGATTTTATTTGGAGTTTTTTGGGTTTAATTTTGGGGTGTCATCAATATGTGTTATGTCGGACAGAGCCAAAGAATATTGTTATTATACAGATCAGTCACGTGTTTACGTTGCCCCGTGTGCTTGCGTCACCTGACTGATGTATGCATTCACACGATTATTCCTTTTTTGTTAACTCATAATCTTTGTTAATGTATAACCCACCATGATAGTCTTTGACAATACATACATACACTAGCATACACACATCTTATATATAAATTAGGATGTGCGTATGTATTTATGTATCTCTGTATGTCCTTTATTTGTTCGCGAACGGCCCATCCGATTGAGATGAAATTTTCTACACGCCTTCCTTTCAGTCCAGAGCAGCCAACTGTGATATTTTGTTAGTGTGAAATCGCCTGCTTACTCAGTATTATTTCATTTTTCATTTTTCATCATAATGTCATATATTTCAGGGGATCTAACTCGTAAAAGTTATTTCAAGGGGCATAACTTTTCTGTATAACTTATAGTCATATTGTGGCATCGTTTTCAAAGATTTATAAACTCTTTGTCCATAGTTATGTACCGGCATATGAGTTATAATAAATAATGATAGAATCTGTAAGGCATTTTCAAAGTTTTCATAAAAATGATGCACAATGCATAACATTGTAACTCATCTTTTTTTGCTTAAGAAGTTACTGTAGTCATGCAGGTGATTAGAAAGAGTTTTCATTAAAAATAATGGATGGTGTGTGGTAGAACGTTCTTTTAAGTTACATTTTTTTTGTTGTATGAATTTAATGAAGCCGGACAGGGTCAGGCAGACAGATAGACAGACAGACAGACAGATAGACAGTCGGGAACAGGAACTTATACGACTACTTATATAAATTAAATGAGATGCTTCACACCAGGAGCTGGGCGATGTCGGGCCGGGTCAGACAGACAGACAGACAGACAGTCGGGAACGGGAACTTATATGACTACTTATATGAATTAAATGAGATGCTCCACACCAGGAGCTGGGCAATGCCGGGCCGGGTCAGACAGACAGACAGACAGACAGACAGACAGACAGACAGACAGACAGACAGACAGACAGACAGACAGACAGACAGACAGACAGACAGACAGTCGGTAACGGGAACGAGAACTTATATGACTACTTATATGAATTAAATGAGATGCTCCCCACCAGGGTCTGGGCGAAGCCGGGCAGGGTCAGCTAGTTATATATATATATATATAGTCCTTCTGTTCTGCACAAGCAACAGTAAATAGATGTTTGCAGTTTATCTGAAACTGTATTAGTTGTTCTCCGTGTTTATAATCCATAAAATAGTAATGATTTAACATTAGAACTGAATATTCTAAGTTTTGGTCATCATCATCATCAAGTGCCCTGCCAGCTCGCGTAGGCGTTCATAGCTCTCCACAGATCTCGGTCTTGGTGTTCTGGATCAATTCTGTTGATGGTATTTCTCCATGTAACCGTCTCAATCCATCCAGCATCATTTCTCTTGGTCTGCCTCAGCTTCTCTCACTTTAGATCTTTCCAGTTGTCACGATGTTCTCCAATGTCTCTTTTCTCATCACATGACCAAAGAAAGCTGTTTTTCTCTTTCTTATTGTTGTGTATACTGTTCTAGTTTCATTAGCCTCTTTCGGGCAATCGTTGTTAGTTACTTTGGCAGTCCAAGGAATTCGTAACATTCGTCTCAAGAACCACAGCTCTATTGCATCTATGTTGTTCCTAAGGTTAATTTACATTCCAAGATACACTGCCATTCAGAAAAACTTTTACTATATTGCATTTCAGCGCGTTCTTTCTAACATTCAGTGATAGTGACTTATTGCATAAGATATTCTTCACTTTCTTAAATGTGGCTTTTTGATGCTAAACTTAATTTCTTTAATTAAGCTTTAATTGAATGGATTTAATTTTCACAGCATGGCACAACCACTTTATTCGCTGTTTTCGTGCATTAAAGGCTGTGAGTTGTGCCTGTGATATGTATGTCCTTATTTCTTGTTATGTCTCTCCATTTCAAGCCCGAAGCTTATCTGGCACATTGTATTCAGAATTGCTGATTTACTATTTTTGTGTTTGATCTGGCAGTTTTAGAGATGTTATCCGATCAAAAGAAAACAGCAGTGGCCGCTAACCGAAAATGTAGCCGAGTTAAAAAAAAAAAGAACTTGTTGAGGGCATGCGAAATGTTAGGACCACCTAATTTTGAAAACCTAGGTACACGAAGAAATGGGTGTCCTGTATTCCCATCTCATAGCGAACGGCGAGAGTTGATATCTGAGCCACGTCGTATAGCGCTAATATCATTGTCAGCATAACGATTAAATCATGCCAGTAATTCACCCGATGAAATCTATCTAATACTAGCTGACCCTGCCCGGCTTCGCCCAGACCCTGGTGGGGAGCATCTCATTTAATTCATATAAGTAGTCATATAAGTTCTCGTTCCCGTTACCGACTGACTGTCTGTCTGTCTGTCTGTCTGTCTGACCCTGCCCGGCATTGCCCAGCTCCTGGTGTGGAGCATCTCATTTAATTCATATAAGTAGTCATATAAGTTCCCGTCTGTCTATCTGTCTGCCTGACCCTGCCCGGCTTCGCCCAGTCCCTGGTGGGAAGCATCTCATTTAATTCATATAAGTAGTCATATAAGTTCCCGTTATCGACTATCTGTCTGTCTGTCTGTCTGTCTGTCTGATGTATGTCCTTTATTTGTTCGCGAACGGCCCATCCGATTGAGATGAAATTTTCTACACGCCTTCCTTTCATTCCAGAGCTGTCAACTGTGATATTTTGTTAGTGTGAAATCGCCTGCTTACTCAGTATTATTTCATTTTTCATTTTTCATCATAATTTCATATATCTCAGGGGACCTAACTCTGTAAAAGTTATTTCAAGGGGCATAACTTTTCTGTATAACTTATAGTCATATTGTGGCATCGTTTTCAAAGATTTATAAACTCTTTGTCCATAGTTATGTACCGGCATATGAGTTATAATAAATAATGATACAATCTGTAAGGCATTTTCAAAGTTTTCATAAAAATGATGCACAATGCATAACATTGTAACTCATCTTTTTTTGCTTAAGAAGTTACTGTAGTCATGCAGGTGATTAGAAAGAGTTTTCATTAAAAATAATGGATGGTGTGTGGTAGAACGTTCTTTTAAGTTACATTTTTTTTTGTTGTATGAATTTAATGAAGCCGGACAGGGTCAGGCAGACAGATAGACAGACAGATAGACAGTCGGGAACAGGAACTTATATGACTACTTATATAAATTAAATGAGATGCTTCACACCAGGAGCTGGGCGATGTCGGGCCGGGTCAGACAGACAGACAGACAGACAGACAGATAGTCGGTAACGGGAACGGGAACTTATATGACTACTTATATGAATTAAATGAGATGCTTCCCACCAGGGACTGGGCGAAGCCGGGCAGGGTCAGCTAGTAACCAATAATTTCTTCTCATGTAATGTATTCAAGAAAGGTATCAGCATTTGTTTTAACTAAATTCACAATTAAATTTTAGTTGTCTGGAAAGTTAAGCGGGTGCGTTGATGTAAGGGTTTGGATATTACGCCGATAATGGCATGAGTGCTGTCGAAGAGGGTGTCTAGGCCAGTTTACATCGTTCATTCATCAGCATCATCAGGTGCTATGTCAGCTGGCGTAGACGTTCATAACTCTCCACATATCTCTGGCTTTAGTGTTCTGGATCAACTCTGCTGCTGGTACTCCTCCATGCCACCGTCTCAATCAACTCGGCATCATTTCTGTTAGTCGGCCTCTGCCTCTTTTCCCTTGATATTTCCAGTCGTAACGATGTTCTCCAATGTATCTCTTCTTATCACATGACCAAAGAAAGCTGTTTGTCTCTTTCATATTGTTCATTCAGACATCGTTCATTACGGGAGGGAAAGACTGACCTCCGATTCCTTCCTGCACTAGGACCTACAAATCAAGGCGGCGGTTCTAACATTTCACATAGCCATACAAGGTTCCTGCTATTGGACTTTCCCGAAAACTTTACTTGCTCCGCATGCTGAGGTTGACATGACCTGATCCATCAGTGAAGCGCTATTGCCATTTATACTTGGCAGGTTATAGATCTGTCAATGTTTCTGTTGTCTAATGTGTCCTCTTTGAAATTAGTTTTGCAATTTATGACACATCGGATTCGAAGTCAGAGCAAGCATTGTGGAAGCAGGCTGATTTGCGTTGATTTTCACAATGGTATGAACGTCGGCGGTTCATAACGCAATGGGAAACTACTGAACTTGAATTTTTGTATATGTCGTATTGAGCAGTTAGAAATTTATTTTCACGTTACATATTCTGTTCTGGCTATGAAAACGTAATGTTTCGCGCACTGAATTTATAACAGAGACTAACTAGACAATTTAGCGACAACATGTAAACTTGATTAGAACCGAGATAAATGATCATAAATCAGTAAATACCTGTATAACTTAGCCAAACGGCATAATAGGTCAACATATGCAGAGCTGTTCCAATGCTCTTTTCTGCAGAGAATTGATGATGATAATGTTGATGATGATGAAGGTGATACAGATGATGACAACAATGGTAACACTAAGTTTATATTGCTGAGATGGCCAATTAACAGTGCTGTTCTAAACATACACAGGTCAAGTTGGTATGGTAATTTAACTCAGGACAAATGTATTGGCGCGCTCCTCAATTAACCACTGCTCCACCAGGACAAGAGGTATCAAGTAATTAACACCAAAATCATTTCCTGACCATAAAAATGAAGTATAATAGAGAGAAGCCTATATCATATTCCGAATCCGAAGCCACAATTGCTGACAGCACGTGAGAGTGATAGTGTGAATTAAGTTAATTCTCCCAGTGAACGCGCAGAATTCTTGAGCTGCCAATTCATCTCTATCCCTGCCCAGGCTGGCTGATGGATTAAAAGCATGCATGAATATTGATCTTGTCTTTCGGGGTGTTTTTATTTTTTTACAGAACATAACAATATTGTCGTGAGCATTTTTCGTGCTTACCGCGTGTAACAACTATTGGAATATCATAGGAATAAGAAAACATGTGTGAGAGAGAGAGAGAGAGAGAGAGAGAGAGAGAGAGAGAGAGAGAGAGAGAGAGAGAGAGAGAGAAAGACAGAGAGAGAGAAAGAGAGAGGCAGAAACAGAAGAGAGAAGGAGATAGATGGAGAGAGAGATAGAAAGAGAGAGAGAGAGATAGAAAGAGACGGAGAGAGAGAAATCGAAAGAGAGACAGAAAGCAAGAGAGAGACAGACATGCAGATACAGAAGAGAGGAGACAGATCTGGAGAGAGAGAGAGAGAGAGAGAGAGAGAGAGAGAGAGAGAGAGCGAGAGGGGGAAGCATACATACACACAGATGGGGGAGAAAGAGAGCGTCAAAAAGGGACAGGCAAAGATTACTTCACTTTTTTCTCCTTCTGTTTCTTGTTCTTTCATTTTCCAATGAAAGACAGTTAGACATTCAGATAGATAAAGATTACTTAACTCTTCTTCGTTTCCACTTTCGACGCCTTCATCTATCTTGTATTTTAATGCAAAACAAACAGAAAGACAGAAACACAGAAAGAATTACAAGCATAGTTACCTCTCCTCCTCGTTCGTCTCTTTTTCTACCTTTTATTTTTCAGTGAAATACAGACAGACAGTCAGACATACAGAGATACATTATTTAATTTTGTTTTTCTTCGCATTCTTCTTCTCGTCGTCCTATCTTTTTCCAATAGAATTTAAGTTCCCAGCGTTCTCATGACAAGACATCGAACACTTTACTATGCTTTGCAACTATCCACCCCCACCCCCGCGGTTTTCCTGAATTTCTATTATTGCTAATCGTTGTCTCTCTCCTCTCCCTTCCCTGTTTGTTTATAGACTGTCTACGTTTGTTTTCCCCTTTGAATTCATGTGACGCTTTCCAGGCATCAGTTAACTGCTCTTATCATTTTCCCTCCAATCCAGCGCGGGCGTCTAATTCCATACCTATTTATTCACTGGAATGTGTCCACTACTGTCAATGAACTCCGCAATGGCGACTCTATCGTGTCGCTTTAGTCTATCTTATGCAGGCACCAATTAATACATGATTTTTAAAACTAAAGGCATGAAATACCGGTTTTGCATATTGGGAATGCAATGTTATCTCTGTATGAGTTAGGCCAATCACCACTTCACGAGTATTGTGATCATCATTACCTGGCCGCCTTTAACATTCCAGAAACAGTTTTGATAACGATATTTAGTCTGAGTGGGCGCGTTAGCAAAAGTATTAGAGAACTGCGATGATAATGTTATCATCACTGAATGCAGTGACAAAATTCTGAAAGAGAAATTGCCTAGAAAATCGCAAACAGCGAACATATGCAGGGTTCGATTGCAACGTCGTGTAAACATACAACTAATGTTTAAATTACTGTGCTAACAGTGGGGAGGAGTAACTCAGAGTTGACATTCTCGAGGAGTAATTCAGATATGACAATCTCGAGGAGTAACTCAGAGATGACGATCTCGAGGAGTAACTCAGAGTTGACAATCTTGAGGAGTAACTCAGAGTTGACAGTCTCGAGGGCAAATTCAGAGTTGGCAATCTCAAGGAGTAACTCAGAGTTTATATTCTTGAGGAGTAATTCATAAATGACACTCTCAACTTCTGGCAACGGCAGACCTTATTCAGTTCTTGGCGTGAAATGTAGGAATGTTCAAAAAAAGAAAAGGAAGGGTTGTGGATCAGAAATCTAGCCTTCTCAAACAACGGCCATAATTTAGCAGGACCCGTGTGCACACGTTGCACACATTAAAAAATCCGTCGGCAATTAAACATCGAAAAGTTTAGGTCATATGGACCGCCGGCCAGGCTATATTTCAAAATTAAAAAGCCTACCCTCACATAACTATTTATGAATTGTATGATTCTAGTTTATACACATACTGAACGTCTATGATGCAACGTAGTTCTTGCACTGTGCTGAGATTCACCATTAATGATCTATGGGAGGAGACTTATGCAGCGATGGTGATATCCGTGTGCAATGAAAGTGTTTTATTTTTTTTTAAATCAAAACGCCAAAAACAATTGATAGCATTGTTGTATAATGGCAAGTTATTGCAGCAGAAACAAAACAAAAACATATTTCAGCTGGCCAAGCTTCCTTTTTGTATATGCAATTGTGATTAAAAAGCATTTGAGATGTGGAGTTATAGAAGAATGCTGGAAATTAGTTGGACAGCAAAAATGAGCAATCTGGCCATTTTAAGGGAAGCTAAGTCGCAAAGACACCATATCACAAATATCAGAATGAAGCAGCCATCATTTTTGGCCACATTATTTGAAGACACAGACTGGAACATGTGACAACCATAAATATTTGTGGAAAGAGAGATAGAGGAAGACATCGGGAGAAAATTCTTGACAGTCTTGTGTCAAGGCACGGAAGGGAGGCAACACACTAACTGATCCATGCCATGGGAGACTGCAATTTGTTCAGAAGACCGATCGCCCACGCCAGTAGGCAGGCACTGGATGATGATGATGATGATGATGATGATGATGATGATGATGATGATGATGATGATGATGATGATGATGATGATGATGATGACGATTATAATGATGATTTCTAAAAATCGTAAGACAAGATGCATATGATTAATTTCATTTTCGCTGGTTGTTCTTATATAAGATAATGCCGTATAACTCGTGCTGCAAGCATGAAAGACACACAACTGCTCTAATGACAATATTGATTCACCAACGTTCTGGATCCCAAGTGATCTGTGAAAACTATTATTCTTTTTATTTTTTGTTATGTGATAAATACTCGTTTCCACACCTTGGGGCATAATAGATACGTGGTGCTACTTTATTGATCAATCGGTGCTCGAGAGGATGATGTGGTCAATATCACCAGGCCGGCTTTACTGTCCAGAATATTTCCTTGTATTTGTCAGGAGCCGGTCTCTCTGGCCGAGGGGTTACAACACTTTCTCCGTAATCCCGTTTATCACGCAGAGTCTCGTAGCGGACGAGAGCTGGAAGCGGTTCGACCCCCGCTGGTGACTTGCGGGATAACTGAGCCGGCCGCTCAGAAAGCAATGGCAAACTACTGAGCGTAATCTCGCCAAGAAATCAACAGACAGCTGAAAGATGCTGCTGTTGACAGCGATGTCCTGTAAAGGATATGCGGAAAAAAAAAATTATCAGGAACCCAATATCCTGCAGGACAGGAGTTAGTGGAGGACAGCTCTCGACAGGCGATAAGGACAGGCAGCCTGGTGTCACTGAGTACAGGTAAACTACTAACCAGTTGAAGCCCTGTGGGCATCGTGCCACGGTACCCCGCACGGGTCGCACGAACTGTGAGAAGAGAAGGACTGACCGAACATCCCTGTGTCAGGCAGACGGGTTTAGGACAGCGAGACGGACGGACAGAGAGGGTTATGCTTGTGTTTCATGATCGTTGTGAGATGGCTGTAATGAGGGAAGGCGTGACTGACTGGTAGATTGAGATGGGCTTGAGCTGAGGCAGTGAGAGAGTTATTTTGTATTATTCTATTATAAGATGTATGATGCATGTATATACTGCTGTGATAATGTACGAGTTGCGCATAGTTATGAGCGAAGCTTCCACGAATGTGCCCAATGTAAATAGGTTAAGTGAATAAAAGGATTTACTTCACGTTGCCGCGTGTAAGAGTGTAATCATTGAATGTGTATGATTGTTTCGCCCCTGTTCTGGAGAGCGAGCCAAATATTAATATAAATGAGACCATGACAGTATTCATATTTAGATTAAGTCATTATGGGTGCCCTGATATTTAAATTCTGCCATCGATGGTCATTGGAACATATAACCAACGGGCTGGCAGGCATGTGTGCTAGCCACTGCGGTATATCTACTCTCCATATATATATATATATATATATATATATATATATATATATATATATATATATATATATATATATATATATGTGTGTGTGTGTATGTGTGTGTGTGTATGTTGTGTGTGTGTGAATGCGTGCATGCGTGCGTGCGTGCATGTGTGAGAGATAGCGAGGGTGTGGTTTGCGTGTGTGTTTGTGTCTACAGCAACTGTTGGACATTATGGCAACAGAGAATAAGAAAAAAGCACTTGCGTAGAATATTGAAGAACCAGATAAACCGAACTATCTAATATCAATACAAGGGGCAATCCTTAACCAAGTTAATTAGTTCACACACCCAAGTACAGTCATAACATCAAATATGAAGATTCACGCCATTATTAAGAGCTACACTTTAGGTTTAATAGATTAATATTCTTAGCAACATTAATATATTAATTTATTCTTAATTTAACCAGCTAAAAGACATACTGCGATTAATAGGCTAAATATAAACTGCATTTCGGAAACTTAAAAATGTTGTATGCAATAACTCACTATCACTTAATGTCAGAAAGTGAATACTGAGATGTTATATACAATCTGTTCTGCTGTATGGCAGTGAATCATGGAATGTTAACAAACAAATTATGAATTGTCTCGAGGCAATAGCAACGTGGTTTCAGAGACCTATGGTGCGAATACCTGTGACTGCCTAGAGTAAAACAACGAGTGCTTACAAAAGGCTAATAACGAACGAACGAACGAACGAACACGCTTTGTTTTCAAAGGGTTAAGAATTGGGCACTCAAGACCGTCTAACATTCTGCCCTTCTATCACTCTCTTTCATATATTATTTCATCCATATATCATTAAAGGCTAACTGAGAACAACAACAATGTAAAAGATATGCATTATAAAGGCATGGTTATGTTAGTTGCATATCCTTTACAGGACGTTGCAGTCAACACCATCATTTTCTGCTATTCTGATCTCTTGGCAAGTTTACGTTCAGTAGTTTGCCATTTCTTTCTGAACGACTGACACCCATACAATTTCGTAAAAAAAAAAAAAAAAACTGCGCTGCCTGCTTCCATATCGCGCGTAGCTGTGTTTCGAAGGTGGGTATGCAGGATCACGAACCGCTTCAGTAACAGTAACTTACATTGCAGGAGCTGGACAAGGTGCAAAATCAAGCTCTTAGAGTCATCACAGGAGGGATGACATCAACCCCTATAGTAGCAATGGAGAAAATGGGGAGGACACAAGCTTTAAGAGAACGCAGAGATACAAAAACACTCATACAAGCAGAAAAGTTTCTCAGCTTGCCAGGCCACCCTATGAAGAACCGATTTGAAAACTTAGCTATGGGGCGGTTGAAAAGAAGTAGTTTCATCCACCAGGCCAAACAACTCTGCAGAGAAACCATCGATCTTCCCACAGTTGGTATCCCCCTGACAACCATTCCAGAGCGAACCCCGTGGAAAGATGAACATAGAATATCGCTACAAATCCAGTCAAAAGTGAGAGGAATATTTGACAAGGAAGAACAGAACAGTGTACAGCGCAGAACAGCCACTCTCAGCTTCCTTGATGACGAATACCCACAGGACCTATGGATCCGAGTTTACACAGATGGGTCAGCACAAAATGCTGTTCGAAATGGAGGAGCGGGAGTGTACATAGAATACCCAAATAATACTAGAGACACGGCCAGAATTCCAACAGGAAAGTATTGCCATAACTATGATGCTGAAATTGAGGCAATCAAGATAGCCACAGAGAAATTACAAAATACCAGCCATGGTACACAGCCTGTGGTGATATTGACAGATGCAAAATCCGTAATAGAGGCGCTCCTGTCTGGGAAATTGCCAGTTCTGAGGACACTACTTTCTGAACTTAGCAGTCAGCGTAAGATCACCATACAGTGGATACCATCCCACTGTGGAGTCCCCTGAAACGACAGAGCTGATCGATTGGCTAAGGAAGGAGCAAAAGAAGAACAACCTGATGTGCCTATTACATACCATCAAAAGAAAAGACTGATCAAATCAGTCAGAAGGCCACCAAACCTTACTCAAGACGACTACCACGTTATGGACAGAACAGAACAGGTCATTCTTCTGCGCCTCAGAACAGGACACAATAGATTACGCAACCACATGTATACAAAATTCAAGATTGGTGACTCAGCCATGTGCACATGTGGTTTGTCGTCGCAGACAGCAGAGCACACACTCCAGGATTGCCCAAACTACAACATATCCAGGCAAACCTTCTGGCCTAGAGAGACATCAGTGGAAGATAAACTCTATGGACCGCTGAATGAACTAAAAAGACTGTTGGATTCATACAAGAGACAACATTGCAGTTATAAGCATATTTCAGGCGAACGAAAGAAGAAGAAGAAGAAGAAGAAGAAGAAGAAGAAGAAGAAGAAGAAGAAGAAGAAGAAGAAGAAGAAGAAGAAGAAGAAGAAGTAATATTAATGAATGGTTATTAGCTATGTGGAATATACTCGTCTACCAAAAGAGGACTGGCTGTTACACTAGGCTTTTATTATTATTAATGTGAACTTTATTATATAATGAAGTACCTGGAGAAGGCTAATGAAAGTAAAACATTCTACACAAATAAGGCATTTTCGTTAGTCATCTAATTTGGACAGAGACTTTGGAAAAGATCGTGACAACTGAACAGATTAACCAGAGAAGAAAGGGCACACCGAGATAAAGGACGCTGGGTAGACTGGGCATGAAGGTATATTGCCTCAAGAACTGTTACAAGATACCAATAACAAAGATCTATGCAGAAGCAAAGCCACCTGACCCTTGCTGACAATGTATAAGAGGATAAGATGGTGCTGTGTGTGTGTGTGTGTGTGTGTGTGTGTGTGTGTGTGTGTGTGTGTGTGTGTGTGTGTGTGGTGTGTGTGTGTTTGTATGTATATCAGGTGTATAAGTGTGGTTATTATGTCTGTGCTCATCGATTATGTGTATATCTCAGTGTGTGTGTATGTGCGTCTCATCTCTTATCATGTTCCTCTTGTACCTTGCGGTGTCGAGGTGAAGTATAAACTTCTTGAGAGTGCCCGATTATGGGCTTCATATATCGATATTCCCATGGACTCTGCTATTCTCTCCGTCCAACGTTTACGTGGTCGGCCTCTTCCTCTGATTCCATCTAGTCTGTACATCATCGCTTGTTGTGGTATGCTGTTGACTGGTAACCTACTGCATGGCCAAACCATTTGACTTGCTGCTTTCTGATAAAATCTAGTGCTGCTTTAGTCCTGATTTCTTCATTTCTGATCTTATCTCTTCTTGATACGTTGAGTATTCTTCTCATGAACCTCATTTCTGTTGTTGTGATTTTTCTTTTCTCTTTTTCTGTCATTGTCCAAGTTTGGCATTGGTAGCATAGAGTTGGCAGGAAGATTGTGTTGTAAAGTGCTTTCTTAGTAGTTGTTGATACATGTTTGTTCTTTAGTATTGGTGCCATTTGTCCAATGAGTTGATTTGCCTTATTGCACCTATTTTCGATCTCGTTTTCTGATCTGCCATTTGATGATATTATACTTCCTAGGTACTTGAAACACTTTACTTGTTTCAAGGGATGTTCGTTTAGGTGAATTGTTGTTGTTTGTTCTTCTTTAGTTATAGTCATTACCTCTGTTTTGCTTGTGCTAATTTTCATGTTATATTCCCTACACATTTCGTTTAGACAATTCATGTGGTCTTGTAATTCAGCTTCTGATTTTCTATTAGTGCTTGGTCATCCGCAAACAGGAGTTCTCTAATGGTTAGATTTGCAGATGGTTCTTCTTCTGTGTTCTCGTCATGCGGTATTCTTGCTGTCTCTGCTTGGCTGGTTTCTTTACATATGTTGTCTATATATGTTATGAACAAGAGAGGGGACAGGACACAACCTTGTCGTACTCCAGATCTTATGGTGAAGGGTTCTGAGTGTCCTCCAGTTGCTCTCACTATGCATTCACTGTTGTTGTATAAACTTCTACATAGGTTTGTTAGATGTGTACTCAATCCATATTGTTTAAGGATTTCCCACAGCTTGTTTCTATCTACTCTATCGAATGCCTTTTCTTTGTCGACAAAGGCTAAGTAGAGTGTTTCATTGAATTCGATTGATTTTTCTATAAGTTGTCTAAGAGCAAAAATGGCATCTGTACATCCTTTGTTTTTCCTAAATCCAAGCTGTGTTTCGCTTAGCTGGGGTTCTAAAGTAGTTCGTAATCTTTTTTCTAGAATTTTGCAAAATATTTTCCCAGTATGACTCAACAGTTAATGCCTCTGTATTGTGTGCAGTCTCTTTTGCTGCCTTTGTTTTTCCAAATTGGGATAATTATGGCGTTTCCCCAGTCTCGTGGTATCTGTTGTTCTACCCAAACATGGTTGAATAGTCTATGTAGCCAAACTGTTCCTACTTCTCTTGCTCCTTTAATTAGTTCATTTGGTATTTCATCCTGTCCCGGTGATTTGTTCAATGGGGCTAATCTGATGGCTTCTATAATTTCCTCTTTTAGATGTCTGGTTCTAGTTCTTCGGTGACATTTGTATAGGTCTCTTGAATTCCTGTGACATCTGATGGGATGTTGAGAAGTTGTTCGAAATACTGCTTCCATCTTATTAGGATTTGTTTTTGTTCACTTATTGGTTCTCCATTTTCGCTGTTAATTATTTCAGTTGGGTCAAAGGGTTCTCCTCTGGTTCGGATTGCACCTATCTTTTTGTAGAAGTTTCTAGTTGCCTCCTTGTAGTTTTTATTTAGGGTTTCTCCATACTCTTCCCAGTCTTTTTGTTTTTCCCTCGTTACTATTCTATTCACATGTCTTCTCGCTATTCTATATTCTATGTAATCACATTCCTGTTTGCTCTTCAGCCACTTTTTATAATTTTCCTTTTTGTCTTTTACCGCTTTCTTTACTTCTGCGTTCCACCAACTTGTTATTTTCTTTAACCGTGTCTTGCGTTTTTTCGTGGTTCCACAGGTTATTTTTGCAGTATTTAAAATAATGCTTGATTTGAACATTTCCCATTCTTCTTACACTGTTTTTCTTTCTGCAGGTAATTTTTCAAAGAGTTCAGTTAGTTCTTTCTCATAATTTTCTTTTAATGCCTCGTCTTTAAGGTTTTTTAAGTTTACTGATTCGCATGGCATGTATTTTCCTGCTCTTTGTTTTCTTCTTCTGATTGTTCTTATTGTGGCAACGACTGCTTTATGATCTATGTTTATACTGAAATTGGGCACTGCCCTTGCATCTAATATATTTCTCTTTTTGATGTTTCTTGTTAATATAAAATCAATTTGGCTTTTAGTATCTAGATCGTTCCATTTATACCAGGTGCATACTTGTGAATCCTTATGTTTATAGAATGTGTTTGTTATATAGAGGTCGTGTTGGCTGCAAAGCTCTAATAGTCTACTTCCGTTATCATTCCTTTCAATTTGCTTGTCTCCAAATGTTCCCAGATGTTTTTCTATGCCCACTCTGTTATGTCCTAGTCTTGTATTGAAGTCTCCCATAACTATGATGTTGTCCTGTTTATCTATTTTATTTAGCACGTCATGTATGTCTTCGTAGAAGTCCTCGCATTCTTGCTCATTATTGTTTGCATTACATGGTGCGTATATTTGTACATATGTTGTAATTGTTTGTTCTTTTATTCTCACTGTTATGATTCTTTCTGATATATATTTTATTTCTAGTATTCCTCTTGCAAGCCATGGTTCGATGACTATTCCAACACCGTGTCTTGCCCTTTCTTGCTGTTCTACTCCAGAGTAAACAAACGTGTAACTGCGGTGGAGATCCTTGCATCCTTTCCCCTTTGTTCTGGTGTCCGATATTCCCATCAGTCCAATTTTCTTCTTTCTTTACTATTGAAACCACAGACATTCATTGTGCCTATTTTTTGAGTCGCTGATCTATCTCGTGGTCCATTAACATTGCCGGGTCGATATCCGTTTGGGTCAGTCCGTTTATACTTCTTAGTTTTTCTACGAGCAGTATGAAGATCCCCTGCCGGCTTGCTTGCTAGGTCAGTCGCAGGTTTAGGACACTAATCTGTCCACAGGGAGTCCATCCCCTATGGCCCATGACCTCGCGGTCATTGTTGCCTAGTCTGCACCACGCGGAGGTGGGGGTTGACTTGTGTAGTCTGCAGGTCATCGGCAGGCTACTAATTTTCGCTCTTCACCCCTCCTGGGAGAGGCTAGCCGATCCTAACCCGGCTGGCTGCAGGACCAGGCGCATCCCACACCTTGCAGACCTTGTATGTGCGTATGCACTAATAAAACATGGTGCATGTTCTTTGCAAGGCGTTCAGATCAACCTAAGCCCCATATTGATTTGCTAGGTAATTTTACGTTCAGAAATTTACCATTTCTTTCTTAACTGAAAGTCAATGTTTATGTCCATATAATATTAGTAGGGCTTGAACACATTACCTCGCCGTCAGCTCAACGGGAGTGTGAGAGCAAGTATATTAACCCCCGCCCCGCGGCCACGCAGACCTCTATGTGCACTAATAGTTTGTAACATTAACATATTTTTCAAAGCACGTAATTGCAAGAACAGTAAAAACCAGCCTGTAACTGGCCACATATCCGTTTTGCGGATTTCAAAAATTGTATGGCTATCTGGAAGTGATTAATTTCATTTTCAGCTACCCATTTTTAGATACGTTAATGATGTATTATCTGCGTCGCAAACATAAGGACTCTTCAATCTGGACCTGCATAAAAATTGAAAGATGGATTGGGACTCTCTGAAGTGAGACTCGACATGCAATGTACAAATATTATAAGAAAAGCAAGAATTGTTCAGGACAAGGTTTGTAAGAAAACTGTCACGAATGGCTCTCTTCCATTGATCAGCCGGATACATAAGTATGTACCTTACATATAAGTTTATTCATGTTTGTAATGTCTGGTGTACCGATTTACATAATACTGTCATGTCTTAATGTAACTATTTCAGTGTTCTTTCTGTTTTGTGTGTGCTTGCTGATGAAGACGTGTACCCGCAATCTCCTATGTTTTCGTGATTGTTTCCGTAAAGTTCATTGCTTCTGGCTTTATTTAATGTTAACATGAGTATTGAAAATTAATCACAAGCAGTCTGGATAACATGCAAAGAATCGCCATCGTAATGCTGTGCAGTGCAAACGAACCGACTCATGAGTAACAAGAATTTAGCAACTCCATCATGAAAGGCCTCCCCCGATGGTGTTTCCACCTTGTCGTGGTGGGGGAGCTTGAGTTTCTCAATGACCCTGAGAGCTATGCCGGCGGTAGCGTAGCTACCAGCAGGGCCTCCCAAGCCGGACAGGTCAAAGGGTAGAGAACAGACAAAGAGAAACACCCTGGTCCTCCAGGTTGGGGGTTGAAGCGTGGGGTTAACATCCCCACCTTAGTAAAAAACTTTCTTTGTTACGAAACAAATACATGAGCCTCGATATCGGACTGACTTATCTGGACAACGACCTTGGAACGTTAAAGGACTTTTGAGATTTGGAACATGGAATGTACGGACACTATATCGAGCTGGAGCGGCCGAAGAACTAACCCTGGAGCTGGGTGAATATCAAATGGATATTACAGCAATTCAAGAAATAAGGTGGCCAGGGGAGGGTACTTTAGAGCAAAATGGAATGATTATAACATATGGAGGAAACACCCAAAATAAACATGAATTAGGAACAGGATTTGTCATCAAAAAAGAGTTATGGGGGAACGTTTTAAACTTTAAAGCTTTTAATGACAGGATTAGTAAATTACGAATAAAAGGTAAATGGAAAAATATAACGATGATTAATGTACATGCACCTACTGAAGAGAAAGAAGATGATATTAAAGAAGACTTTTATAATGATCTGGAAGATGTCATAGAAGAAACCCCCAAACAGGACATCCTGATTGTGCTGGGAGACTTCAATGCAAAAATAGGTAGAGAGCAAACTAATAAAAAAGTGGCCGGTATGGAAAGCCTACATACAACTTCAAATGATAATGGATGGAGAGTCATCAACCTGGCAGAAGCCAAAGGACTGCAGATTAGCAGTACCAGACTACAAAGAAAGGATATACACAAACAAACTTGGAAATCATGTGACAAGAGAACCTATAATCAAATAGATCACATTTTAATTAACAACAGAAATGCATCAAACATACAGCAAGTCAGAAGTTATAGAGGAGCTGAGTGCCACAGTGACCACTTCCTCGTTGGAGCAAAATTTAAAATAAAACTTAAGAGAGTTTTCTATACTAAATTACAAAGATTACACCCAACATATAACAGAGAAAAACTGCAAGACATTACAGTCAAAGAGAAATTTACAGATGAAATAAAATGTAAACTTGAAACTCTGCAAAACCCTTTGGAGGAAAGCGTTGACCAAACTTGGTTGAACATCAAGAATACAATTCAGTCTACCGCAGAAGAATGTCTCGGTGTGTTAACCACGCATAGAAAGAACAGATGGTTCAATCAAAAATGTGAAGAAGCAGTCATTAGGAAGAAGAATGCCAGACATGTATGGTTAAATGACATCAATAACATCCAAAAGGAAGAAAAATTATCGAAATGAATGTAAAGAGGCTACAAAAATAGTCAGACAGCAGAAGCGAGAATATATGAGTAATATAATCAAAGATATGGAAACTAATCACCAGAAAAATGAATCCAGAAAATTTTTTAAAGAACTGAAGTCAATGAAACGAGGGCACCAACAAAACACATATGGTTTAAAAGACAAAAATGGGAATATGATAAATACCAATGAGGAAATGTGCAACACATGGAAAGAATATTTTATTGAATTACTAAATTGTGAAGCTCCAAGTCACATTTTCCCACAGGAAGAGGTTCTAACATGCGAACCACAAATTGAAGAACCTACATTTGAAGAAATCCTATATGTAATCACACGACTTAAAAACAATAAGGCAACTGGGACTGATGGAATTGCTGCTGAATTTATAAAGGCAGGTGGCCATGCATTACATCTAAAGCTATACGAACTAATAATAAAAATCTGGAGGACAGAAGAATTACCCCATGACTGGAAAGAGTCATTATTGATACCTATCTTTAAGAAAGGAGACAAGTTCCAATGTGGAAATTATAGAGGCATATCACTACTGTCCACAAGCTATAAGATACTATCCGCAGTATTACTAAATAGACTAAAACCATATTCAGAAGACATATTAGGTGACTACCAGGCGGGTTTTAGACAAAACAGATCAACAATAGATCAGATATTTATCTTACGACAAATAGCCGAGAAACATTGGGAATATAAAAGAGATCTCCATAACATTTTTGTGGATTTTAAAAAGGCTTATGATAGTGTCCATAGGAATAGTCTATGGAATGCTATGCAGGAATTTGGAATACCAAGGAAGTTAATCAACATGACCAGACTATGCATGGAAGATACTTATAATATAGTGACATATAAAGGCAGGAAATCAGACCCCTTCCAAATAACATCTGGCTTGAAACAGGGTGATGCACTATCGCCGCTACTCTTCAATCTGGCTCTAGAGAAAGTTGTAAGGAAGGTAAAGGAGGAATGTGATATTGGAGGAACATCCAAGCTGCTTGGTTATGCAGATGATATAGATATTATAGGGCAAAGTGAACAAAAGACATTGGAAATATTGACTCACTTAAAGGGAAAAGCCCAACCGATGGGGCTGGTTATCAACCAAGATAAGACAGAATATATGGTAATTTCAAGAGACGGAATGGCTAGAAACTCTGGCCACATACAAATAGATAATATGACCATTAAAAGAACGGAAACATACAAATACCTGGGTACAATCTTCAACTGCTCCAACATCATAAGGGAAGAAATACAAACTAGAATCAACTCTGGAAATAAGATATACTATGCACTACAACATCTACTAAAATCAAAGGCGCTATCTCGTAACACCAAAATCACAATATACAAAACACTGATCAGACCAGTTGTGCTGTATGGCTCTGAAACCTGGAGTACAACGAAAGGAGACGAAGCCTTGTTACAAACCTTTGAGAACAAAATTTTAAGACGCATCTTTGGACCCATTAGGGATACACAAAGTGGAGAGTGGAAAAGAAGGAGTAACAAAGATATTTATGATCTGTTTAAGTCCCCGCTAATCACTGGTATCATGAAGGCTAATAGACTACAATGGCTGGGGCATATAGAAAGAATGGAAGATAATAGGGAAACAAAACTCGCTTACACTCAGGAAATAAATGACCGTAGACCCCGAGGTAGACCAAGAAGGCGGTGGAGAGATAATACATGTACAGACCTACAAGCACTTGGAATCAACGACTGGCAAGAGAAGGTCCACCAGAGAGACGAATGGAGACGGATTGTATTTGCAGCAAAGAACCTCAATGGCTCGGAACGCTGAAGAAGAAGAAGAAGAAGAATCATGAAAGGCACCCGCTCATACACCAGTGAGTAATTGGTTTGACAGACATTGTAAAATATTGCAAATAGTCATCATCATCATCTTCCACTTTTGCCATTAAGCCTCATTAGGAGGAATAATTGGCCTTCTAGCGCCAATGGGTGGCACTGGATAGTGTCATTCCGTGTGATTATACAATGTCTTCGATGTCGTAAATCCATTTTCGTCCCGGGCGTCCACTTGCTCTCGTCGCAGATGATCTTTGATGTAGGATCAGTGCTGGTAGTTGATGGTGCTGCATTCTAACGAGATGGCCAAACCATTCGATCTTTTGACTTTCTATAAATGTGGCACAAGGTGTTAATCCAACTGTTTGTCTGATAACACCATGTCTTATTCGGTCTCGGATTGTTAAGTTGGCAGCTTTCCTAAGGCATCTCATCTTACAGGTGTTGATTTTCCGTAAGTATGATTTGAATAATGTCCAAATATGAGATTGATAGCATAGGGTTGGTGTGAATATGCTGTTTATTATCTGTCGTTTTGAGGACATAGGTATGTTTGGAAGTTTCAGCATGGGTGATAGTTGATAAATAACTGCACTTGCTTTTTGACATCAGATTTCGATTTCTTTATCCAATCTGCCGTCTTCTGTGATCACACTTCCAAGAAACAAACAGTAACATTCCGACATCACACTGTTAGTAGTCAGTAGATTTTATGAGACCTCTTTTTTAACAGGCAGGGCTCTCATCACGACTCCAAGACAAAAGACCAGAAGTTCCCGTGTATTCTAAATGTTTTCTTCATAGTGACTTCGTGAAAGCGTAGGCTAAGAGTGTCTGTATCATCTGTATCGCATATTCCTACGAACTCTTACGCTGGCAACGGTCCAAAAAAATGAAAAATAAAGGGAAAGTGATAGAACAAAAATCCCTCTACACGGTAGCACCATCGTTACACCAGTGATTACCCACGTCTTATTTAAGACAGGTATATGAAATCTACACAAACCAGAAAAGCCATATTGTCAAATATTTCAAACTATAATCATGTTTGTATTTGATGTATTCTTGGGTTAAATATGTTCGTTCCTAAGAATCCCGTAAATTACCAAAAGGTGCAAACTATTATATATTGTTGTTTTAAAATGTGTTTATTGCTAAAGCGTGTGCACAAACACGTTAGGCTGACAAAAGCGTGAGCGCGGTGGAGTTCGATGTTATCTCTTGTCGCTTTCCGCTGGACGGGTAATACTGGCCACTTAAACGTCCGTGCACTAAGACCTAGAAAGAATATGATGTTCCTACCACTTCACCTACCCACAGCAGACTTCTGCTACGGGACGTTAAAATGCTCACACTCATAAGTAAAGAGTTATTGAGCATGCGATCATGGCATTTAAAATATTTGTATATTTTCCCAAGCATTTGTTACCAACTGATATATAACTTGTAATAAATGCTTCCTTTCTGTGATCAATTCTATACAAAAGATAGGATTTACCGAGAAATTTAACCGTAGAACTGGTAAAATGACAGCTAATTATTTGATGCAGGCGTATCCAACATTATATGCATAACAGTGAAAACTATTGTGGTCTATACCTGCTCCATTTGAGGACAAAGTCTATAGAGATGTTTGTGTGTCAGACCTCAGCATGTATTTGTATAAGGTTAGCTTCCTCTGGACAAATTCCCTCCAAGGTAAAGGAATCTATCATATCCGTGAGTATGATTTCTTTTCCTAACACTAGTGCCAGAAAAGATGCCTTTTTTTAAATTTCCAGCTGCCATTGGATTTTAAAAGTGCATAACTCGCACACAGGACCTTCTGTTTTTTGCCCATATCCCAGATGGACAGGTATCCTATTGTCATCAAGCGATGCTACAGGCGTTACGGGATAAACTTCTCTCGCACCACACAAAAAGATTTGTCAGTCGTACGAGAGGAATTGATTACACATTTTATTGCCACTGGCTCTTTACATTACATAAATACACAAAACTGTCTCTAATGCATCACACATGAATACACAGAATTTCCTATCACTAGTCGTCCCTAGTCCTACTGCTAAATCTATCTACTCATCTAAAGAAATACGCATCGACGCTAAGCGATGTGTTCCCTACGAAGTCTGTCCCCAGTCTGCCGATTCTCCGCGTGCTGATTACACAGTACGCGGAGGGACCTCGTGCGCACTTCGGCTTTTGCGTGCTACATCATTCAACACGCTTAGAGTAGTAGCCTACTCTTGAGTTACATTCTAGTTCTTCGTGTCTATCACGTTGGCGTGATTATACCGTGACCAGAGTGCTTACTCTCTGGTTGACACTTCCGTGTCTCATGAGAGAACTGTTTACTGTTCCCCTCCCTATCCACTTCCTACACCTACCCTGCCCTCATGTTGGGGCACTGGGTTACCTCTACTCTACTTGAGGTAGACCACTCATTCAGGGTGGTCTTCCCTCTTATCTATTTCAGTCTTTGACACACACCCTCCCCTCCTGTGTTGCGTTACAAACTTTGACTCATGGTTGTGACGCAAGAGGTTTCTAAAAATTAGTGTATCTAATTTTTTGTCAAAGACTACTGATAACTTGGTTCTGGGTAACTCAATAGACCTCTACTGACTATTGTCACAATGTAGTATTACTTTACTTGGCTACTGGTGATCGCCACAAACTTGTCTGGTTGGCGTGAGCCCTCTTCTCAATCGCAATATTATATTTATTAGAGGTTTGTCTGAACCGGACCATTGTCTTATAAGACCTGTCCTCAAATAGCAAATTAACTCACTACCCATACAAAGTTGATTTTCTTAGGATCAACACATAAATTGCTTCATGTCCCCCATATAATATTTAACAACCCTTGCACAAGCTGTGTGCGACAGGCTTTACCTATCTCGCTTCCGCGTGTAAAGTTATCTTTCACTGTTAAGTTAGTGTTTCGTTGTCTATTGTGTCCCCTGACCCGGTGTTATCTTCCTTTGTTCTCAAAAAAATGTATGCACTTTACATGTTTGTTTTCCTGGTTGTTTGCGTGTTTGGATGTACCTAATACTATACTTTACCTTCTAACATGTGTGTCTGTCTATAATTTGTATGTAAGTTAGTTTTCAAGTGCCATAATCCGGTTAAATGCGGCCACAAACAAGTGTATAACACTAATTCGTGACTACGTTTCCGTCTTATGAGACTTAAAATACTTTCCCTAAGGTCTAATGTAATTATGGCTAACACAAAACTACATGCAACACATTCGAGACAGCATATTTCAACACTGAAAGCAAACGCTTGACGCAGACAATAATAAAAGTCGCGTTGAGCGGCAGAAAAAATCCGCTGGTTGTCTTCACTCTCCATTGTATATTTTCCATTTTCTCTCATTTTCACACTTCTGTCACACATCTTTTATTCTCCCAATTATTTAAAAACCTTGAAGTGACACTGTACAAGTTTGGCTCAGTTTGAAAAGAGTTGAGCTTAATGACTGTGCGTAACTTACTGAACGAGTCATGTATTTACAAAATATTTACATGGATGAAATAGGGTTGATAGTTTGTACCGTGATAATCTAAACACTACATTCTAATGAAATACTAATAATAATTCTATAAATATATATTCTAATTTGTTGCACAACATTAACCTAATTTAAGGGAAGTAATATCAGTAACTAAGAAAATGACAATGATGTGAGATGAGTTATGTACCTTTCTGAAATGAGTAATGTGAAATGTAACAAAATTATAAATAATGGGTTATTTAAAAAAAAAAAAAAAAAAAACAAATAATATATATTTAAAAAAAAAAATTTTAATGTCTAAATGAAAAATTATGATTAATAATTTGAATTTACATGGTGAAATGTATAATCCTTTTATCCTATAAGGTCTAAACTACTTTTAATTCTAAATGATGAGGTTGTTAAAGTGTTTATCAAGATGGAATGAAATAATGTGAAATGAAATGTACTAACTGGTACTGTTCCTATCTTAACTTTTTATCCTCGTCTTTAATTAGCTATTATTAAATTTAAATTACTATCCTAAGTAAGTTGGTAAATTAGTGATTTATTTAAACTACAGAAAAAAAATCTATTATATTCCCTAAATCTAATCTAAATCTATATTAAAGTAACTAATCTAACTATAATTTATCACTATATTAAAAACATGTTATAGTACATATCTCAATAAATAAATATATATACATGGTATTTAAATACCCCAGGTTAGTGGTTGCCATAACGTTCAGAAATTGCTTTTGTTGGCACAGTTCATAGATACACAATTGTCCTGGGTGTATTAAATTAAACTACACAGTCATACTTGTGTTTTATGGGTATTCTTCCACTCGTAGAGTCCGCTGGTGTCGTAGGCATGTATATTCGTGTCTGTTATTTATGCATTGTTCTGACACTGTTCTTCCATGATTAACACAGGTGATTCACCGGAACACAAATGGAGCATAGTAAGTAACGAGCTGTCTATGTCCACACGGTGATTCACTAGTTCTTGGAGCACAGTTCTTATTCTGCTGTCTATGGACACATGGTAGTTCACTGTTCTTAGCACACAGTCCTGATCATGATGTCTATGTATTACATAGGATATTTTACACAGGATATTCTAAGTGTGCTAAATTACATATCTTAGACTCAATCTTCATGTGGAGTATCAGGTATTTCTACATCAGATGGTCGACTAAGGGTATCAGCCAGAATGTTGTCCCTACCCTTAATATGCTCTATACTAAAAGTATAGTTTTGTAATATTAACGACCACCTGTAAATGCGGTCATTGCGATGTACCCCACTTTGTATGACCGTGATTGGGGAGTTGTCGGTCTGTACTACGAAGTGATTACCCGATAGAAATCGATGTAACTTCCTTACTGAATAGATGACACTTAGGGCTTCCAACTCTGATATGGAATGTCTGGACTCAGCAGGTGTGATCTTGCGGCTCACGTAGCAAATTGGATGGAAGATGCCATTGTAAAACTGGCCTAGTACTGCAGCGATGGAAATCCTGCTGGCATCTGTCGTAAGATAATAAACGAGCCTAGGATTAGGCAAACGCAGGATTGGTACATTACTAAATAGGAGTTTCAATTTTGACAATGCAGAAATTAATAATGCATCTTTGACATCTAATTTTACTGATGCTTTCAAAACATTTGAAAATACACTTGTGATTTCCGCTAAGTTCGGTATGAACTTACTATAATAATTTACTAAGCCCAAAAGGCTCCTGATCTGCTTCTTTGTTGTAGGCATGGTCAGGTTCATAATTTTAGTAACAATTCTATTGTCAGTTTTTAGTTGTCCTTGTGAAATGACATGACCCAAAAAATCAATTTCTTGTAGGCCCAGTTCAATTTTGCTCGGTTTGACAGTGAGACCGAAGAGTCGCAACCTATCAAAGACATGTCTGAGTTTCAGTAAGTGTGTTGTCCAGTCATCTGTATGGACACAAATATCATCTATATATGTCACCGTATTCGTCACTCCATGTAGTAAATCTCTAGTTAAGCGTACGAAAGTGGCAGGAGCGTTACGAAGTCCGAAAGGAAGAAACCGCCACTCGTAAAGACCTAAAGGTGTTGAGAATGCAGTAAGATGGATGGATTGAGTCTGCATAGGGACCTGCCAATATCCCTTAGTAAGGTCTAATTTAGAGAAGATTTTGGAGGTGGACATATCAAGAATAAGATCTTCGCAGGAAGGAATTGGTTCTGCGTCGATCTTAGTGACACTGTTTAGTTTCCTATAGTCCACACAGAGACGAATTGTGGAGTCTTTTTTCTTGACCAAGACGATTGGAAAGGAGTACTCAGATGTAGATTTCTGGATGATTCCACTAGCTTCTAAATTAAGAATTTCCTTATTTAGACTTTCTCTGTAGCTAAGTGGGATAGAGTACGGCCTGCATTTGATAGGTTTAGAGTCCGAAAGAAGGATGGAGTGCTCGATTCCATCCGTCCTACCTGGAATGTCGGAAAAAATGTCCTTATACTCCGTTACTAATTCTAATGTCTGTCGTCGTTGCTCTTCTGTTAGTCCCTGATCTAACCGTATACAATCTAATGTTGCAGTCTTGTCTACAATTGGAACAGGTAGTTCCATCCCGTCGTCGTCTACCTGATTCAGTACGGTTGTGGTGCTAAGTGCGTTTTCTGTATGCTCACTAGGTGTATGCATATCGTCGGCTTTGCCAGTCTCGCTAACTAGTGTAGGGTCGTTATGTATGTCCGTCGTCTCATCAATAGGTGTGGGTGCATTGTGTTCGTCTGTCTCTAGTTCTGTCTCTTGTCGTGAAAAGTAGGGTTTCAACATGTTGATATGAAATATCTTTAAGTGTCCGTTTATCGATATTTCATAATCGACATCTGAAATTTTTCGTACCACTTTGAATGGCCCTTGCCATGAGGTCAATAATAAATTCCGTTTGTCTGGGAGTAGAAGCAGTATGTCTTGATCTGGTTCAAGATTAATAGTCCTCGCACCTCTATTTGCGTATTGGCGGTAGATTTGACCCTTCCTCTCCAAAGCTGCCTTAGCTATGATACACGATTTCATAATTTTATCTCGTGTTTCTGTTACCATCTCATAAGGTGTTTTAGGGTTTGGAATTTCAATCGCATTAGTTACTAACTGATGGTAAATTGTTAGGGGTCCACGTGGGTTAGCCCCGTATACTAATTCAAACGGTGAGAAACCCGTGCTTGAATGGGGAATCTCCCGATAGGCGAACAGCACTGTTGGCAACAGTGTATCCCAATCAGCTGGGTTTTCTGCTGTCACCTTAGCCAGCATATGCTTTAGGTCTCCGTTAATTTTCTCTACTATTCCATTGCTGGCTGGATGATAAGCTGTTGTAAAATGCTGTTTAATTCCTAACATTTTTGTAAGGGCTTGCGTTGCAGCCGATATGAATTGGGTTCCACGATCGGATAAGATGGTACGTGTAAATCCGAATAGTGAGAACAAATGTAGAAATACATTGGCAATATCTTTGGAGGTGATGTATTTCAAAGCTACTGCCTCAACCCACCTTGAACATAGGTCTACTAGCGTTAAGATGAAGCGATTTCCTTTGCTGGACACCTGGTTCAGGGGTCCAACAATATCCACCGCCACACTCTCGAATGGTCTAGAGGCCAGTGTTGTCGGTTGTACTTCAGCTGTAGGATGTTTACCCTTACGTACTAGTTGTTGACAGACATTACATGAACGACAGAATACTTTTATGTCATTACAAAAACCCGGCCAGTAAAAATGAGCCTGAATTCTGGCCCTGGTTTTATCGTATGCAAGGTGACCAGCAAACGGTAACTCGTGTGCAATCTTTAGCACAGTTTGGCGGTGTTGTACAGGTAACACCGTTTGCTGAATCTCATGGTTGCCAGTTGTATAATAACGAGTAAGAATACCATTATTAAGTCTAAAGAACCATGATGCGTTTTTTGTTACTTTGGCTTTTTCTTTTAATAGTTTTAGATATGGAGACACACTTGGATCAGCTTTTTGCTGGTCTATGAACTTTTGTCTGGTGGTATCATCCGTGCTAGTTGGTGATAGCAACAGTAGTCTTTCTTCCTGTAGTGTGTCTTGGTGCTTAATAGTATCTGCTCTGGTTGTTGCATTAGCTGCATTTAATTTCTCCCATGCAGCTATTTCTTCGTTAGTGCAATGCTTCATTTGGGGTAAGCATCCCAAAATTAAATCAGTACAAGGGTTATCTAAAATAGCACATGTAAAGGTAATAGAAAGAAAAGGAGTGTTAATACGGGCTCTTGACTGTGGGTAAATTTCAATATTACCCGAAAAGGTTCGGCATTTGACTGAGTCACCTGTATAATCATTTGGATTCACCAGTTCCTTTCTAAGACCGATAAGAGTGCTCCCACTGTCAAGCAAACATTGGCATGGTATTTCGTTGACCAATGCATTGTGGAACACCAAATTGCCTCTTGAGGCTAATGCTGCATTTACACTCTCAGTGGAGAATGGTACTGTATGTCCACATTCTAATTTTCCGTCCGCATGAAATTGGTGACATCGTTCACAACTGTCAAAGCTTAAAATATCGTTTACAGAACAAACATTTTCAGATTGATTAACAGGTAATTCATTTTCAACCTCACACTCAGTCTCACTCCCACTATCAGATGATGTATCAATCAACATTGCACTGTTGGCCTTCATTCTTTGTCGGCCTAGACACTTATTGGAATAATGCCCGTAGCTAGAACAGAAGAAACATTTGACTGCACGCCTGTATGCACTTCTCTTGTTTTGTTGTTTCTTAATGACCATCTCAAGATGTGCCGGATAGTTTGGTGATTTATCACACATAGAGTAAGTATCATGAAAATGTTGGCAATACACACATTTAGGCAATTTTTGATCTTTATTGTCGACTCTCTGAAATGGTTTTTTATTGCTACGATAGCTTTTAGGTTGGGCCTTAACAAAAGAGACTATTTCAGAGTCGATGTTTGATGTTTTAAAAATTTCCCTATTCGAGGAAAAATATGCGGAGCCTTTCTTCTCGAATTGCTCTATTGTTTCGATGTCTGACTGCTGAAGAAATTTAGCGAAAGGAGATGGCATTGTGGATATGACTTTATCCATGGCTATTAAATTTTTATGTTTTTCAAAGTCCTTTCCTATTTTTGCTGCGTTAAGCCATCTATTCAGTACGCTTTGGACATTCGAGACATAATCGATGAAGGTCTCACTTAGTTTTGGTTTTAAGTTAGAAAACTGTACTTGATACCCAGGGGCATCAAGTAAAAAATGTTGCATTATCCTATCATGAATGTACTGATAGTTAGATCTAAGATCAGTTGGTATTGATTCAATAACTTTAAGGGGCTCCCCACTGAGGTTTTTCATGTAGATCATGGCCCACATATCAATTGGTACTTGATGGTATTTAAGCTGATATTCGACATTTTCTGTCCAAGCTGATATGGAATCTTCTTTACAGAATGGCTTAATAATATGTTTGTATTTATTAAGTTTATTCTCTTCTTGCTGACTCTTTAGTTTTGTAGCGGAGATCTCTACGTGTGAATCTACTTCCATACCTTTCATCTTTAACTGTGTCTCTGATTCAATCTGTATTTGTTTTTCTTTCACTCTTGCCATTTCATCTATCTCTCTTTGCTTCAACTCTCTCTCCTGATCTATTTGTTTTTGCTTTAACTCTCTCTCCTGATCTATTTGTTTTTGCTTTAACTCTCTCTCCTGATCTATTTGTTTTTGCTTTAACTCTCTTTCTTGTGTGTCCTAATGCCTTGCCTGCTTGTATGAAATCAGCTAAAGTCGACATGTTGTTGGATAATTAGCTAGAGTTGATAGGTACTCAAATATTTACTCAGGTATATTAGCTATGTTGAGTTTTTAAATGCCTGTGTATAAAACTATTATCAGATTACACCCTGAAAAAGAGATGCATTATTAATTATATTGCATTCAAAATAATTTGGGTATACTCATCTCAGCAATCCAGAACAATCAGGTACATTCGTTTGGCACCTCGACATACACCTTGCGTTACTCTTATACACCGCTCTTGTTATACCTGGTTTATAAGAGCATCAATAATTAACTATTTGTAAACGACATATGACTTTAGACATTTGTTTGACATTTACAATCACATGCCCACGGACAACACAATGTGGTATAGTTAAAGTAAATGTCACTGTCCTGTCTTCGTTCTAATGTCTTTTGCGTTTCCTAACTATTGCTGTTTACTTTATGAAAGTGCTGTGCAGACGGAATCTTATTTGCATAAAGAAAGTAGTGCCATCGTGACGGTAGAAAATAGAAAAAGGCTACAAATAATTAAGTATACGCTTTGAAATAAATATAAAGGTACTAATAATGTTTAAATAAATATATTCAATAAATAGATTGTATAATCAAATAATATTCAATATAAGCCAAAGATTCAGGCGAGCAGCCGCTTGGCGATTTGTAAACAATCTGTCGCTGATTGCAAATGGCGTAGGGCAGCTGTTTGTCAACCTCGATACGTCACAGGCGCAGCGCTATTTTTAGATTGGAAAAATCGATATTGTCGCCGGCTCATTTTTTTTTTTTTTTTTTTTTTTTTTTTTTTTGGTGTGTATTGCTCCGCCATGAATCATGTTTGACAAATATCATAAATGAACCATTAATTGTAGAAATAAATGATACAAAACTATAATAATAATACTTACAGATTAGAAGAAAACATGTTCATAAAGCACAAAATATTTCAATAAGCATAAATAAACGTTAATTGGTCACGATGGGCACAGCTCGCAACTTGTTCTAGTCTGTACACGCTTTTTCACACTAACACAAATTAAACCCTGTGATTAACTGACAGTAATACTATTCTAGAGCCGTGGGTGAGTGTTTTTGCTTGAACAATTGTCCAATCCCACTTCTGACACCACTTTTATCCTAGCCTGTCATCAAGCGATGCTACAGGCGTTACGGGATAAACTTCTCTCGCACCACACAAAAAGATTTGTCAGTCGTACGAGAGGAATTGATTACACATTTTATTGCCACTGGCTCTTTACATTACATAAATGCACAAAACTGTCTCTAATGCATCACACATGAATACATAGAATTTCCTATCACTAGTCGTCCCTAGCCCTACTGCTAAATCTATCTACTCATCTAAAGAAATACGCATCGACGCTAAGCGATGTGTTCCCTACGAAGTCTGTCCCCAGTCTGCCGATTCTCCGCGTGCTGATTACACAGTACGCGGAGGGACCTCGTGCGCACTTCGGCTTTTGCGTGCTACATCATTCAACACGCTTAGAGTAGTAGCCTACTCTTGAGTTCCATTCTAGTTCTTCGTGTCTATCACGTTGGCGTGATTATACCGTGACCAGAGTGCTTACTCTCAGGTTGACACTTACGTGTCTCATGAGAGAACTGTTTACTGTTCCCCTCCCTATCTACTTCCTACACCTACCCTGCCCTGATGTTGGGGCACTGGGTTACCTCTACTCTACTTGAGGTAGACCACTCATTCAGGGTGGTCTTCCCTCTTATCTATTTCAGTCTTTGACACCTATCTCATTACCAAAGAGATCAGAGGGACGTGTCGTATCATTAGATATTTAAATTTGCGTATCTTCCATATTGGGTACGAATCCTGTACCTTATGAGAGTGAATCGGAGATCGTAATATCTTTGCCGTGAATTCCAGCCAAACTGTTCACTATTACCTATATCCCATAGTTTTCTCTGGTCAACGTAAATAATCCAGCTCAATAATTATCCTTCTCTAATCTTTCTCTGTCCCCTAATAATTCTCACACACCTTGTGTCTTAAATAGCTTTATGATTGGTATGCGTCTGATGTAATTCGCTCATTGCAAACTATTCTAGTTTCCAAAATGCACTTCTGGAACCTTGTCATATTTTAGTAACAAGATTGATTCGGGGACTATTCGGGATTCACGTTCCGTTGTGTTTTCCACGCACTAATGTGTATAGATTCTGCCGACAAAGCATAATAAACTTTGTTGACCTCACGTTCTCTTCTACTGAATTGCGCATTTGTTTTTTAGTGCTTCGACCTAATCTGAAAGCATTGGTCTATTTGTTAATCCCTTGTACAGTCACATCTGTTACACTTTAGCTAACGTGTTAATCCCTAACTTTAATTAATGTCTTTAGCAGTATCATCTCCAATAGTTCTATTAGATATGTGGAAAATAATATCTAATAATCCGTCTATTAGAGATAAAATATACAAAATATATAACACTACCAATTTACGGCCGACAACAATCAATAATACACAGCGGTGTTAAATAAAGAGATAATATATGTTTATATTTATCTATTCCTAACGTAACATGATGAGAGGCAAATTAAAATGTCTCCCTTTTGACTGGAACCCATTAGCACGAAGACATTACCCAGAAAAACAACATGCAAAATCTTTAGATATATTTCATTTAGTAACATATAATTTAATTTACTCATAGAACAGTTTATTAAGTAAGGTCCATTTATAGCACCCAGACTGGGAATTAACAATTGTTAATCTAGCATTTTCTCCTTTATCGTTTTCCTATTAAGCCAGGAAATTATCTTATTTATACATTAATTCGCTCGAAATGTTCATTGACAAGCTGGGCAAATAATACTTTACGTCCCAGGAGGAGGGTCTCCAGCAGTGGTTGTTTTTCCAGCCTTTTTTCGCAGCTATTGCAGTCCTATTTGCTTCACAAGTGACTACACCCTTGCATAATGATGTAAGCCGCGAATTTCGGTCTTTGCTAGCAGTCTCCAAGTGTCGTGATGAATTACAAAAGCTTTCAGTGAGATCTTCAGAGTGTCTTTAAATCGTTTCCTCAGGCCGATAGATGAAGTTGACTGAAGAATGACTTGCGCGATGAATAGGATTAAAATTAGGAAACGTTGCGCAATTCTTCGACCACACTCTCTCACCTGAGTCCACCATAATCCAGTGGCAAGACAAGTCACGAAGAATGGAGACGAATACAGTGTAGTGGATGACCAGGGCGCTCTAGGTGCCTTTCCGTGCTCATTACGTCCCACAAAGCGTTGCAGGTGATTCATCAATAATTGCTTCCGCGCAAGATATTACGGTGAAGATTGATATCATTAGTTACAAGTAGATGTTGAAACAATGCCCAGCCCTGTGCTGAGGTTAAACCCGGTAC
>OY992877.1:83489817-83494817 GCA_963921405.1 Cepaea hortensis
TGGGGTGGGATGAGCTGTACAGGAGGAAACCGTGAGCATCAGTAGGTTTGTAGTACACGGAGGTCGTGAGGCCTGTAGGGTTTAATTTAATAGTGGTGTCAAGGAAATTGACAGAGGTGGTGGAAATTTCTGTGGTGAATTTGATCGATGGATGGAAGTCATTGACATAATTGATGAAGCGGTTCAATTCCGCCTCTGTCATGTCAGTGAGACCTATGCCGTCATCGATGTAACGTCGGTAAAAAGAAGGGAGAAGACCATCATAGCTCAGTTCAATCTGGTGTTCCAGATGTCCCATAAATAAACATGCGTAGCTGGGTCCCATTTTAGTGCCCATGGCGACACCGCTGATGTGTTCAAAGTAGTGGCCATTGAACTCAAAGGAATTATTGGTGAGGACCAATTCAGCGAGTCTCACAGTAGAGATGGCTTGAGTTGGAGTTCACAGCCAGCGAACGCAAGCAAACAAGCAAGCATAGAGGTATCAAAACTGAGAAACATGTTTGTCAAACGTTTAAACAACTGGGCTGCAATTACTAATACAATAATCAATAATTTCATCAACATATCGATGACATGAGAGGATATGAGATTTATTATCACCGATTTCTTTTTCAAGACCAGGCACATGACGAAGAAGAAGAAGAAGAAGAAGAAGAAGAAGAAGAAGAAGAAGAAGAAGAAGAAGAAGAAGAAGAAGAAGAAGAAGAAGAAGAAGAAGAAGAAGAAGAAGAAGAAGAAGAAGAAGAAGAAGACGAAGTAGAAGAAGAAGAAGAAGAAGAAGAAGAAGAAGAAGAAGAAGAAGAAGAAGAAGAAGAAGAAGAAGAAGAAGAAGAAGAAGAAGAAGAAGAAGAAGAAGAAGAACAAAAAGAAGAAGAAGAAATAAGAGGAGGAGGAGGAGGAGGAAAATAAAGGATTATTAAGGAGTGGGAAATGTGATGAATGGGGAAGAGAAAAGAAGAGGAAGAAGAGATAAGGGAAATAATAGAGGAGGAGGAGAAGAAACTAGGAGAAGAAGAGAAGAGGAGAACTAGAGAGAAGAAAAATAGACATCGCGTTTGTTGAAATTGCATGATGTTATTTAACACGAAAGATATCCCTACTGTGTTTGTTTTACGTGTTTGTATGTACGCATGTATGACCTTGTGTATGCGTGTGTGTGTACCTGTTTATGTGCATGTGTTTATTTATGTGTAAACATGTGTGTGTGCGTGCGTGAGTGCGTGCGTGCGTGTGCGTGTGTGTGTGTGTGTGTTTTTTTTTTATATATTACACTTCTCATCACCACTCCGTATCGTCGTGATGGAATTTAATAATCCACATGGCAGTCAACAATTGATTAGCAACGAATGACTTAAATAATGACGACTGCAGTCTCTTCTTCATCATTTGTCCTTTATGCTCTTTTCATAAGGCCTCAACCAGCTCACACCTAGAGGTCCTGTCTATTGTCTTCTCCTGCGGCTCCCTCCATGTCCTCCCATATTTTCCATCTCTTGTTTCTTGTTTTCTTTGCCGTGTGACGTATTATTCCGCAACGGGGAAATTGGGAGGACTGTATGTAAGTTACAAACAAGGCGGCTAGAGATGGAAAAGAAAAGGATGTGTAAGTAGCTTGTTTTTAATGTTGTATATCCCTTACAGAACTTTGCAGTCAACACACTGCTGCTGTTGATGTGCTAAGCAAGGTTTACGTTCATTAGATTGCCATTGCTTTCTGACCGACCGGCTCACATACTCCTGTAAGTTACCAGAGCGGCGCGATCCGCTGCCGAATCTGCTAGCTTCACCACCCGCTTGAGGCGTGAAATATTAGAGGACTATAATAATGATGACGATAAGGGGATCTACATGGTTAAGATGTAAGTAGCTAAATTTCACAATTAGACAACAAATGGATATTTATAGCATGGGTGCTTCAGGAGAACACACAGTTTGATCCTTGCCGGTGCTGCGGAATTCGTGCACTTTGGTGAGATTCTCCATTGTGTAATTTACAGGATGAGGCAAAAAATATTTATAGAGATATATGCGTGCAATGAAATTAAGTTTTAACCAAAACATATATATGACTATTTCCTGGCTATATATATATATATATATATATATATATATATATATATATATATATATATATATATATATATATATATATATATATATATATATATATATATATATATATATATATATATATGTTTTTTTGTGTTTTTGTTTTTGTTTTTTTTGGCATTACCTTTACAGGACATCGCTGTCAACAGCAGCATCTTTCAGCTGTCTGTTGATTTCTTGGCAAGATTACGCTCAGTAGTTTGCCATTGCTTTCTGAGCGGCCGGCTCAGTTATCCCGCAAGTCACCAGCGGGGGACGAACCGCTCCCAGTTCTCGCCCGCTTACGAGACTCTGCTTGATAAACGGGATTACGGAGAAAGTGTTGTAACCCCTCGGCCAGAGAGACCGGCTATATATATAATATATATATATATATATATATATATATGACTGAGCTACCGTATGACAGTAGACGGTACTACCTGCTTTCTGTCAGCGCCGAATGGTGGGCGGCGCTTACCAAACCCGACACCCCACATTGTGCCAACGGCTTCGGGCGGAAGAGCGCAATTGGGAGGGTACTAGCCTTATCTTGGTGCGAGGAAATGCAACCCAAAGACAAAATAAGTCATGGCAGGGCAGACCAGGCCCTAAGCCTTGGTTGGCAGCTGGTCCAGGATCGAAGCTCCGACAGGCGGACAGTTAGAGCATTGCTTTGCTGATCCGGCAGCTTCTGCAGCTTGTCTTGTTCCAGATGTATAGGTGTTAACTTTCCTCTGGTGTGAACTAGGCAGGCCGAGAGAGGGATCATACTGCATGGGCAACACTTGGTGTCTTTATTTTAGCCCAGGCTTTGTGCTATGGAGAGGTAATAACTCCATCCCTGGTCTTAACCGGTCTCGGAATCAAAGCGAGAGGCAACTGTTACGGGTTATAAGTCCTTGTCAGTTGGCGTAGACTTGGGGCGCCACGCGTTGCCTCTGACGGTGGGAGACACCTACAGGTGTCACAGATCAGCTACCGCACGCCTCAAGCTGGGCAACCCCCGGCCAATTGGGTGCTGATCCGCCACAGCCTGCCTACTTCAATGGGTGCTTGGGGCTAGGACAAAATCTGAATCGCAGGCTGTAAAACCAATGCACCATTTACTAATAAAAATAATAGAAACCGCAAGCTACGACTTGCAACCTGGAACATGAGAACCATGTGTCCAGGATTTTCCACTGACTTGACAAATATTGACGATGTGAGAAAAACGGCTGTGATTGATGTTGAACTCAATCGTCTTAACATTGATATTGCTGGCCTGCAGGAGACTCGCCTCGCTGAGGAAGGGTCACTCAGGGAAAACAATTACACCTTTTTTGGAAGTGAAGAGGGCAGGCAGAATAAATACAACATGGTGTGGGCTTTGCAGTGAAGTATTCACTACTGGGAATTATTGATATCCCAGCTGGAGGTATTGAAAGATTATTATCACTGCGCTTGGCAACCACTTGTGGATTTGCCACCATTCTCACTGCATATGCACCGACACTCGCTTCCTCTGATGATGTGAAGGATACGTTCTATGAGCAGCTAGACTCTGCGATCAAGGCAGTTCCAAAATCCGACTACATTTATATGCTCGGTGATTTCAATGCTCGTGTGGGCAAGGACTCGAGTTCATGGCCAGTGTGCCTTGGAAAATACAACATCGGTCGACCATGGGGGATGCAAAAAAAGGAGTTTTAACAGTCCTGTTGCAAGCTTCCTGTCTGAGGCGTCCAAGAAGGCTATCGGTCCACTCATACCGGAAGGTCTTGCGCGCTCTCCCAGCCTTAACTTTCCTGGATTTAAAGATCAGGACTGAGCATGGCAGGTGATCACTCCCATGGTCATTCAAAACAGTCCACTTTACATCAAGGACTGATGACTGGAGGACAAGTGTCAAGTTAATAGCTGTGTCTGCATCGCCAGGCCTCAATGCCATTCTAGTCGGCCTACCATCATTTATGCAGACCACAACGGAGTCCACCGTGGCATCTGCAAGGTCAATTCCCTGTTGGTTTTCTCCACTACTGTCCCAATCTCTGTTCCTTGCATTGAAGTCTCCACATATGAGTAGCCTATCACCTGGTTATTCCTCCAGTTCCTTAAGCCAGTCCCAGTGTTCCTTTCTGACAAAACAGTAGCTATGATCACATAGCATGTACACACAGTTAAACAATTAAGGAAAACAAGATACATAACTTTTTGAACAATTGACGAAGTAACCCCATTGGTGAGTGCTCAACATGAGGCGCTTACCACATCCAGCTCTCAAATCTCACACCGCCAAAGTGTCCTTTCATGAGAATCAACCCTCTATTTTGTAAGTGGATTGTTGACTGTCCATAGCTCACATGAGAGCTGTAATGAGACAAAATGCTGATGTGCAGTTTCTATCGGTCTAAAATTTCAGAACAGATCTATTCACCTAACTATATATCATCGTCAACATTAATTGCGATGCCAGCAGGCATTCATGCCGTTCCACCTTTCCACAAATCTCGGTCTTTGGTGTTCTGAATCAACTCTGCTGATGATGTTCCTCCATGACACCTTCTCAATCGATCTAAATGCATTCATATACATTTGCGCATAGCAATATAATTGTGTGTTTCGCATCTAAGCTCACCTCATTTACTCTCTGTCTCTCATATCAACCCCTTCTCACTATCATGTCTCTCCCCCCCCCTCTCTCTCTCTCTCTCTCTCTCTCTCTCTCTCTCTCTCTCTATTCGTCTCTCTTTGTCATTGTCGGTCTGAATCGCTTTATTAGCACATCACTGTCAACCATTAAAAGTTTTCACTTTCTCTGTACTGTCATGATAAATGGATCGTCCTAGTCCTCTGTCTATCATCATGCACACAATGTGAACGGTTGACATTACCCTTCCTTTTAGTGGTTTCATCTCAAGACTGGT
>OY992877.1:83499817-83627317 GCA_963921405.1 Cepaea hortensis
GAATTGAGTTCGTAACCGCTTCGCTTCAGTGCTGACACACACAATGTATGAAAGAGGACCCCCCCCCCCCCCCCCCAAAAAAAAAAAAAAAAAAAAACAAACAAACAAACAAACAACTAAACTCGTTCTACCCAAACACAATAAATTTAAAACTGTGCATTAATTATCGTATTAACACGAATTAGTCAAGCCAGCAAAATTCTACTGCGAGTCATCATTTCAAGAATTAAAAGTACATAAGTTAAAATGTGAATTAAACGAAGTACAAATGATTTGGTGCATAGTGACGGTATTTGGTTTCCATTAAAAACGTATGTTTTTACTTTAGGACATGTTCCTATAAATATTAATACCCTTCAGAATTCTGTTCACTACATTATGATAGCCGGCTTCCTGGCCTAGAGGTTAGCGACTTTTCTCCGTAATCTCGTATACTCTCGTAAGTAACGTGACGACGGTGAGAATCAGCAGTAGTTCGAATCGAGTCGGTAACTTACGGGGTATGTGAGCCGGCCGCTCAGAAAGCAATGGCAATCTACTTAGCGTAATCTTGCCAAGAAATCAACATACAGCTGAAAGATGCTGATGTTGACAGCGATGTCCTGTAAAGGATATGCAAAACATTATGATATACGTTTTTGAAATCATGTAATGTATGTAATATATGAAACACACATATGTATATTTATGTGTTTCAATAAACGTCTCTGCTATTGTTCGTAATGTGTATATCGCATTATGTGATCCTTTCCCTTCCACAGATGCATATCGTTCTTCGTTAATTTATATCTTTATTTTCCACCTTGTTCTTCTAATTGTAATTCTAAGTAGAAGTTTGGTGACAATGTTTATGTGGTTGACTATACGAATTCCTAACAGTCACATGTTCTTGGTTTAATTATTTTATTTGTTTTGGTGTCATCCTTGTACTACGGACAAGTCCATAGGTGCTCATATGCACCATCTCCCAAACCTATTCATCAGCGTCCGGCGGCTAAAGGTGCCAATTCTTTGTTGGCTGACGAGCTCCTTAGTTCTCCCGATGTGCCACTTGGGTCTAGCCGTGCCAATTCCTATTCCCGAACCACCCATTCTAGACAGCGATGGGGATTCACTGACATCAAAGTCCTCGGCTCTTGACATCTCTCTACGGTCATTAATAACACCGGCACGATCCAAGGGGTGGTCATCAGCAGGGGATGCAGACCCATCATGTTTATCACCTCGTTTACCCTTGTAGATATCATCGAACAATTCAGTTTTTCTGTTTGTCCCAAATTCACTCTATACTTCTAATTGTTATGCATGATTCCGTCTAGCCCAGCGGTTTTTCCTATCTTCATGCATTTTATAGCAGCAATTACCTCTTCTTTTATTATAGGTGGCCCTTCTGAGTTAACTGAATCTATTAATTTTGCACCCACCTCATCATACAACTCTCTTATATATTATTTGCACTATATTATCACAACAGTTTTAAATTAATACTTTTCAGTCTGATCTCTAACATCAGATGTTTTCTCTGCCTGTCAGTTCAATGTCGAATATTGTTTTTGTTTTTTAATATAATTTATTGCAACTGTATTGCAATGCTCATTTAACCAAATTTTCTTTTGCATAAATACATTTAATGATTGTTGTTTTATTTATTGTTTTATATTCTTCTTTGTCAGTCCTGTTTTATATTCTGTTGTCCATCAACTTTAATATTTATTTCTTCTTTCTGGTAATATCTCTTTGCTTGTTCGATATGTTGAGTATACCACTCATCCCCATTGTTCATCTATGATTCGTGTTTTAGGTATTTCATTGTATCTGTTGTAAACATGGATGGTTTGGACAAACCTGTATGTTACAATGTCATTGTTATAATTACATCTGTGTCCCTGAGAATGGAAGATGTCCTATCTGGTGCCCCATGTGAGCCGGGTTGCTTTGGTCCTTAGTGTCGGTTTGTGAATGTGATCACAGACGGGGATGAAAGCAGTCCTGACTACTTGACAGATGAGAATGATGACACTTGTCATGATGATTTACTGGATACCTCTGTTACACTGAGGCTGTCACATCCACACAGGACAATATGGTTTAGGCTGCATCTGACACATATCAGTCAGTTTATGCTTTTCATGGTAGCACGGGATAACTCAGGAAACATCTGTAGAAACACGACTGTATTTCTTGGGGATGCCAACACAGTGGCATCATACATGAAAAAGGTAGAGGTGGATATGTAGCCTTACAGCAGCGTACAACGCAGATATCAGATTTACTACTCAACGTGTTGTCGCTCCACAATGACCTAGGATTTCTTCTCTACAGCATGTCCTGGTGTGTTAGAAAACGAATATATTGACTGGGTCTACACTGATGACTGGGGTACTAGTGCATGGTAATGCAGATGTGGGCCCTGAGGGATCATGTGGAATGCGTGGAGTATATATCATCATGGTCTGGAAAGAATAGTGCGACAGGAAATAACCATAGGATCTGCCCGACATTTAGTCAGCACTTCGTAAGGTCAGACGGACACATACAGACGACAACGTGCACATATAGTACTGGGACTCTTCGCTGGTTGTTGAAAATGGGGACAGAGCGCATATGAGAATGTACCGAGTGTTGTGATGTTGTTCTTGAATCAACTCAGCTCAACTCATAACTTTGTTTTCCGCACAATTTTCTTATTTGTCCACGAAGGAAAGACAACAAAGAAGGGAATTTTCCAACCCATCTCATAAGTCACGGTCTAGAATTTGTGCAAGTCAAACAATTCACATCTCAAACACAATGTATCAGTTCATGTTCTGTTAGTTTTCCACGCCACGATGAAGTGCTGTAATGAATCTTCTCTCGCTTCCATTTTGCTAGCTGTCTATTTATCTTACTATATTTTACAATATGTCTCAGTTTTATTCTTTCCATAATTTGTTGAAATGTTGAATGTTCTTCTGGTGGGTATGAGTGTATTTCTGTCAGTGTTTATGTTTCTGTTCGCCATGGCAGAGAGAGCCAGAAACCATACACAAAATGCTTTTAATTGCGATTTAAAAAAAAAGAATGTTGAAGTCCTATACAGAACGCATACTTTTGAATGCGATTACAAAAAAGATATTTTGCAGATAATTTGAGAAACATCCAATGGAGTGAAAGTGTTAATTCTAAGGAAAATGCAAAATAAAACCAAATATACAATGCAAGGGCAGAAAAACGAATGACACAGTTCGTTAAAGAACAATTGACAAACATAAGTTACTTAGATAAATTAGACATAGACCAGATAGTGTGGGTGTATTGTCATGAGGGGAAATAAATAGAAACTTAGAATTTGCCAACCCGTCTCATAAGTCACAGCCTAAAATGTGTGCAAGTCAAACAGTTCACATCCAAACGGCAGTACTTTCTATGGCACTTCCTTTATTGTTTTTAGTCCTCCTGTATGTTGTTTAAACCAGAGGTCTCCAATAAATATACCGTTTATGTTTACTCATTCTACAAGTTTTCTCTTCTTTTATTTCTTATTCATTGATCATAGGCAATAATCACATATATCATTCTCTTATTTCATAGTTTGGTGTTAAAATATCCTAGTATTATTATGTTCTCTTGTGTCTTGAAGTGATGTTTTGCCACTCCTGTTTCATCATGTAATATTTGATTTCTTCTTTACCTTAAATTATTGTTTGGTGCGTATAGTTGCATAACATTTATATGTAATGGTGTGCCGTTGATCTTAACCTTATAATCTTGTCTGAAATACTCCAATAACCACTTAAAGACTTTTCTGTTTTCATGTCAAATAGTATTACTACGCTTTTTTAATCTTTGTTACTTTATGGATATACGAGGTATTATTGTGTTTTTGTTCGTTATCTTACCTGATGCATTCCACCTTATCTCGAGCATTCGTACAATATTAATTCTCATGTGTTTCATATCATTTTTATCATCATTATGTGTCATGCCGTTAATAGCGGGCTGCCATGGTTCACCATCTTACACGACAACTAGAGTCGTGGATCAGCTTGTTGTTCGTGACTCAACTATGCCATGTGGTCATGACCGCCAGGTATTTACGTCTCTTTCTTCCCCTTGTTTCCCTCTCCTTCCCCCCACCCCCCTTACATTTTGCCAGTTGTCACCAAGTTCTCTAATTTATTTCTTCTCATAACATGCCCAAAAATGTCACTATCTGTGTCTATTTTCTCAAATCAGTTTCGGTTTTCATTTGCCGCATATCTTTTACACATTATATAATCTGCATAAAATGGGTAACATGACATTACATTGTCTGCCGGAGTGATATTAACCAAATCAACAGTCTAGTCCGGACTGGTCTATACAAATATAGACCTAGCACTATGTACCCAATAGGCACCAAAATATGGAAAATGTTTCTTTAGTTTGTCAACACAAGTGGCCTTTTTTCAAACACATTATAGCAGTTCATGTCCTTTTAGTTTTCCACGCCATAGTGGAGTGCTCGCTGCCTTTTTGCTAGCTTTCTATTAATCTTACCAATTTTTTTACAATATGTCACAGTTTTTATTCTTCCATAATTTCGGCAAAATGTTGAATGTATTCTTCTGGTGAGTATGTGTATATGTGTGTCAGTGTGTATGTTTCTATTCGCCATTGCGAAGGAAGCCAGAAAACTTACACAAAATGTTTTCAGTTGCGATTAGAAAAAAGAGTGTTGAATTCCTATAAAGAACATACCTCTGTCTGCGAGTTAAATAAAGATATTTTGCAGATAATTTGAGAAACATCCATTGAAGTGAATGTGTTATTTTTGAGGAAAATACCAAATAAAAAATAGTTACTATGCAAGGGCAGAAAACGAATGAAACAGTTCGTCAAACAACAATTGACAACCGTAAATTAACTGGAGAAATTAGACGCAGTCCAGATATTCTAGCCGTTTTTAAAAGAAATAAAAATAGAAACTTATTTATAAATTTGAATAACGAAGACACAAACAATAGATTCCACGATTTATTGCCTGGCATATTTCGCTGCATCTCGTCAGGTACATACTGCAGAAATCACACAACTTACGTGAATTAACTAGATAAATCCTTCAAGTTGAAATATACACAATTTCGCACAGTAATGTCAATTATCTACCACGGTAATTTTAAGCTGACTAACATGTCTTTCTGTTTGCACAATTCTGGCTTGCGTTGATAGATCATAATTGCTTCTGCAAATTTTAACAAGCGAGTATTTTGTGTGTTAAACAACACGCGAAAGGCAGTGTCTCTGTCAACCACATGGCCGCTCTCGACAATGTGCCTACCAATTGAAGACGCCGGGAGCTTCCGTTGTGTCGGCCCAACGAGGCTAGCATCTCCTGTGTGTTGTATCTTGTTGACCCAATAGAGGTATGTGTTCTGACACTCGTTTGTTAAGCTGTCTCTCTGTTCTACCAATGTAGAAGGCCTGGCATCTGCATGTGAATTGGTAAATACAATTGTTTGTGGCGTACAGAGGAACAGGCTCTTTGACTGCTGGTGAAGGAATCGGTACGGTTTTATATCTGACTAGCTGACCCGGCCCGGCTTCGCCCAGACCCTGGTGGGGAGCATCTCATTTAATTCATATAAGTAGTCATATAAGTTCTCGTTCCCGTTACCGACTATCTGTCTGTCTGTCTGTCTGTCTATCTGTCTGTCTGTCTGTCTGACCCGGCCCGTCTTCGCCCAGACCCTGATGGGGAGAATCTCATTTAATTCATATAAGTAGTCATATAAGTTCCCGTTCCGACTATCTATCTGTCTGTCTGTCTGACCCGGCCCGGCATCGCCCAACTCCTGGTGGGGAGAATCTCATTTAATTCATATAAGTAGTCATATAAGTTCCCGACTGTCTGTCTGTCTGTCTGTCTGTCTGTCTGTCTATCTATCTATCTATCTGTCTGTCTGTCTGACCCGGCCCATCCCATGGTGGAGAGCATCTCATTTAAATTATATAAGTAGTCATATAAGATCCCGTTCCCGACTATCTGTCTGACTGTCTGTCTGTCTTGGGTAAATGGAGGAGGGAGGAGGAAGAGGGAGGTGGAGGAGGGAAGAGGAGGGAGGAGGAGGGAGGAGACAGGAGGAGTAGGGAGGAATAGGAGGGAGGAAGAGGGATTAGGAGGGAGGAGTAGTGTGGAGGAGGAGGCGAGGAGGAGGGAGGAGGAAGAGGGAGGAGGAGGGAGAAGGAGGGAGGAGGAGAACGCAGGAGGAGAAGGGAGCAGGAGGAGGAGAGGGAGGAAAAGGGAGGAGGAGGGAGGAGGAGGAGATAGTAGGAGGATGGAGGAGGCGGAGGGAGAAGGAAGAGGGAGGAGGAAGAGGGAGAATGAGGAGGGAGAAGGAGGAGAAGGAGGGGGAGGAGGGGAGGAGGGGAGGAGGAGGAGGGAGGCGGAGAGTGAAGGAGGAGGAAGGAAGAGGGAGGAGGAGGAATGTGAAGGGAGGAGGAGGGAGGAGGTAGAGGGAGGAGGAGGGAGGAGAGGAGGTAGAGGGAGGAGGAGGAGGGAGGAGGCGGAGAGGGAGGAGGGGGAGGAGGGAGGAGGAGGAGGAGGGAGGAGGAGTGATGAGGAGGAGGGAGGAGGAGAGAGGAGGAGGAGGGAGGAGGAGGAGGGAGGAGGAAGAGGGAGGAGGAGGAATGTGAAGGGAGGAGGAGGGAGGAGGTAGAGGGAGGAGGAGGGAGGAGGAGGAGGGAGGAGGAGGAGAGGGAGGAGGAGGAAGGAGGAGGGGGAGGAGGGAGGAAGAAGGAGGAGGAGGGAGAAGGAGGGATGAGGAGGAGGAGGGAGGAGGAGGAAGAGGGAGGAGGAGGAATCTGAAGGGAGGAGGAGGTAGAGGGAGGAGGAGGGAGGAGGAGAAGGTAGGAGGAGGGATGAGGAGGAGGAGGAGGGAGGAGGTAGAGGGAGGAGGAGGAGGAGTGAGGAGGAGGAGAGGGAGGAGTAGGAAGGAGGAGGGGGAGGAGGGAGGAGGAGGGAGGAAGAAGGAGGAGGAGGGAGAAGGAGGGATGAGGAGGAGGAGGGAGGAGGAGGAAGAGGGAGGAGGAGAAATGTGAAGGGAGGAGGAGGGATAGGGAGGAGGGGAAGAGGAAGAGGGTAGGAGGAAGAGTGGAGAGGAGGAGGGAGGATGTAGAGGGAGGAGGAGGGAGGAAAAGGGAGGATGGAGGAGGAGAGAGGAGGAGGAGGGAGGAGGTAGGAGGAGGAGGAAGAGGGAGGAGGAGGGAGGAGAAGGAAGGAGGAGGAAGAAGGAGGAGGAAGAGGGAGGAGGAGGATGGAGGAGGGAGAGGGAGGAGGAGGAAGGAGGAAGAGGGAGGAGGAGGATGGAGGAGGGAGAGGGAGGAGGGAAAGAGGAAGAGGGTAGGAGGAGGAGGGGAGAGGAGGAGAAGGAGGGAGGAGGAGAAGGAGGAGGAGGGAGGAGGAGGGGATAGGAGGAGGGAGGAGACAGAGGGAGAAGAAGGAAGGAGGAGGAGGAAGGAGGGAGAGGAAGGAGGGAGAATGAGGAGGGGAGGAAGGAAAGGGAGGTGGAAGAGGAAGAGGAGGGAGGAGGAAAGAGGTAGGGGGAGGAGGAGGTAGAGGGAGGAGGAGGAGGAAGGAAAGGGAGGAGGAAGAGGAGAAGGGAGGAGGAGGGTGGAGGGAGGAGGAGGAGGTAGAGGGAGGAGGAGGGAGGAGGTAGGAGGAGGAGGAAGAGGGAAGAGGGAGAAGAAGGGAGAAGGAGGAGTGAGGATGATGAGGGAGAAGGAGGCAGGAGGAGGAGGAGGGAGGCAGGAGGAGGAGGAGGGATAAGGAGGGAGAGGGGGGAGAAGGGAAGATGTGGGAGGAGGGGGAGGAGGCGGATGGAGTAGGAGGGAGGAGGATGGAGGAGGAGGGGAGAGGAAGAGGGAGAAGAAAGAGGGAGAAGGAGGAGGGAGTCGGGAGAGGGATGAGAGGGAGGAAGAAGAGAGGAGGAGAGAGTTCGCCATTCCGAATTCATACTCGTCTAGTTCTTCCCTTCTACACGACTGTAGATAACTTCCTTACACATAAAAAGATGAATTGTTATTGATATTGCCGTGGCATGGAGGAATATCAGCAGCAGAGTTGATCCAAAAAACCAAAGACTGAGATCTACGGAGAGCCATGAACGCCTACGCCAGCCGGCAGGGCACTTGATGATGATGATTGCCGTGTGACGATTCTGTGTAGTCACGTCATTTTCTTCCCTTTCCCTAGCGTTTTGGTTCGGGGATTCTTTCATCATCATCATCATATATTTACGTACGTATTTTGGGAGGGGGAGGAGGGAGGAGGAGGAAGAAGAAAAAAAAACTACGACAGTTGACAGCTCTGGAATGAAAGGAAGGCGTGAAGAAAATTTCATCTCAATCGGATGGGCCGTTCGCGAGCGTATAAAGGACATACATACATACAGACATACATACAGACGCACATCCTAATTTATATATAAGATGACTGGAGTTGCAGCACAGAATGTTCGGCCTACTGCTGTAGTAAACCGGTCTTGTAGACGTTGCATTACGTCATCCCCTCGAAAGGTTAGCTGGATGAATACCTTGAGTTTAGGGACTGTAGTTAAGTCTGGTTTTGGTTTGGGCTGTTGGCAGTGCCGCTTTATAAATCCTGTGGAGTACCCATTCAGGTTTAAGACATTCTTCAGAGTTTTAAATTCCTCTGTCAGTGTGTCCTGGGTGCATATCTTTCTAGCACGGTCAAACAGGGTCCGTACTAAGCCCCGTTTGAACTGGACATGTGTGAAGCTCTGAAAATTTAGGTATTTTCCAGTCCATGTTCCTTTGCGATACACCGATCTTTGAATTGTGCCGTCTGCTCTACGTCTCATTAGAATATCTAGGAACGGTAACGCTTCGTTGTGTTCGTGTTCCATAGATAGAGAGATGTTTTTATGCGTCTTGTTCATTGTGGCCTATAACGATGTTGCTTGTAGCTCGTCTGTGGTGATAATTAGTATATCGTCCACATAACGACGGTAAAAGGCCAAGTTGTTGATGTCTGAGGATCTCTATTCTTCTAAATGTGCCATGAAGATGTCCGCTAGAATAGGACCAAGAGGACTCTCCATGGCCACTCTGTCAATTTGGCGGTATGACTTAGTTAGAAAATTGAATTGTATGTTGGCGGTACATAGTAGTAGTAGCCTCTCCAGAATAGGTGTCGGTATGCCTAATTTTAGTTGTTTGTCTTCAATGCGTTCCCTTATTATTTTCACTGTCTCCTCTAATGGAACGTTAGTGAATAGGGAGGCTATATCCAAAAATTTACTATTTATAAATGGCAAAACTGATAGGAAAAGAGCACAGCAAAGTCAAAGAGATTAATACATGACCGGCTTAGCCACATGACAAGATCAGTAGAAGAATTTAGACCAATTCTAGGGCTCTTGTTACTAAACTAACAAAGAAGAAACACAAAGGCTCGCTATTTCTCTTCCAAAATCTCCAACGTCAGAGAAATTAATGTTCACAGGAACATTGAAGTACTATAGAAACAAACACTAAAGACAACTACTGTAGATGGAGGCATTAACAATGATGAGTGGTTTCCGGCAAATAACCAGATCTATGCCCTCTAACTAGGCCATGTCTGTCAGGTACACATAGTACAACAACTGAATGGTTAATTACTATAACTGCCCCACCACGAAAGGAAAGTGTACAACAGCCTTTACCTAAACTAAATGAGCTTTGACGCTTAACAGAAACCCAGGATAGCTTTGGCATCACAGTCATTAAACACTCTTACGCTTCACTGCAGCAAAGATTGCTTACAAATGAACTATTTACATCAGGCAAAACTACCATTGCAGCTTTCTTAGTCGTACTGCTGGTGGGTCAAAGACAACAATACAAAAAACACTAACATATTTTTACAGAGAGAGAGAGAGAGAGAGAGAGAGAGAGAGAGAGAGAGAGAGAGAGCGAGCGAGAGAGAGCAAGAGAGGGAGGGAGAGAAGACATATATATATATATATATATATATATATATATATAGAGAGAGAGAGAGAGCAAGAGAGGGAGGGAGAGAAGACACATATATATATATATATATATATATATATAGAGAGAGAGAGAGAGAGAGAGAGAGAGGGAGAGAGAGAGAGAGAGAGAGAGAGAGAGAGAGAGAGAGAGAGAGAGAGAGAGAGAGAGAGAGAGAGAGTATAACAGCATAGTAATCTAGACAAGAATTACCGGAGAGTATTAACGATTCTCATAACATCGAGAAAGGAAAGGTCACATTTCACAATTCGCAATTAGAGCATTGTATTGCATAGTTCACAGACAGTTCTGATGGTCAGGCATTCACTGGAACAACTGAAAACCTCTGACGTGTCTTGGAAGATGAACTATGGGAAGTAAAGGTTCACGGTGAGTTATTGATTACATTAATTATGGATTGCTGATTGGTCTTTAAAATACAGGGCTAGGATCATATACTAAACGCCTCAAGAAGTGAAAAAGGGTCTGTTTCTGGTTTGTCTTCTTTGTTAAGCTAGTATATAACATGCGCATCCTGGCAAAGTCGTGTGGGTGTATACAGGAAAGAGGTATGGACTCGGTGGAACTATAGTAAAACTCTAAAAGTGCAATGAGTAATTCCACTAAAACTAGAAGTCTGATTGGTCAGCTTAAAAGGACCACAATCATTGGCATTCATTGGCACCTTTCCGTCTTGACAGACGATAGTTTGGTACATTGTGCTTCAAAAAGGCTTAATAACTACGACCCATGGCGGTGGCGAGTGTGGCTGGTAAGGCCAATTCTTGCTGCAAATGTTTGCCCACAGTAGATGCATGTGAAAACATGGTCATTTCCACCATTGTGCACCATCTTACGTCTCTCACGCTCTGTGTGAGCTTTATCTGCAATCATTTTCTCCTTTGTCTTTATTCTATTTCTGATAGTCGCCCTCCATGCAACACGTTCAGCGGCGACTTGTTCCCAAAGTGCATTATCAATGCCTGTATCAATCATGCCCCGCTTACACACATCTTTGTATCGTAGTAGAGGCCGACCCTGAGATCTCCTACCCGTCTGTGATTCACCAAAAAAGATGTCCTTTGGTATTCTACCATCATCCATCCTCCTAACATGTCCTATCCATCTAAGTCTACAAAGACTGAGCATTGAATACACCGTCACACAACCTGATCTTTCCAATACTTCAGTATTTGTGATTTTGTCTTGCCACTTAATACCAAGTATTCTTCGCAGACACCGCATATGAAAGCTGTTTAAACATTTCTCTTGGCGTGAGTAAGTTGTCCAGGTTTCACTGCCATAAAGAAGAGTACTAAGGACACAGGCTTGGTAGACGAGGACTTTTGTTTTGGCAGTAAGCTTCCTGTTCTCCCAGACTCTTTTTGCTAACATGTTCATTGTTGTTGCTGCCTTGCCAATCCTGATGTTGATTCCTGATCGAGGGATAATTTGCTATTTACCTATGATCCTAGATATGTAAAATGGTCTACTGTCTCCAGTTAGGCGTCGTCAATAAAGATTGATGGTACACCATGTGCACCTTGTGACATAATCTGTGTCTTCTTTTTGTTAATTGTTAAACTAAATTTAGAACAAGCATTGGAGAATGCAGATAGTAGATGTTGTAATTTTTCCTCAGAGTGGGTCGTAATCGTAGCATCATCCGCAAAAAGCAACTCTCTGATTAGTACCCTCCTAATTTTGGTCTTGGCCTTCATTCTCTGAGCATTATAGAGGCCACCATCTGAGCGTGAGTGAATGTATATACCCTCATCCTGATCACGAAAGGCATATTTCAGTAGAAGTGAAAAGTAGACCCCAAACAGGGTGGAGGATAGTACACAACCTTGCTTAACTCCACTCTTGATTTCAAACTCTTCTGAAGTTGAGCCATCAAACTTGATTATACCCTTCATGCCTGTGTGGAACGATTCCACAATGGACAGAAGAGTTGGTGGGCAGCCAATCTTCTTTAGTGCTTTGAACAGACCCTCACGACTGACCAAATCGAATGCCTTTGTGAGGTCGATGAAGGCAATAAACAGTGGCTGATTTTGTTCCCGGCATTTTTCGTGCATCTGTCGCAATGAGAATATCATATCAATGGTAGACCGGTTCTGACGGAAGCCGCACTGTGATTCTGGGTAGACTTGATCTCCCAGGACTTGAAGTCTGCGCAGAACAATTCTGGCAAATACTTTCCCAACAATACACAGAAGTGAGATACCCCTATAGTTGTTACAGTCGCTCCGATCGCCCTTGTTCTTGTACAGCGTTATGATGTTTGAATCTTTGAAATCCTGTGGGACTTGTCCTTCTCGCCAGCATAGCTCTATTAGCTGGTGGATCTGTAGAGCGAGTGTGTCTTGCCCACTCCTGATTACCTCTATTGGAATCCCATCCTTACCTGGAGCCTTGCCAGACGCAAGCTCATTTATAGCACACTTAACTTCTGTTATGGTGGGAAGTGTGTCCAGGTGGTCAAGAGTTTGTAGGGCCTCTATGGCATTGAGGGCAGGGATGGATTAACCATTAGGCAAACAAGGCACGTGCCTAGGGCACCAAGCATTTGGGGGGCACAAGTCCTCAAGAAAAATGTGTATATTGTTCCGGTAGCGTAATTGCATGGCATAAGCAAATCGCAAATGTAATATTGAATCGCACATTATTTATATATACATACCCTGTGCTGCCCATTCACTGCCGTTGACTCTTGTTTAGAGGCAGTAAACTTCTTCCATACAGTGCAACTGATCTATACTTTTTTCTCAGCTGCAACCAAAAGATGGAAGTTTCTGAAAGGATGCCTTGTGAATGAAAAGCTGGTAAAGTCCCTTTCCGATACTAGATGGGAAGCACATGCTGTTACAATTCTAATGTCTCATCCTCAGATTATAGAAGCGTTAGAATGTTTACAAGAAGACCAGTCACAGAAGGGGGGCACCAGAAGAGAAGCAGAAAACATTGCAAAGAAGCTGCAAGAATTAGAATTTGCTTTCATGCTTGTCTTTTGGGAAGAAGTGTTACAACATTTTCACAGGGTCAGTCAAGACTCTACAAAATGAGCACGTGAACTTGAAAACGTGTGCTGATTTGTATTCTTCACTAGCAGATCACTTGCATGAATGTAGGAACGAATCTGAAAGATTTGAAGAAGCTGCAAAAGAAATAACACCATGTGTGGATTATAAGTCAACTTTGACCCGTAATAGTAAACGAAAGACAGTGGTCATTGATGGTGATGCCCCTGAGGTATCTCAGAATGCCAGAGACAAATTTAGTATATCTGCTTTCTACTGCATTGTTGACAAACTTGAGACAGAGATGAGTAGACGAGGACAGGTATATAATGATCTAGCAGTTCGATGTTCTTGTTTGGTCGATGTACCACAAACATCTCAGTGTTGTGAAGGACTAATAAATGCTTATCCTGAAGATCTGAACAATAATTTATATACTGAACTACAACAGTTCCACTCATATATTCGCCACAAGTTTCATGCATCAAAATCTGACAACAACACGTTCAGTCATGCAGAACTCTACAAAGTAATAGTTAGAGACAACATCGAGTGTGCTTTTCCAAATGTAGAAATCGCCTTGCGCATATTTTTACCATTAATGGTTACGAACTGTTCAACTGAGCGCTCTTTTTCTCAGTTGAAACGTACAAAAAATCCAAGTAGATCGACAATGAAACAAGAAAGGCTTGATTCCTTATCTTTGCTGATGATTGAGGCAGACTTGTTGCGCAATATTAACTTTGATGATGTACTCAAAAACTTTGCCAGACGTAAATCTAGAAAAAAGAACTTTAAAATGTAAATGTGTGCTCTCTCTGACTTTCTTATCTATCAAAAAAGTTACAGTATTTGTGTCAACTACTATTACAAAATTAATTAACTATTAATTTTAATACAGAAATACCTTATTGTAGGTTTTATATGAGTGATAGTAGTACAAACATATGTGTTTACATTTCACAACTGTTTTTCTTTGTTAGTTTTTTGCATAATATTAAACATACCAGCAGTCAGTGGAGGATGGGGGGCCCGGGGCAGTAGGGGGCACCCATGTGGGTTTGTGCCTAGGGCACCAAGATGGCTTAATCCGGCCCTGATTGAGGGCATCATCCGCTAGCTTGGTCTCACTTGAGTAAAGCTCTAAATAGTGCTCGGCCCATCTATCCATCTGCTGTTTCTTATCAGTCAAGGTTTTCAGCGTTGCACTTCTTTTGATCATTGGACCACAGGCTTTCTTTATCCCTTCATACATGCTTCTGATGTTTCCCTTATCACTTGCGATTTGAATGGACTCACATAACTTGATCCAATAGTCATTTGCACACTGCCTGGCAGCCTTTTGTACATCCTTCCTAGCTTGCCTTAGCTCACTCAGAGTGTTACGCGTTGGTATTTCCTTGTTTCTTAAGAGAGCTATCTTCTTTTTATCAATCAAGGGCTGCAGTATCTGGCTGTTTGCCGCAAACCAGTCCTGCCTCTTATGATCCACAGTGCCGTAAACCCCTACCGCTGTTTTATAAATAGTTTCCTTAAGTTTACTCCATTTATCATTTACTACACAATTTTCTGATGCATCATTGAAAGCGTCTTCAAGTTGCTGTTGAAATTCAAAGCACTTTCCAGGATCGTGAGTGTTAATAATATTAATCCTGGGGCTAGATTTGTGTTTAGCTGTGTAGATTCTCTTTGGTCTCAGTCTAACCCTTGCAAGAACCAAAGAATGATCTGTATCGCAGTCAGCACTGTGGTAACTTCGAGTTAATGATGTATGGTTCAGATGTTGTCTCCGTGTGATAATGAAGTCCAGCTAATGCCAATGGCCGGATCTTGGATGTTTCCATGTGACCTTATGCAGCTCTTTTGTTTTAAAAAAAGGTGTTTGTAATACATAGGTCATTTCTAGTGCAATGCTCCAGCAGCCTTTGCCCATTATCATTCATGCGACAGATGTTGTATTTTCCAAGGCACACTGGCCATGAACTCGAGTCCTTGCCCACACGAGCATTAAAATCACCGAGCATATAAATGTAGTCGGATTTTGGAACTGCCTTGATCACAGAGTCTAGCTGCTCATAGAATGTATCCTTCACATCATCAGAGGAAGCAAGTGTCGGTGCATATGCAGTGATAATGGTGGCAAATCCACAAGAGGTTGCCAAGCGCAGGGATAATAATCTTTCATTACCTCCAACTGGGATATCAATCATTCCCAGTAGCGAATTCTTCACTGCAAAGCCCACACCATGTTGCCTTTTTTCTTCCTGCCCTCTTCCCTCACAATCACAAGAGAAAAAATGGACGTTACGACAAGAGTCTTCATAGAACACAAATAACAAACAGACTAGGATACAACTACATAAAACGAAGTAAGCACGGCCTAATGGATATGAGCGCTCGTTCTTAAACATTCGGTGTGCTGATGCCGATGTAGAGGGGAGGGGAGGAGTAGTACCTTGGGTCCTAACTAAGTATGTTTTGGGGGCCATCCCGGGGGGCCGAAAGTCGTATTTCCTTATATGAATGTTATACCGCCCCCTACCGGTCCACCTGAAAACGGCCCTCATTTTCAAACAATTGGCGGTTATTTGCTTGGGTCTGGGTGACTACTTCCGGTTGTCCTGATGACTACTTCCGGTCCCGGGAGCGGGCGGGCGGCGGCAGCGGGCGACGGCGGCGGGAGGCGGCGGGCGGCGATGGCGGCGGGGCGAGTTCGAATTCCATAAAATACGTATGTAGGTGTATAGGTGATTATTATTAGTCATGGATCCGAGATGGAAACATCCTTTTACAGCTTTGATTGCGGGCCCAACGGGGTGTGGAAAATCCGTCTTTGTGCAAATGTTTCTGGCGCATCTACTAGACATGGTAGACCCGATTCCAGAGGAGATTTTATGGTGCTACGGAGAATGGCAATCCATGTATGAGACTATGAAGGGCATTCAATTTAACGAAGGCTTACCTGATATGGAACAGTGAAAGGCGATAGACGTCGTCTAGTGGGAATAGATGACTTAATGTCCGAGACAGATGATAGGGTGACTAAACTATTTACTAAAGGCAGTCATCATCGCAACCTCAGTGTCGTGTATATAGTCCAGAATCTCTTTGGGAAGAATAAAGAGCAAAGAACCATCAGTCTGAATTCACATTACCTAGTGGTGTTTAAGAACCCCCGGGACGGGTCTCAGATTACCAACCTAGCCAAACAGATGTATCCAGGCCGCGTGTCATATGTCCAAGAGAGTTTTAAGGACGCGACAGCGGTTCCACACGGTTATTTGCTGTTTGATCTTCGACAGGAAACACCGGATCACCTCCGCTTACGAAGTCATATATTTCCAGATCAGCGTCAAGTCGTCTACGTACCTAATTAAAAATGTCCCACCGAATAAAACGTCACGGGGCCATGCTGCGATTTCTAGGCGATGGCGAAACCGGGTGACGCGAAAGCCGTAATTAAATCGGCTTCCCCAGACCTCGTCCAATCAATGTGCGAGTGCTGCCACAATGTGTTAAAAGGTAATGTTCCAGTGACACCGGTTCAGAAGAGACGATTGCGGCGACACAAGAACAGTCTGAGAGCGCTCACTCGTAAGAAGCTATCTATCAAGAAGAGGAAACAAATCTTGCAGCAAGGTGGTTTCATAGGTGCTTTGTTAGGTCATATTCTAAACGTGCTGAATGGCATAGTGAGCTTATAATGAAGAAAATGATCTGGATCGACCCCCGGATGCTGGAAAAACCTTACATACCACCCGACACATTAACAGATAACATGCGCTACTTGGATCAGCAAATGCAACAAGTCCTGGAGAACGAAGATCTACCACCTTGGGAAAAAGCCCGCGTGTATCAACAGACTTTGCAACGGTATCTGAATCGACTTGAGCAGTACAGACATAAGCCTTTAGGGATAGTGGATATCAATGAACAAAAACCCGAAGTCAGCGCTTTACCGGCTTTAGTAGCCGAGGCACCGCCGCTCCAACCGACGCTGGCTAAATGTCAACCAACACCTATTCAACCAACACAGGTTAAAAGTCAAGTAGTCGAACAAATAGTCGAGACAACGCCACCCTACAAGCTCAGGCGAAGCAAAAAGAACAGTAGGATACCTACACCCAAGTGGGAAAATGGCCTCGAAAATATGAAAATATTACTACTACCCTCAGAAACCCGGAGCCTACAGCGGAGCCGCCGCTTTACAACGGAATACTAAATTGAAGAATATAGAGACTTGGCTACAACATCAGGATGCGTATACTCTGCATAAACCGATCCGTCGGCGTTTCCAGAGACGTCAAACCATAACCGGTGGTATAAATCAACAGTTTCAAGCCAACTTGATAGATATGAGACAATTACAAAGATACAATGATGGGATTTCGTACCTAGTGACGTGTCTCGATGTGTTTAGTAAATATGCCTGGGCCATCCCGATCAAGAAGAAAACGGGGAAAGAGCTAGTTGAGGTCATGGGTAAAATATTAGCTGATAGACAACCGATAAATTTTCAGACTAATAAAGGATCAGAATTTGTCAACCGACCTTTTTTAAAATTTCTGAAAGATCGAGGTGTCCATTTCTTTACCTCTGAGAATGAAGATGTGAAAGCCGCGATAGTGGAAAAATTCAATCGAACCCTGAAAGAAAAAATGTGGCGCTATTTCACCAAGACCAATAAACTTCGCTACGTCGACGTGATAGATAAACTGATCCGAAACTACAATGACTCGTATCACAGAAGTATTCGCATGGCACCAGCGCAAGTCAATTATACGAATCAAAACGAGGTGTGGAATAACCTGTACCAGAAGACTTTCGACAGAAAAGTGTATTTTACAGCCGGCGATCGATTCCGACTGGCTGAACCCAAACAACCTTTTAAAAAGGGGTATACGCCCTCGTGGACAGAAGAACTGTTTACCGTCAGTCGTATAAACCAGACCAGCCCGGTCACGTATGTGCTACAAGACGATTCAGGGGAGGAGCTTCAAGGCTCATTCTACCGAGAAGAAATACAACTCGTCGGAGACAAGCAAGTGTATTGTATTGAAGCAGTCTTACAAGAAAGACCTAGGCGAGGTGGTAAAGAGTACTTAGTCAAGTGGTTCGGGTATCCCATGTCATTCAACAGTTGGGTCTCAGACCAAACCAGATACTAATGGGAGAAACCAACGTGGAAAGTAACTCACAAAATACCACAGAAGGAGAAAGAAACTCGGTCTGTTGCATGTTTCGTCGGCGAGTTCCGCAACTAGAGATTGTCTTCTTCTGTCATCTGGTCGTTATATACACTGTCATTGGCGTATCACTATTCAATCTGTCTCGAGACAGCGTCGACGTAGCCGAGAGCAAGTTGTGGATCGCTCTATTAAGCAGCTGTCTGGGTTACATGCTACCAAACCGTAAAATATGAGTGTCTACGTGACATTACCGACCAATGCTTCGCCGAAAATGTTTCCCAAGAACACTCCAGGTCACTATTTCGTCAAGTTACCAAAGACTATTGAGGTGAATCAGCATTACGAAGTGGGTCTGGCCGAAATTCAATTAAACTACAACTGCAATGTGCTAGAGAATGAAGTGTGGATAAGATACAACTCACCAACCAGAGGAAATTCCAGAAAACTGTGTCCCCCAGGGCTATACAACTCACCAGACGCGTTTATAGCGGAGTTGAATCGAATAATGAAAGAGTCGGAGGTGGACGACCAGCCGCGAGTCAGATTCTATTTCGTCAATATCTCAAAGAAAGTCATCGTCAAAATATTCGAAGCGGGGGCCGTGGCTATGTTTAGCGAAAAGTTGAAAGATATATTAGGGCTTCACTCCTCGAAGAATTCGCATGTCAACCCATTAATGGAAGGTCAAGTGGTGATAGACCTAAATAACGACCTGCAAAATATCTACGTCTACTGCGATCTCATACCGGCTAGACCAGTCGGAGACGTCATGGTTCCACTACTGAGGACAGTTCCTATCATGAGTCAGCTGTCGGCTTAGGTGTATTGCGCCTACGACAAACCTCATTACGTGCCGCTGAGTCGGTACTCCTTCGACACGGTGGAAATCCTTTTAACCACCGATACGGGTACAAATGTCTCATTCACTTCCGGGACTTCAGTGCTGACGTTACATTTTCTAATTCGGAGGAGATCAGACCTAGAATAATGAAATTCGTGGCGTTACGTCTAAATCCCAGAATGTACGGAGACTTTTATTGTAATCAAGCTGGCCATGGCATGCCGGTCTTTGTGGGTGGTCGGAGTCAGAGAGGTCGTGGTATCGGTAGTTTCTTCAGTGGACTCGGTCGCACGATTCTACCCTGGCTAAATACCGGTGGTAAGACCCTACTCAAAGAAGGTCTCGGAACGGGTCTGCGAGTGGCCCTAGATGCTTTGGCTGGTAGGAATGTTGGGGATTCCTTCAAAGAGCACGCCAAGCAAGCCGGTCAGCGTCTACTGCAAGGAGCTGTCAACCACGTTAGCCAATCAGGTAGCGGTATTAGGAGAAAGAGACGTGCAGCGCCACCTGGTGAGCCCAGTAAACGTATAAAACTGACACCCGCGTCTCGTCGAGCTCTTAAGAAGAAGCACCAGCACTCGGATATCTTTGCATAATGGCTCTGATTCACCCTCATTCCTGCGAGGGTCTTCATTCTGGTCTGGATCTATTTAGTGTACCACCCACAGAGACCGCCGTCTAAGAGGAACAGTTTCTGGAGATACACCCTTTAGCCTCGTTAGCCCCCGTCGCACCTATAGAATTTGCCATCTCTGGTGCCAGTGAAGAGTATCTGGATCTGTTTAACACTTTCTTACACGTCAGAGCTAAAATCACACTACCCAACGGTGACAAACTACCACCCACGGCAGATGTCGCTCCTGTCAACTATTACTTGCACAGTTTATTTTCTCAAGTGGACGTCTCACTCAACGACACGTTAATCACCCCTAGTGAAAATACGTATCCGTATAGAGCCTACTTGGAAGCAACGTTGAACCATGGGGAAGAAGCCAAAAAGAGTCATCTCCTTGCCGCCCTCTATTACTATGAAACGGCCAAATTCCTCGATGACACGAACGGCGAAAACAACAAGGGACTACGAACACGCCGTCAACTAGCCAGCGAGAGTCAAGAAATAGATATGATGGGTCGACTACACGCCGATATATTTGTGCAAGACCGCTACATGATAAACGGTGTGGATGTGAAAATTAAGCTGACTCCGTCCAAGGCCACCTTTAACCACTTGGCCCCCGACGGGGTGCTTGGTTATTCATCTATTATAACCCACGCCACGCTGGTGGTTCGTAAAGCCAGACTGAATCCAACCATCGCGCTCGCCCACGAGAAAGCATTGATGAGGGCCGACGCGAAATTCCTGTTTAAGCGTGTGGTGCTAAAAACACTAGCTATCCCCCAGGGTATCTTATCTCACACACAAGACAATATGTTTATGAGTCAAACACCCACTCGCGTCGTGATTGGCCTTGTTACATCAACAGCTTTTAACGGTTCCTACAGCTATAACCCGTATAATTTTCAAACTTTTGGTTTGACGTATCTGAACGTAACCGTTGACGGTGGAGCTGCCACCAGCAAGCCACTGACCATGGACTTTGAGCGCAACCAATACGTACGAGCGTATTTTGGTACTAACCTAGCCATGGGTCTAGTGGTCAAAGCCGTATTTGTCTCATCCTACAGAGGAATGACCAAGTTACACATCCGCCGATTCTTTTCTTGAATCCGAGAACAAGCTTCCTGCCCCATTGGGAATGACACTTGAATGACATGAACAGCGGATAGCTCTGCATCGCGAGATCCTAAAAGACTTTGATAGACTCGGCCAGTAATCTATTCAAGTCAGTAAACACGACACTAAACGAAGAAAGAAATTCCAAGTCAAAAAGGGCACTAAACGAAGATACCCAAGTCGAAAGACTCTACCCAAGCAGCTGTGCGATCAGCCCCAGATGTTTGATTACCTCAGATGTGTGACCAATACCAGATGTGTATCCGACAGTCAGATGTGTGTCTACCAAGGTCAGATGAAAGCCCACAGGAGACCCAGACAATTATGTGAATAAACAAAATGTATAAAGTTTTGAAAATAAACATAAAGAAAAAATGAAAAGTTGCGTTATCTTGGCATATCATTTCTTCTGTCATAGTATATTTCAGAGCTACAATAAAAATGAAGAAACAACCTCTCACACCATGAAAGACGACAACACGACAGCCAGAAAGACGACAACACGAATAAACCAAGGGAAAAACATGTCAAGCATACCACTGAATAAACCAACAAAACAAATATTTTTTTTTCGTTTTATAACATTTATTTTTCCAATAAAACATTTTCGTTTGCATAATATTCAATATTTGTCAATAGCACTCAAAGAATACATGTGACTTTACACAGCAGGGACAGTCTTTTATTTTTCAATGATATAGGCAGTTTACTGTACCACACACACATATGACCACATTGAGTCTTTTATTTTCACAGTACACCACATTATTTTATAGAGCAGATAGCAAAAAGTAGTAAAAGGTAGTGGACAAAATTAGGAAAAAGAGTATTTACATATTATGATACATATTTACACTTATATATCTAGGGGTGATGTGGTATAATTGTCTGCATGTACTTTTCTGTTGATGTAGAAGTATGATAAAGCCTCTCTGTGTTGGTGATACGTGTAAACAGAGGAATCATGTGTCTTAAAGCCTATATTTGTCCCACCAGTCGCTGTCTGGGTGTCAAGTACATTTAGAAAAAATTCTCTCTCTAGGTGCGTGTTGTGGTGTTTTGTCAGCCCTTTCGTGCTGGTCTTGGTATAGTCTCCAAACAGTGATAGGTCTTGCTGCATAAGGAGACCATCCCCGTTCCCTCATACTCTACCTTAAATAACCCAGGGGTTCTTTTGTCGAAGACTCGCTTAGCCTTACACGCGTCAAAGGCTGGTACAACTCCCCTACTCCTAATAAATTCCCGATGATGGCTAGCACAGACCTCAGACGGGAACCAGGAGCTATACACTTAATAAAATTCTCCCTGAAGCTCTGGTCTGACGGCCTCTGCTAGGATCGGTGTGCTAAGAGCTAAATACAAGCTATCTGTGTCCATCTCACACAATTGAAAATCCTCTCTAGATATAAACATATCTAAAAAATCATAATAAAATTCTAGCATGCGCAGCTTTTCGTACTGGTACACAAAGAAGCCTATTTGTTGGGGTGGTCTTTTTCAGAGACTCTACCTCAAACACAGCATCTGACAACATGGTCATCTTCTTAAACAGAGGTTCCTTTCCCAACTTTGACGTACCAGCCCCACGACAATACGACACATTGGTGTGCTTGTTGGTTAACGTTTTGCCATAGGCTGTGTTTCCCAATAGTTTCATTGTCTCGGCCTTAATGGTATAGGCCGGATCAAGGTCACCCTCACGTCTGGCATCAGACACCTCTTTACCAAACCTTTCAAAACACTTCTCAGGTTTGTACTCAATGATCTGGTATATTTTGGTGACCTCTAAACCACGTGTCAGATACCATTTTAACAATGGTGTGGCCAAAAGGATCTTTTCCCCAACATAGCTACCTATCAGAGTCCGACGTGAGCCGTTCAACAGCTTATGGCTCTCGGCATACTGCTTCATGAGCTCACCAATGTCGGCTCTAGACACATCAGTGTTGTTAAAGATGGGTGTCATCTCTGAAAATAACTCTTTATACTTGTCTGGTACGTGGATGTCACACTCGATTAACCCAAACAAAGTCTCGTTTTTAACAGCCTTTATAATCTTTTTCTGGTCTACGGCTTCGTAACGATGCCAGGGTGCGACATATGGGAATGTGGTTTTTATGAAACTCTTAATGGCGCTATTAGTCTTTTTGAGACTCTGCCACTCACATTCCCACATCTCCACGACCGTGACGTTAACCTCTTTTTTTTTCAGATACTCGCGAATCTCACATGTGTTGGCATATAGATCTGCCAAGGGTTTCTTTTTCACCGGGTCAACATCATAACCACGGGTCAGCACACAGTTTTTATGCCTGTTGAATACGCACCCGTGAAACTGGTAAACGGTTCGATCCTTTTCATCCCATCAATCAACTCTGATGTGTCTTTCTCATGAGGACATCTCCCGCCCATTAAACTGGGACTTTAATTCTATGCCTAGACTATGTTCAACCCATGCCAACCACTCTCTGCACTGGACAATATAAACTCTGGTTTTATGGGGCTTGAACCCATCTTCTGCATTTCGTATCACAGGAAATCCCGTGGGCATGTGCTGCGTCAAAGCCCACAGGTATAGAATGTTAGCATCGTACCCTTTCACACTCTCAATTAGCTTACACCCTCGAATCCTAGTCTTACCTACCACGTGATACCTATGATATATGATCGAGGGGCCCCCTACAATATTTTGTCTAATTTTCGTGTGCAGCTCAATCTCCTTATTGGAGCACAGGGTAAAGTAGTTGTTTTTGGGTATAGTTTTAAACAAATACTTTAAAGTCACCCTAGGGACAGAAATGGCATCCTTGAAAATGTCTACACCTAACCCTTTGTAAAATGCCACTTGTTTATCTAATGCCCCAATAAAAGGTTTTACATCCATATTGTTGTACCAGCGCAAAAAGTCTGCCAGTGTCGCCATATGGTTCTCGCTACATACTCGTTGGCATTCATCGTATTCGGCAACTGAAATATTGGTGTTTTTCAGCTGCGAATTAAATGCCTCGTGTGGGGATAAGCGAGTCTCCGCTAATCAAACCAAGGATGTTATATACTCATAGCAGAACACCCCCTTTGTCTCTTCGATGTCATAGGCCGCTAAATATTTTGAATAACTAAACCCCGGGGCTGAGCAGTTTACAATGTCTAGAAATCTAAGCTTTTTGGTGGAAATGATCATTAAATTATTATTCCTTTTCACTACATAATTAAAAGGGTCATCAGTGGCAGAGATGAGGGACTCTATCAGATATGGTTTCACTAAATTAATGTCATACCGCCCTGAATTGAACCTCAGGACCGGCATCTCGCGAAGGTATTCGTCTAGCCTAGCCACTAGCTTGTGTTCATTTATAGCCTCTAGGGCTGTATACACACAATCATGCTCTTTCCGTAATTCGGTACACACTGCATCAGCGATTTGAGTCAGATAGTCAACCATCATCCTCACCAAGTCCTGAGGATCACCCGCTGTGATGTGGCAGACGGAGTCCTCGAAACCAGGGACATTTGAAGCTATCGATCAGCTAAGGGGGACATGTTTTCCTAAAAATTTGGTGGACTTGGTTTCCCCTGGTAAATTGCTTTTCACAAAATACGCCTCATAATCATAAGCCGCTCTGTAGGGGTAGATATAATCAGTATCTACCTCGACCCCCAATAAGCTGATGGCTTCCCATAAGTCTCTGTCATGGAGTACACACCTCCTTTAAAACTGTTCACAGTTAGTCCCCCATTACAGGTCTGAATATGTCTATTCATATCCCGAAAACTATCCCTCAATTTTCCACACTCACTACACCCGAATGACTTGGCAACTCTATCAAGATCATTGATATACATAAAGTGATCTTTATATAAAAGTACTCTCATAACTTTAGGATGTTTCCCACTACTACAAAGTTTGGGGAACAAAACCTGGGTCTCATTGAACTCAAAAATATCTACATTTACCTTAAAACAATTTTCTATTGCCAGGATGTCAATAAGCCTAACACCAGGGAAGCCGTCTAATGATTCTAACTTTTGATATTTCTGTCACTGGTTAGCTAAACGATATGTCGGTTTCGTAAGATTTTTAACGGGCTTTCCGTTGAATACCGCCAGCCATCGAAAAAAGCATAACATGTTAGTGTATTGGTTTGAGCTAGAGTCATGCTGTAAAATATTGATGCCGTAATTATGTCTTATGTTGTCAGGTAAATCCTCTAAACAACACGATATTGGGTGCTCATTTATGTGATATATATAAAAGCTAGTCGAGGGGGTTGTCTCTACCATGTACTTAGTGTCAGGTCTGTTGTATAGAGCGTAGTTAAACATGTCACTGTCCTGAACTATTTTTATAAAGTCGTAAAAGTCTTTTTCGTGGTTAACTAAGTGGGGCTCGTCGAGCTGGCATGCATTGTTAGACGATGAGTGGTAAAACCTAAGTTCTCTTGTCTCCTTATGACGTAGGATCATGTGGTGGGAATAATTTACCTTAAACCTACATGTCTGACTAGCAAATATTGGTTTTAGTGTCTCGATCCAGTCAATTGGTTGTGTTGAGTCTAGTCGATGAAAAAAATTATAGGTTGAAACATATTTGTGGATGTTCTGATGTGTCCTAAGGTAGGGCCAGACGTCTCTATATTTCTGCTGGACTTCCTCGTTACGGATGATGTCTACAGTGTTTTGTTCCTCATCTACTTCGTCATCTGTCTCTACGACGGCTTCCTCTGCTTCCACTTGGTCAAGTTTCTGTTTTTAGATGCTTGTGTGTCGACTGGTCCTTTTCTTTTACGTTATGTAGTGTTTGATGCTGATGGTGTAATGGCTGATGCTGTAGTACGTGCTGTTGAGGGTGATGTCAGTTGGTGTGTTTTCATGTGTCGTTGTAGTCCATCTTTCCTAATGTATAAGTTGCCACAAAGGTGGCATGTGTGAGTTTGGGTGTTGTGTACTCTGTCAATGTGGCGTGTCAGCTTGCTGTTTTCTTTAAAGTCCTTACCACAGATAGAGCAGAGAAAGACAGATTTCAGAATAGAGGTCATAGTAGAGCACGGAGTTGTAACTGATGAGAGTGATGAGATATTATCACGTGTATAGCAGTTAGTAATGGTGATAACACGCTTCCGTTTGTTGTCAGTATTATCCGGCTTCGGATAGCAACTTGCACAATAGTAGTATTTTCACCGACTTTCTCGCATATTAAATAATGTCGTGTTATGTGTTGCTCCTACGTTTATAGTGAGTACTATCTTTCAAGCTTCTTTTACAAGTGTATGTGTGGAACGTCAATCAGCTGTGGAGAAAAGATATTTAATACACAGGTTACATCCACTATATTGATTATCTGGTTATATAAAGAATAGTTCACTAAGAAATAGAAAAAAATTGGAATGTCACATGACCTGTAGTACTTCTAGAGAAGTGTTTGATCTGTCAGTATTTTCTTATTTCTACTGCTAGAGTCTTTATATAATAGAATATGATTTCAATGTAGTGGCTCCCGATTTCTAACTTAGTTAGGGCAGCACATACTACTACATGTTCCATAAATGTTATTTATATTATAGATCATTTATATAATATAATATGACGTCACTGGTGGCACCGGATTTCTGAGTTAGTTAGCGTCTGCTATACTACTTATGACCCAGACCACAGAACACTGAGAGAACGATAGCATAATACCTTGTTGTATGGTTGACTTTTCGTTTTAAGCATTTCTCAGTTGACCACCTCTATTGTCTGTTGTAGACCGTGTGAATATGATACCTTTTTGTGCGTGGTAGCCCTTTCGGGGTGGGTCAGGTTTAAATGAATGACTTGTTAATTTATGTAAAAGAACGAAAAACTAGTTTTAGTAACCAGAGATAAAACACATAGAATGTCCTACCATCAGCTAGCAAAGATCACATGGAATGCGACCCACCACGCTCTCTCTCTCTCTCTCTCTCTCTCTCTCTCTCTCTCCTTCTCTGTCTCTCTAACCCGCTCTCTTCCTCTACCACTCTCTATTTATCTCTCTCTCTCTCTCCCTCTCTCTCTCTTCACGTCAACAGTGGTAATTTATTATAAGGATGATGATGATGCTGAATGATGATGCTGATACCGTGTTAGAAGTTTACCTATGTTCAGTGGTCTTCCACACGATCTCTTCCACTTTCCCTCTGTTTTAGCAGTTTCAATCTCTAATAAAAGGCGAAAGAGACATGTGAGCTTACAATGCTGACCACTTACATTACAAATACATCACTATAAATGGCAGAGGTATTAGACACAAAACCATAAGGCAACCAACAGCGATCGATTTGGCAGCAGTCCGCCTGACACGACTGCTGTGTTGGATTTGAACGCGATGCCTTGTAAATGCATTGACGCTTTACCAACCTTTAATTGCATGCATGTGTATTATATAGACGAGGTATGAGCGCCCACGCTTACCGATATGGTACATGTTGTTAATGATAATGCTGTGACAGCCAACGCGAAAGATGATGATGATTACTGAGTGTCAGGGTCTTACACTGGGCTCGCTACCTAACACAAGTGGGACAGTACAAGTACAACGTGATTTGACTCAAGACTCACCGCCACAACGTTCAACGGATTTAATTACAGATCATATACAATACGATGATCACAGCAAATATACATTGGATACTTCTAAACACTTACATCTACCATACAGCACACAGTCTCACTCTCAGGCTGTCCAGGCATTCGACATTCGGGCACAGAAACCTTTCTCGCAACATGCGTCCTGTTTCGTCTACTTCCCAGAGCTGTCTGCCTATGGTTTTGAACTCCCCTCCTCACCGGAGGTGGCTTCACGAGACATGCGTGCGTCCTTGGTGTGACCGCTGGCCGTCTCGCCAGCCGGCAACTTCGCAGGCAGGTGACCACTGTTCGCCTGGCGGCGTAACGAAGTTCCTTCATTCCTCCTAGGGACTGAGTCACCTGGCGGCGTAACGATGTCACGGCATCACTGCCGTACCGTAGACTCTGACACTGAGGTAATGTACTCCACAACGCCACCGATTTGGTATCAGGGCGTCTGACACGAGTGCCGGCTCGTTCAAATAACACTGAACAATCTTACCAAGAAGCTACAAGCACAAAAAGAATGTTGGGGTTGACTGTGCTACCCTGAAAATACATTGACACTACCGGGGTTGTCCTTTACATGCTATGCATGACTGCGATGTCATGTATTAGATATACGAGGTATGACCGCCCACGCTTACCGATATGGTACATGATGATGATGATGATGACGCTGTGACAACCAATGCGAAAGATGATGATGATTACTGAGGTAATGTACTCCACAACGCCACCGATTTGGTAGCAGGGTGCCTGACATGAATGTCTGGTCGTTCAGACAGCGCTGAGCAATCACAAAAAGAATGTTGGGGTTGAATGCGATGCCCTGTAAATGCATTGCAATCTTACCAAGAATTTACAACCACAACAAGAATGATGGGGTTGAATCCGCTGTCCTGTAAATGTATTGACGCGTTACCGTCCTTTAAACGCTGTGCATGACTGCGACGTCCTGTATTAGATAGACGAGCTATGATCGCCCACGCTTACCGATATGCCACATGATGATGATGTTGTGACAGCCAGTGCGAAAGATGTTGTTGATACGTCTTCTTGACTTCGTCACGTGGTACTAGCATAGCAGGACACGCCAAAGAGACAGAATGCATTTACCGCGACCGGCAGGACACATGATGATGATCATGGTATAATATGCGTTGTGTGTGTAGTCTATTTGGAGGGATCGTTTAGCAGCATTGCTTTGGTCGATTAGTTTATTTAATTCAATAAGAAGAAAACCCATATCTTGTGCTGTTTTAATGTATATTTCTTCTGGCAAATAAATACAACATTTCTAACTTGTTTTTAACCAAATTCAATATATTTGCTTGACCGCAGCAATAACACGACTGCCCAGTGGAGGTATCTGATTAGCGACGAGTAGGACGATCCTGCACAGAGCAGCGTAGATGCTACCTGAGATTACGGGTGACCAGTGTTGCACGGAATACATTACTGGGAGAATGCCTCCCTGCTGTGTGTTTTATCTATACTACCGATCAGAACTGCTCGCGTTGTGTACAAGCGCCAAGTGGTTCTAAAGATATAGGAAGTCGTTTTTTAATTTAGGTGTTTTTACAAAATAAGAAAGATGTGTGTGTGTGTGTGTGTATATATATATATATATATATATATATATATATATATATATATATATATATATATATATATATATATATATATATAACGCTGTCTGTAGGTTGAACCAGTGGATAAGGCATACATACGTGTTTGTCTGGATGACGTGGCCACGTGGCATATGACGCCTGTGGTGATGGAGTGAGTCGGATGCCACATGGCCGATGGGACAACTTAATGTTTATTATACTCACCCTCTTCTCTTCTCTGTCTCTCAGGCGGGCTGTGCGTTCTGAATGATGCTTCTCTTCTGTCTCTCCGGCGGGCTGTAAGCTTCTCGAGGATGATTCCCTTCTGTAGTCAGCAATAGAAAGAGACTAAGCCATTTCGTATGGCTGCTTTATAGCGACAAGTCACGTGGTATAGCTATAGCCACAAACCAGTTTAGACTGGTTTATTGCTACATAGACATCTGCTGACATGACAATTTTACCACGAAAACACACTGTAGAATGCAGACATATCGTGTTCAGACATGTTTTTGGCGCTGACTCATGATTGACCGGTCACGGACAGCTAGCTACGATGTCAAGGTCGGGCACAACGGTTCTAAAGTTACTGAGGGGTGTGCAAAGTCCACCGACAGAGAGAGAGAGAGAGAGAGAGAGAGAGAGAGAGAGAGAGAGAGAGAGAGAGAGAGAGAGAGAGAGAGAGATGAAAGACAGACAGAAATAAAGAAATAAAGAAAATAAAGAAAATACACAAATAAAGGCAGAATAGAGAGAAAATAAAATGAAATAAACAGGTCCGCATGGTATATTTTAAGACTCCCTGATAGAAACTAGACTTTTCATCACTCGACTATAAACCACATGTCATGAGTTGAACTTTGTGCGACCTGTTATCGTATTTGTTGTGGTGCAATGAAGGGGAGACAATTCTGTTTATTAGGGGGAAGTTATTTGTGGTGTTTCATTACATATTTTTATGATTATCTTGGTAAGTTATGTCTTAAATTAATTGAGAATCGTAGTTTTATTTTGCCATTTAAATTCTCCACTATACATACAAGAAATTTGGCCGTTTATTATGTTTTTTAAGCTTAATTTTTTTAATACTATTGTATGCCTGTCTAGTATATTTTTAAACCAGATTTTCACCAAGCGCTTAGACATGATACAAGGGTAGGGACTTCTACCGAATTAACTATCAGCGTGCAAAAGTTTATTCATGCGGTCATTACTTGACCCATTCGGGGTAACTCGAGTGATGGAATATATTATTTGTCCACTCTGTCATATTGACTTCGGTCTCCTCAGCAAAGGGTTCCATATCCACGCGCGCTGTGACGTCAGGCGGTGTGGGGTGGACCCCGGCTCGGTGTGTGGCGGACCCCGGCGCGCGATCCGAGGCAGACCGGACCTCGGCACGAACCAGACCAGACGTCGGCGCGGGTGGGGCGGACCGGCGCGAACCGGGTCTTTTACGGTATGGGGGACCTGGGTAGGGGGACCTGGGTTGGGGGTAGCCATGGACCGGAAGTGACAACTGGAAGTGACAACCGGAATTAGTCACCCAGACCCAAGAAAATAACCGCTAATTTTTTTGAAAATGAAGGCCGCTTTCAGGGGGGCCGGTAGGAGGCGGTATAACATTCACATAAGGAAATACGACTTCTGGCCCCCGGGATGGTCCCCAAAACATACTTAGTTAGGACTCAAGGTACTACTGGGAGGTCAGTTCGACTAAACTGTTGACTTCTCGTCCTTGACTTGAGGACGTAAATTAAAAGTACCTTTGAAGTCGGTGTGCGTTCTTCTGATGGCGAGGGACACTGGTAATAGGGAAAGCTAATCCACACGTAAATATCAGTCAAGTGCACCAGAAACAGTATTATTAGCTACGCATGAATTCATAGCGAGCGAGCGCAAAATACAAAACAAACAAACAGCTATATAAAACATAATCAAAAGATGATTATTTGATGTATCGTCAGAACAGACATATGACAACTTCTTCTTCTTCTTCAGCGTTCCGAGCCATTGAGGTTCTTTGCTGCAAATACAATCCGTCTCCATTCGTCTCTCTGGTGGACCTTCTCTTGCCAGTCGTTGATTCCAAGTGCTTGTAGGTCTGTACATGTATTATCTCTCCACCGCCTTCTTGGTCTACCTCGGGGTCTACGGTCATTTATTTCCTGAGTGTAAGCGAGTTTTGTTTCCCTATTATCTTCCATTCTTTCTATATGCCCCAGCCATTGTAGTCTATTAGCCTTCATGATACCAGTGATTAGCGGGGACTTAAACAGATCATAAATGTCTTTGTTACTTCTTCTTTTCCACTCTCCACTTTGTGTATCCCTAATGGGTCCAAAGATGCGTCATAAAATTTTGTTCTCAAAGGTTTGTAACAAGGCTTCGTCTCCTTTCGTTGTACTCCAGGTTTCAGAGCCATACAGCACAACTGGTCTGATCAGTGTTTTGTATATTGTGATTTTGGTGTTACGAGATAGCGCCTTTGATTTTAGTAGATGTTGTAGTGCATAGTATATCTTATTTCCAGAGTTTATTCTAGTTTGTATTTCTTCCCTTATGATGTTGGAGCAGTTGAAGATCGTACCCAGGTATTTGTATGTTTCCGTTCTTTTAATGGTCATATTATCTATTTGTATGTGGCCAGAGTTTCTAGCCATTCCGTCTCTTGAAATTACCATATATTCTGTCTTATCTTGGTTGATAACCAGCCCCATCTGTTGGGCTTTTTCCTTTAAGTGAGTCAATATTTCCAATGTCTTTTGTTCACTTTGCCCTATAATATCTATATCATCTGCATAACCAAGCAGCTTGGATGTTCCTCCAATATCACATTCCTCCTTTACCTTCCTTACAACTTTCTCTAGAGCCAGATTGAAGAGTAGCGGCGATAGTGCATCACCCTGTTTCAAGCCAGATGTTATTTGGAAGGGGTCTGATTTCCTGCCTTTATATGTTACTATATTATAAGTATCTTCCATGCATAGTCTGGTCATGTTGATTAACTTCCTTGGTATTCCAAATTCCTGCATAGCATTCCATAGACTATTCCTATTGACACTATCATAAGCCTTTTTAAAATCCACAAAAATGTTATGGAGATCTCTTTTATATTCCCAATGTTTCTCGGCTATTTGTCGTAAGATAAATATCTGATCTATTGTTGATCTGTTTTGTCTAAAACCCGCCTGGTAGTCACCTAATATGTCTTCTGAATATGGTTTTAGTCTATTTAGTAATACTGCGGAGAGAATCTTATAGCTTGTGGACAGTAGTGATATTCCTCTATAATTTCCACATTGGAACTTGTCTCCTTTCTTAAAGATAGGTATCAATAATGACTCTTTCCAGTCATGGGGTAATTCTTCTGTCCTCCAGATATTTATTATTAGTTCGTATAGCTTTAGATGTAATGCATGGCCACCTGCCTTTATAAATTCAGCAGCAATTCCATCAGTCCCAGTTGCCTTATTGTTTTTAAGTCGTGTGATTACATATAGGATTTCTTCAAATGTAGGTTCTTCAATTTGTGGTTCGCATGTTAGAGAACCTCTTCCTGTGAGAAAATGTTACTTGGAGCTTCACAATTTAGTAATTCAATAAAATATTCTTTCCATGTGTTGCACATTTCCTCATTGGTATTTATCATATTCCCATTTTTGTCTTTTAAACCATATGTGTTTTGTTGGTGCCCTCGTTTCATTGACTTCAGTTCTTTAAAAAATTTTCTGGATTCATTTTTCTGGTGATTAGTTTCCATATCTTTAATTATATTACTCATATATTCTCGCTTCTGCTGTCTGACTATTTTTGTAGCCTCTTTACATTCATTTCTATAATGCTCTTCCTTTTGGATGTTATTGATGTCATTTAACCATACATGTCTGGCATTCTTCTTCCTAATGACTGCTTCTTCACATTTTTGATTGAACCATCTGTTATTTCTATGCGTGGTTAACACACCGAGACATTCTTCTGCGGTAGATTGAATTGTATTCTTGATGTTCAACCAAGTTTGGTCAATGCTTTCCTCCAAAGGGTTTTGCAGAGTTTCAAGTTTACATTTTATTTCATCTGTAAATTTCTCTTTGACTGTAATGTCTTGCAGTTTTTCTCTGTTATATGTTGGGTGTAATCTTTGTAATTTAGTATAGAAAGCTCTCTTAAGTTTTATTTTAAATTTTGCTCCAACGAGGAAGTGGTCACTGTGGCACTCAGCTCCTCTATAACTTCTGACTTGCTGTATGTTTGATGCATTTCTGTTGTTAATTAAAATGTGATCTATTTGATTATAGGTTCTCTTGTCACATGATTTCCAAGTTTGTTTGTGTATATCCTTTCTTTGTAGTCTGGTACTGCTAACCTGCAGTCCTTTGGCTTCTGCCAGGTTGATGACTCTCCATCCATTATCATTTGAAGTTGTATGTAGGCTTTCCATACCGGCCACTTTTTTTATTAGTTTGCTCTCTACCTATTTTTGCATTGAAGTCTCCCAGCACAATCAGGATGTCCTGTTTGGGGGTTTCTTCTATGACATCTTCCAGATCATTATAAAAGTCTTCTTTAATATCATCTTCTTTCTCTTCAAGAGGTGCATGCACATTAATCATCGTTATATTTTTCCATTTACCTTTTATTCGTAATTTACTATTCCTGTCATTAAAAGCTTTAAAGTTTAAAACGTTCCCCCATAACTCTTTTTTGATGACAAATCCTGTTCCTAATTCATGTTTATTTTGGGTGTTTCCTCCATATATTATAATCATTCCATTTTGCTCTAAAGTACCCTCTCCTGGCCACCTTATTTCTTGAATTGCTGTTATATCCATTTGATATTCAATCAGCTCCCGGGTTAGTTCTTCGGCCGCTCCAGCTCGATATAGTGTCCGTACATTCCATTTTCCAAATCTCAAAAGTCCTTTAACGTTGCAAGGTCGTTGTCCAGATAATTCAGTCCGATATCGAGGCTCATGTATTTGTTTCGTAACAAAGAAAGGTTTTTACAAAGGTGGGGATGTTAACCCCACGCTTCAACCCCCAACCTGGAGGACCAGGGTGTTTCTCTTTGTCTGTTCAGTACCCTTTGACCTGTCCGGCTTGGGAGGCCCTGCTGGTAGCTACGCTACCCCCGGCATAGCTCTCAGGGTCATTGAGAAACTCAAGCTCCCCCACCACGACAAGGTGGAAACACCATCGGGGGAGAGACATATGACAACACGTTGTAATAATACTGTCCACTGTGAAACAGACCATGCTCTGGTGTGATGCAACATAAGATTACAATCAAACGGTCCCGCTATATGAAATTGAGAAACCATTCAGATCCTAGCAAATTCATAGCAATGTGGCAGAGGAGTGGGAACGTCTGAGTGACCCAAGACACAGATCAGCATTAAAGACAAGCTGGGAAGAAAGCGGCAGAGTTGGGTGACAGGTTTGAAGTTTGAAACCTCGTGCGACAAGATGAGATCTATTATCAAATCAAAACGATCTTCTTGGGCGGATTACTCACAATCACCATAAGAGAGAACCCTTACAATTCTAAGACAGCATTAGGAAAAGTTAAACGAACCGCACTATATGTACAAATGAATACTTGGTTTGTCCTATTAAAATCATCCAAGCATGAGAACATCAAAAAACAACGGCACAGACAGATATATATCGTATGAAAACAAGATCTCGACACTAAAATGTTCCAAATGGTACACCTGAAGGTCAATATTGGATGTGAAAGTAACGGACTAAGGCAAACAGACAGAAAGATGGATTGACCATTTCTCTGAGCTGCACACCGAAGAGAATAAAATCGTCCCAGCATTCACCCGATTTTGTGAACAGGCCTTTTACGGTACATAAATCGGATCTCCTGTTCTTGGGATTCTTAGTATTCTACGAAAAACACAATATCTCTCTATCCTCTTTCTATTCGCCCTTACCCAACCGACAAAACGAAAAACACCATATCTCTCTGTCCTCTTTCTATTCGCCCTTACGCAACTGACAAAACGCCGTATTTCTGAGTTGTGAGCCCGATGCAGACGACGGGAATGTATTCGAAACATAGCTAGTGTTATGTTAGTGAGTTTGTGATTGTGAGTGAGTATATGAGTATGCACGGGATTATGTATTTCTGTCTCGTAATTCGGTGGGTGTATTACTGTGAAGATTTGTGTAAATGATGTAAGTATGTATGCAGGTATGTATGTATGTGTTTTTGTATGTGCCTGTGCATGTGTGTCTGGTTGCCTGCCTGTCTCATAACATGGCAATATGCAGTGTTTACGTTCACAACTTTCACTTGACAATTTTTTTCCTATGTGTATGTAACATGCAAAATAGTTAATTGTCGTCCGTTATATTAGTGATTGGTAGGACCGATTGTAAGACGGGTCTGCGTACCCAATTTGTGACCCTTTGAAAATAAACTTTGTTCGTTTGTTTGTTTTCGCTGTAGTTTAACCAGCTGAAAATTGTCCTATACGTAAAAACGATTGCAGATCGTTCACGATCAACCCCAACCCCAGATAGATTTACCAAGGAATTTTAGGTTCAGTAGTTTCCCATTACATTCTTAACGAGAAGTCAACCATGATCCAGTGACGTGGTACGGACTAGATAATCATTTAATGAAGATATATTTTTCTTAGCTTATTGGTCATCTTCTTTTGGAAGCTCCTCATTACTATTTCACGCGATTTTTCAGTCATCAGTTGAACAGTTGCCTATATTTCTTTACGACAGTCAAGAAAACATAAGTGTTGGAAAACTCTGATATTGTGTGTGTGTGTGTGTGTGTGTGTGTGTGTGTGTGTGTGTGTGTGTGCGCGCGCACGAGCGATTGCTTACTATTGCCTAAGTTATGTGCGTGGATGCTCGATCATGTACGTGTGAGTGTGTGCATATGCGGTATGATCACGAAATAAACGGTTTTTAAACATTCCCTTCACTTCTTCTCCAAAGAGTTACGATCGCAATTCGTTATCCGGCCTGCCGCGTTCGAAACTCAGCTCATGGCGATATTGCAATAGACCACCTTTCTTTAGTATGTTCATGCAATGGTGTGAGTGTTTTCGTTCAGAAAGCAACGACAAACTCCTGAAAGTAAACTTTCCAAGACATCTTAAACAGCAAAGAAATGATGAGGTTGACTGTGACGTCATGTAAAAGATATGCGACTAACTATTTTTTACTCCTTCTGTTGTTGATAACTATTTATATCTATCACGGTAAAAGGCGTTGTCTCACCCAACAATTTGGTTGTCTTATTGTATTACAGTATTGACCAACAGGAATGTCCGTTAATGTTGTGTACTTAACGTCAGCGTTGTCTCCCCTAGGTGCCACTCTGTTAACACAAACTAAAATTTGTTCATGGCGGTTGTGTGCTCTTGGTTCAATTCAAATGTTATCTCCAGGCGTGGTTTCTTGCTTATTGTCCTGTTGGGAGTTCATAGTGACTTCTCCCAATTTTCTGAAATGTCGTAATCCCCAGAATTATTAATCAATGGAGCTAGCTGGGCATAGTGGTTAGTGAGCTTGCCTGCCAAGAGTGTCGACCAGGTTAATTTCCCAGCACACGAAAGGTTATTTTGTCGCATCAGTACAGCTCTGGGATGGGGTATTAAAATGGGTGTACATGCATGGCGACGTGTAAGGTTACTGGACATCCAGCCTCTTTATCGTGGTCAAGTATATGTTGAGGTCTAACGTTTCACACAAACACACACACACACACACACACACACACGCAAACCCACACATACCACACCCTCACTATCCCTCACAAATGCACGCACTCACGCACTCCCACACACACACACACACACACACACACACACACAACTGTATGCTGCTTTCGTATTACCTTCACAATGTGAAGCCATTACGATTCCTTGTTTAACATATTAGATTATCCAGTACTAAACGGATGGCCAGAAAAACAAACAGTCCTCGTCTAAAGTTAACTTATTCAGTGCCGAAGGATTCTATACCGAAAAATGTGATCTCCCGTTTAGACTAAAAGGATGATATATCGCCATACTAAGGCGATCGTGTTATTTGTTTTGTTTTGTTGTATGTATGTGTATGTATGTATGTATATATATATATATATATATATATATATATATATATATATATATATATATATATATATATATATATCCTTTACAAGACATCGCTGCCACCATCAGCATCTTTCAGCTGATTGTTGATTTCTTGGCAAGATTACGCTCAGTAGTTTTCCACTGATTTCTGAGCGACCGGCTCACATACCCCGTAATTACCGACGCGGAAAGAATTGCCACCGATTCTCATACACGTCACGTTACTCACGAGAGTATACGGGATTACGGAGAAAGTCTCTAACACCTAGGCCAGGGAGACCATATATATATATATATATATATATATATATATATATATATATATATATATATATATATATATATATATAGGCTGATACAGTTCTGTGAAGAAAACAATCATACTGAGAAAGTATTACAATGTCTACTATCTGCATTCTCCAATGCTTGTTCTGAATTTGGTTTAACAATTAGCAAAAAAAAAGACACTGATTATGTCACAAGATGCACATGGGGTACCCTCAATCTTTATTGGCGCCGAACTAGAGATGGTAGACCATTTTACATATCTAGAATCAATGGTAAATAGCAAATTATTCGTAGATCAGGAAATCAACATCCGGACTGGAAAGGCAGCAACAACAATGAACAGGTTAAGAAAAAGGATCTGGGAGAACAGTAAGCGTACTGCCAAAACAAAAGTCCTTGTCTATCAAGCCTGTGTCCTTAGTACTCTTCTTTATGGCAGTAAAGCCTGGACAACTTACTCACACCAAGAGAAACGTTTAAATAGCTTTCATATGCGGTGTCTGCGAAGAATTCTTGGTATTAAGTTGCAAGACAAAATCACAAATACTGAAGTATTTAAAATATCAGGTTGTGTGACGGTTTATTCCATGCTCAGTCTTCGTAGACTTAGATGGATTTGACATCTTAGGGAGATGGATGATGGTAGAATACCAAAGGACATTTTATTTTGGTGAATTACAGATGGGTAAGAGATCTCAGGGTCGAAATACGATACAAAGATGTGTGTAAACGGGACATGATTGATACAGGCATTGATAATGCACATTGGGAGCAAGTCGCCGCTGACAGTGTTGCATGGAGGGAAAACATCAGAAATGAAATAAAGACAAAGGAGAAAATTATTGCAGATAAGTCACACACCGAGCGTGTGAGATGTAAGATGGTGCATGAGGTGGAAATGACCACGTGTTCACATGCACCCACTGTTTACGAACGCTTACAGCGCGAATTGGCCTTATAAGTCACATTCGCTACCACCATGAGTAATAGTTATTATGCCTTTTTGAAGCACAAACTATCGGTGCCAATGAATGAATATATATATATATATATATATATATATATATATATATATATATATATATATATATATATATATATATATATAGCAAAAACCATGAATTTAGAGTTTAATGCATATCTGAAACAAGATGGACAGATACTAGTTACATAAAGAGAGAAGATTACACATTTATTAACTCAGGAGGAGATCATCACGATAGAGGAGTGGAAATTTTAGTAAAAAGAAATTTAGAGAAAAATATTCGTGAATTTTAGGCTCATAAAGATATGATGATACTACTAAAAATTAAGGCAAATCAAAAATCACATCAAATCAAATCAACTTTATATTTGATGGTATTTTGGTGTGTCTTATCTGCAATAATTTTCTTCGTTGTCTTTATTTCATTTCTGATGTTTTCCCTCCATGCAACACGTTCAGCGGCGACTTGCTCCCAATGTGCATTATCAATGCCTGTATCAATCATTATTTTATTTTTTTTTAAATATTTGACAAGACCATTCAGCATAGTAATTCTTCAGACGTATGCTCCAACAACTGATTATAGTGATGAACAGCTAGAAGAATATTACGAAGACCTACAACACACACTGAAAGTCGTAAAATCATCAGAAGTCCTAATTGTCATGGGAGACAAGAACGTAAAAGTTGGAAAAAGTAAATATAAGCAGATAGTAGGGCAACATGGTATGGGAAACAGAAACGACAGAGGAGACCGGCTGATACAGTTCTGTGAAGAAAACAATCTTATTGTTTGTATCACATTTTTCCCAATAATCGTAGAAAATGCACGTGGAAAAGCCTTGGAGATAGAGCAAGAAACCAAATTGACTACATTATGATTAGGAATAGATTTAATAACGTTAAAAATACAAAAATATACCCTGGTACTGATATCAACTCTGACCACAATCCTGTAGTCTTAAAATTACAAATAAAACTTAAAAGCCCAGGAATAAGGACATAGAAGACACCTTAAATAGATATATTGACATTGAAACAACCAGACATAAGTTAACTATACCTGATTGAAGTAAAACATAGATTTGATGGGCTAATCGTTGAAAATATAGAACAATATAGACGTGAAAATCCTGAGGATAAAATTAATACAAAATGGAAATGTGTAAAAACTAGTATTTGTTTTCCGCGTCTCCATCCTGTTTCAGGATATTGCGGTAAACACCAGCATCTTTCAGCTGTATATTGATTCCTAGGCTAGATTACGCTCATCAGCACGCCACGACTTTCTGAGCGACCGGCTCCATTCTCTCATAAGTCACTGGCGCGACTCGAACCACTTCTAATTCTCGTGCGCTCACGTCAACCACGAGAGTATTCGGGGTTAACGGAGAAATCTGCCAAATCCTCGGCCAGGGAGCCGGCTAAAAAGAACTAGAATACAGATTGCAAATACCATCTTGCCTATGAAGAATAATAAGAAACAACAATTATGAATAACCGATGAAATCGTGAGCAAAATGACTCAAAGAAAGAAAGCAAAGAACACTATAGAGTACATATTAATAGATAGAGAAATATGTCACACATGCAGAGTTGTCAAAAAAGAGTGGCTGCAGAAAAAATGCAAAGAAATAGAAGATCTGGAAATAAAACACAATTCAAAGGAATTACATGAACATATAAAACATTTACAAAGAAGAAAAATAATATAACAGGGAGCGGTTGTATCATGGGGGGGGGGGGGGGGATGGAAAAAGTATAATTGATAACACCGACATAACAAAAAGATGAACATACTACACAGAAGATTTAGTCTGGGACAACAGAGTCAATAAACCAACATTGTATAATACTCAAGATGGACCAAACATATTAAAGGCTGAAGTAGAGAAGGCTATTAAAAAGATGAAAGGAGGAGGCTGCAGGTCCTGACAAGATAACAACACAGATGATAAAATCCTTATCCAGTAATGGCATTAATACTATCACAGAATTATGTAATGATATATATATATATATATATATATATATATATATATATATATATATATATATATATATATATGTGTGTGTGTGTGTGTGTGTGTGTGTGTGTGTGTGTGTGTGTGTGTGTGTGTGTGTGTGTGTGTGCCGGACTCCTTGGCCGAGGCGTTAGCAGCTTTTTCCTTTGTTTGGCTTCCTTCTAATTTGGCCAATTTTCCATTCGCCAAAATAGAAGGAGACACTGTAATTATATACCTTGTTTGCAGCGTGAGTAGATTTTTCGGCAAAGTTAGCAACATCACATATAATGTGATGTAATTAGTTCAACAACTGTTTTTTGCCAAGAAATCAACATACAGCACACACAAAAAAATGTTGGTGGTGGTTTTGTTACTTCCCGCTGCTTGGCACACATTTATTAATTTACTAGCTGACCCGGCCCGGCTTCGCCCAGACCCTGGTGGGGAGCATCTCATTTAATTCATATAAGTAGTCATATAAGTTCTCGTTCCCGTTCCCGACTATCTGTCTGTCTGTCTGTCTGTCTGTCTGTCTGTCAACTTAGAAAAAGCATTAGAAAGAGCACTTCAAAGATCTTTACATCTTCCCCCAACAATTAACTTGGGTAAATGGAGCGGCGGCAGCAGCAGCAGCAGAAGAAGAAAAAGGAGGAGTAGGAGGAGGGAGGAGGAAGAGGGAGGTGGAGGAGGGAGGAGGAGGAGGGAGGAGGAGGAGACAGGAGAAGGAGGGAGGAGTAGGAGGGAGGAGGAGGGATTAGGAGGAGGAGGGGGAGGGTGGAGGGGAAGGGAGGAGGGGAGAGAGGAGGAGGGGGAGGAGGAGGGAGGGAGAGGTAGGAGGAGGGAGGAGGAGGAGGAAGAGGGAGGAGGAGGGAGGTGGAAGGAGGAGGAGGGTGGAGGAAGAGGAGGAGATAGGAGGAGGGAGAAGGAGGAGGGAGGGGAGGAGGAGGAGGGAGGAGGAGGAAGAGGGAGGAGAAGCGAGGAGGAGGAGGGAGGAGGAGGGGGAGGAGGAAGAGGGAGGAGGAAGAGAGAGGAGGAGGGAGAAAGAGGAGGAGGAAGATGGAGGAGGAGGGGGGAGAAGAAGGGAGGAGGAGAAGGGAGGAGGAGGAGAGAGGAGGACGAGGGAGGAGGAGGGAGGTGGAGGAGGAAGGAGGAGGGGAGGAGGAGGGAAGAGGAAGTGGAGGGAGGCGGAGGAGAGAGGATGAGGAGGGAGGAGGAGCGATGAGGCGGAGGGAGAAGGAGGAGGGAGGAGGAGGGAGGAGGAGGGAGGAGGAGGGAGGAGGAAGAGGGAAAAGGAGGAGGGAGGAGGAAGAGGGAAAAGGAGGAGGGAGAAGGAGGAGGGGGAGGAGGAGGAGGGAGGATGAGGAGGGAGGAGGAGGAAGAGGGAGGAGGAGGAGGGAGGTGGAGGGAGGAGGAGAGAGGAGGAGGAGGGAGGAGGAGGGAGGAGGAGGGAGAGAAGAGAGGGGGAGGAGAGAGGAGGAGGGGAGAATGGAGGAGGAGGAGGGAGGAGGAAGGAGACGAGGGAGGAGGAGGAGGGAGGATGAGGGGGGAGGATGTAGGAGGGAGGAGGAGGAGAGAGGAAGAAGAGAGGAGGAGAAGGGAGGAGGAGGGAGGAGGAGTGATTAGGAGGAGGAGGGAGGAGGAGGAGGGAGGAGGAGAGCGAGGAGGAGGGGAGGAGTTAGGAGGAGGGAGGAGGAGGAAGAGGGAGGAGGAAGAGGATGGAGGAGGAGGAGGGAGAGGGGCAGGGGAGGGGAGGAGAAGAGTGTAGAAGGAGGAGGGGAGAGGAGGAGGAGGGGAGGAGGGTTATAACGCATATGCCTTTAGATAACTGTCTGTCTGTCTATCTGTCTGTCTGTCTGTCTGAGCCGGCCCGGCTTCACCCAGTCCCTGGTGGGGAGCATCTCATTTAATTCATATAAGAAGTCATATAAGCTCCCGTTCCCGACTATCTGTCTGTCTGTCTGTCTATCTATTTGACCCGGCGTTGCTTCACCCAGCTCCTGGCGGGGAGCGTCTCATTAAATTCATACAACAAAAAAATATAACTTAAAAGAATGTCCTTCCACACACCATCCATTATTTTTAATGAAAACTGTTTTTAATCACCTACATGACTGTCGATAACTTCTTTAAGCATAAAAAGATGAGTTACAATGTTATGCATTATGCATTATTTTTATGAAAACTTTGAAAATGCCTTAAAGATTATATCATTATTTATTATAACTCATATGCCTGTAAATAACTATAGACAAAGAGTTTATAAATCTTTGAAAACGATGTAACAATATGACTATAAAGTATATAGCAATGTTATTAAAAGTTATGCCCCTTGAAATAACTTTTCTAGAGTTAAGTCCCCTTGCTATATAGTCATTATAATGAAAAATGAAATATTAAATAATATTAAGTAAGTAGCCGATTTTACACTAAACAAATATGACAGTTGGCAGAGCGGGAATGAGAGGAAGACGTGTAGAAAATTTCATCTCAATCGGATGGACCGTTCGCGAACGTATAAAGGACATACACACATACAGTCTCTTTTATATATATATAGATACGGTGTCCAACCACGAGATAAAGAATTGATACAAATATATAAAGAAAAAAGAAGGATAAAAGGCTTTAAAAAGGTTTTAAAAAAAAAAATTAAGGGTAGCTCTGACGTAGATCAAGTTGCTATGACATGGCTACTGTCCCATGTGTCCCACGGGAAATACAGAAGTGTGCTGTCCCATCCCATCCCATCCCATGGGACGTTTCCCATGGGAATCCCTATTCCCATGGACACGCCTGGATATGTGAACTAACCAGTATAGGACCAATTTAACGACTATGGCGTTTTGGATAAATGGTGTGCCGGTCTCCCTGGCCAAGGTGTTAACGACGTTGTTCGTAATTCCGTATATCCACGTGGGGAAAACAGTTGCGCGAGATTAGGCAGCGGATCGCGCCGCGCATATAACTTACGGGTGTATGTGAGCCGGTGTTTCAGAAAGCAATGGCAAACTACTGAACGTAAAACTTGCCTATTACATCATCCTTCTTCTTCTTCTTCAGCGTTCCGAGCCATTGAGGTTCTTTGCTGCAAATACAATCCGTCTCCATTCGTCTCTCTGGTGGACCTTCTCTTGCCAGTCGTTGATTCCAAGTGTTTGTAGGTCTGTACATGTATTATCTCTCCACCGCCTTCTTGGTCTACCTCGGGGTCTACGGTCATTTATTTCCTGAGTGTAAGCGAGTTTTGTTTCCCTATTATCTTCCATTCTTTCTATATGCCCCAGCCATTGTAGTCTATTAGCCTTCATGATACCAGTGATTAGCGGGGACTTAAACAGATCATAAATGTCTTTGTTACTTCTTCTTTTCCACTCTCCACTTTGTGTATCCCTAATGGGTCCAAAGATGCGTCTTAAAATTTTGTTCTCAAAGGTTTGTAACAAGGCTTCGTCTCCTTTCGTTGTACTCCAGGTTTCAGAGCCATACAGCACAACTGGTCTGATCAGTGTTTTGTATATTGTGATTTTGGTGTTACGAGATAGCGCCTTTGATTTTAGTAGATGTTGTAGTGCATAGTATATCTTATTTCCAGAGTTGATTCTAGTTTGTATTTCTTCCCTTATGATGTTGGAGCAGTTGAAGATTGTACCCAGGTATTTGTATGTTTCCGTTCTTTTAATGGTCATATTATCTATTTGTATGTGGCCAGAGTTTCTAGCCATTCCGTCTCTTGAAATTACCATATATTCTGTCTTATCTTGGTTGATAACCAGCCCCATCTGTTGGGCTTCTCCCTTTAAGTGAGTCAATATTTCCAATGTCTTTTGTTCACTTTGCCCTATAATATCTATATCATCTGCATAACCAAGCAGCTTGGATGATCCTCCAATATCACATTCCTCCTTTACCTTCCTTACAACTTTCTCTAGAGCCAGATTGAAGAGTAGCGGCGATAGTGCATCACCCTGTTTCAAGCCAGATGTTATTTGGAAGGGGTCTGATTTCCTGCCTTTATATGTTACTATATTATAAGTATCTTCCATGCATAGTCTGGTCATGTTGATTAACTTCCTTGGTATTCCAAATTCCTGCATAGCATTCCATAGACTATTCCTATGGACACTATCATAAGCCTTTTTAAAATCCACAAAAATGTTATGGAGATCTCTTTTATATTCCCAATGTTTCTCGGCTATTTGTCGTAAGATAAATATCTGATCTATTGTTGATCTGTTTTGTCTAAAACCCGCCTGGTAGTCACCTAATATGTCTTCTGAATATGGTTTTAGTCTATTTAGTAATACTGCGGAGAGAATCTTATAGCTTGTGGACAGTAGTGATATTCCTCTATAATTTCCACATTGGAACTTGTCTCCTTTCTTAAAGATAGGTATCAATAATGACTCTTTCCAGTCATGGGGTAATTCTTCTGTCCTCCAGATATTTATTATTAGTTCGTATAGCTTTAGATGTAATGCATGGCCACCTGCCTTTATAAATTCAGCAGCAATTCCATCAGTCCCAGTTGCCTTATTGTTTTTAAGTCGTGTGATTACATATAGGATTTCTTCAAATGTAGGTTCTTCAATTTGTGGTTCGCATGTTAGAACCTCTTCCTGTGAGAAAATGTTACTTGGAGCTTCACAATTTAGTAATTCAATAAAATATTCTTTCCATGTGTTGCACATTTCCTCATTGGTATTTATCATATTCCCATTTTTGTCTTTTAAACCATATGTGTTTTGTTGGTGCCCTCGTTTCATTGACTTCAGTTCTTTAAAAAATTTTCTGGATTCATTTTTCTGGTGATTAGTTTCCATATCTTTGATTATATTACTCATATATTCTCGCTTCTGCTGTCTGACTATTTTTGTAGCCTCTTTACATTCATTTCTATAATGCTCTTCCTTTTGGATGTTATTGATGTCATTTAACCTTACATGTCTGGCATTCTTCTTCCTAATGACTGCTTCTTCACATTTTTGATTGAACCATCTGTTCTTTCTATGCGTGGTTAACACACCGAGACATTCTTCTGCGGTAGATTGAATTGTATTCTTGATGTTCAACCAAGTTTGGTCAATGCTTTCCTCCAAAGGGTTTTGCAGAGTTTCAAGTTTACATTTTATTTCATCTGTAAATTTCTCTTTGACTGTAATGTCTTGCAGTTTTTCTCTGTTATATGTTGGGTGTAATCTTTGTAATTTAGTATAGAAAGCTCTCTTAAGTTTTATTTTAAATTTTGCTCCAACGAGGAAGTGGTCACTGTGGCACTCAGCTCCTCTATAACTTCTGACTTGCTGTATGTTTGATGCATTTCTGTTGTTAATTAAAATGTGATCTATTTGATTATAGGTTCTCTTGTCACATGATTTCCAAGTTTGTTTGTGTATATCCTTTCTTTGTAGTCTGGTACTGCTAACCTGCAGTCCTTTGGCTTCTGCCAGGTTGATGACTCTCCATCCATTATCATTTGAAGTTGTATGTAGGCTTTCCATACCGGCCACTTTTTTATTAGTTTGCTCTCTACCTATTTTTGCATTGAAGTCTCCCAGCACAATCAGGATGTCCTGTTTGGGGGTTTCTTCTATGACATCTTCCAGATCATTATAAAAGTCTTCTTTAATATCATCTTCTTTCTCTTCAGTAGGTGCATGCACATTAATCATCGTTATATTTTTCCATTTACCTTTTATTCGTAATTTACTATTCCTGTCATTAAAAGCTTTAAAGTTTAAAACGTTCCCCCATAACTCTTTTTTGATGACAAATCCTGTTCCTAATTCAGGTTTATTTTGGGTGTTTCCTCCATATATTATAATCATTCCATTTTGCTCTAAAGTACCCTCTCCTGGCCACCTTATTTCTTGAATTGCTGTTATATCCATTTGATATTCAATCAGCTCCCGGGTTAGTTCTTCGGCCGCTCCAGCTCGATATAGTGTCCGTACATTCCATTTTCCAAATCTCAAAAGTCCTTTAACGTTGCAAGGTCGTTGTCCAGATAATTCAGTCCGATATCGAGGCTCATGTATTTGTTTCGTAACAAAGAAAGGTTTTTACAAAGGTGGGGATGTTAACCCCACGCTTCAACCCCCAACCTGGAGGACCAGGGTGTTTCTCTTTGTCTGTTCAGTACCCTTTGACCTGTCCGGCTTGGGAGGCCCTGCTGGTAGCTACGCTACCCCCGGCATAGCTCTCAGGGTCATTGAGAAACTCAAGCTCCCCCACCACGACAAGGTGGAAACACCATCGGGGGAGAGACATATGACAACACGTTGTAATAATACTGTCCACTGTGAAACAGACCATGCTCTGGTGTGATGCAACATAAGATTACAATCAAACGGTCCCGCTATATGAAATTGAGAAACCATTCAGATCCTAGCAAATTCATAGCAATGTGGCAGAGGAGTGGGAACGTCTGAGTGACCCAAGACACAGATCAGCATTAAAGACAAGCTGGGAAGAAAGCGGCAGAGTTGGGTGACAGGTTTGAAGTTTGAAACCTCGTGCGACAAGATGAGATCTATTATCAAATCAAAACGATCTTCTTGGGCGGATTACTCACAATCACCATAAGAGAGAACCCTTACAATTCTAAGACAGCATTAGGAAAAGTTAAACGAACCGCACTATATGTACAAATGAATACTTGGTTTGTCCTATTAAAATCATCCAAGCATGAGAACATCAAAAAACAACGGCACAGACAGATATATATCGTATGAAAACAAGATCTCGACACTAAAATGTTCCAAATGGTACACCTGAAGGTCAATATTGGATGTGAAAGTAACGGACTAAGGCAAACAGACAGAAAGATGGATTGACCATTTCTCTGAGCTGCACACCGAAGAGAATAAAATCGTCCCAGCATTCACCCGATTTTGTGAACAGGCCTTTTACGGTACATAAATCGGATCTCCTGTTCTTGGGATTCTTAGTATTCTACGAAAAACACAATATCTCTCTATCCTCTTTCTATTCGCCCTTACCCAACCGACAAAACGAAAAACACCATATCTCTCTGTCCTCTTTCTATTCGCCCTTACGCAACCGACAAAACGCCGTATTTCTGAGTTGTGAGCCCGATGCAGACGACGGGAATGTATTCGAAACATAGCTAGTGTTATGTTAGTGAGTTTGTGATTGTGAGTGAGTATATGAGTATGCACGGGATTATGTATTTCTGTCTCGTAATTCGGTGGGTGTATTACTGTGAAGATTTGTGTAAATGATGTAAGTATGTATGCAGGTATGTATGTATGTGTTTTTGTATGTGCCTGTGCATGTGTGTCTGGTTGCCTGCCTGTCTCATAACATGGCAATATGCAGTGTTTACGTTCACAACTTTCACTTGACAATTTTTTTCCTATGTGTATGTAACATGCAAAATAGTTAATTGTCGTCCGTTATATTAGTGATTGGTAGGACCGATTGTAAGACGGGTCTGCGTACCCAATTTGTGACCCTTTGAAAATAAACTTTGTTCGTTCGTTTGTTTTCGCTGTAGTTTAACCAGCTGAAAATTGTCCTATACGTAAAAACGATTGCAGATCGTTCACGATCAACCCCAACCCCAGATAGATTTACCAAGGAATTTTAGGTTCAGTAGTTTCCCATTACATTCTTAACGAGAAGTCAACCATGATCCAGTGACGTGGTATCGGACTAGATAATCATTTAATGAAGATATATTTTTCTTAGCTTATTGGTCATCTTCTTTTGGAAGCTCCTCATTACTATTTCACGCGATTTTTCAGTCATCAGTTGAACAGTTGCCTATATTTCTTTACGACAGTCAAGAAAACATAAGTGTTGGAAAACTCTGATATTGTGTGTGTGTGTGTGTGTGTGTGTGTGTGTGTGCGCGCGCGCGCACGAGCGATTGCTTACTATTGCCTAAATTATGTGCGTGGACGCTCGATCATGTACGTGTGAGTGTGTGCATATGCGGTATGATCACGAAATAAACGGTTTTTAAACATTCCCTTCACTTCTTCTCCAAAGAGTTACGATCGCAATTCGTTATCCGGCCTGCCGCGTTCGAAACTCAGCTCATGGCGATATTGCAATAGACCACCTTGCTTTAGTATGTTCATGCAATGGTGTGAGTGTTTTCGTTCAGAAAGCAACGACAAACTCCTGAAAGTAAACTTTCCAAGACATCTTAAACAGCAAAGAAATGATGAGGTTGACTGTGACGTCATGTAAAAGATATGCGACTAACTATTTTTTACTCCTTCTGTTGTTGATAACTATTTATATCTATCACGGTAAAAGGCGTTGTCTCACCCAACAATTTGGTTGTCTTATTGTATTACAGTATTGACCAACAGGAATGTCCGTTAATGTTGTGTACTTAACGTCAGCGCTGTCTCCCCTAGGTGCCACTCTGTTAACACAAACTAAAATTTGTTCATGGCTGTTGTGTGCTCTTGGCTCAATTCAAATGTTATCTCCAGGCGTGGTTTCTTGCTTATTGTCCTGTTGGGAGTTCATAGTGACTTCTCCCAATTTTCTGAAATGTCGTAATCCCCAGAATTATTAATCAATGGAGCTCCTTGGCATAGTGGTTAGTGAGCTTGCCTGCCAAGAGTGTCGACCAGGTTAATTTCCCAGCACACGAAAGGTTATTTTGTCGTATCAGTACAGCTCTGGGATGGGGTATTAAAATGGGTATACATGCATGGCGACGTGTAAGGTAACTGGACATCCAGCCTCTTTATCGTGGTCAAGTATATGTTGAGGTCTAACGTTTCACACAAACACACACACACACACACACACACACACACACACACGCAAACACACACATACCACACCCTCACTATCCCTCACAAATGCACGCACTCACGCACTCCCACACACACACACACACAACTGTATGCTGGTTTCGTATTACCTTCACAATGTGAAGCCATTACGATTCCTTGTTTAACATATTAGATTATCCAGTACTAAACGGATGGCCAGAAAAACAAACAGTCCTCGTCTAAAGTTAACTTATTCATTGCCGAAGGATTCTATACCGAAAAATGTGATCTTCCATTTAGACAAAAAGGATGATATATCGCCATACTAAGGCGATCGTGTTATTTGTTTTGTTTTGTTGTATGTATGTGTATGTATGTATGTATATATATATATGGTCATATATGTATCTTGCGATGTCTTGTAAAGGATATATATATATATATATATATATATATATATATATATATATATATATATATATATATATATATATCCTTTACAAGACATCGCTGCCACCATCAGCATCTTTCAGCTGATTGTTGATTTCTTGGCAAGATTACGCTCAGTAGTTTTCCACTGATTTCTGAGCGACCGGCTCACATACCCCGTAATTACCGACGCGGAGAGAATTGCCACCGATTCTCATACACGTCACGTTACTCACGAGAGTATACGGGATTACGGAGAAAGTCGCTAACCCCTAGGCCAGAGAGACCATATATATATATATATATATATATATATATATATATATATATATATATATATATATATATATATATATATATATATATATATATAGGCTGATACAGTTCTGTGAAGAAAACAATCATACTGAGAAAGTATTACAATGTCTACTATCTGCATTCTCCAATGCTTGTTCTGAATTTGGTTTAACAATTAGCAAAAAAAAAGACACTGATTATGTCACAAGATGCACATGGGGTACCCTCAATCTTTATTGGCGCCGAACTAGAGATGGTAGGCCATTTTACATATCTAGGATCAATGGTAAATAGCAAATTATCCGTAGATCAGGAAATCAACATCCGGACTGGAAAGGCAGCAACAACAATGAACAGGTTAAGAAAAAGGATCTGGGAGAACAGTAAGCGTACTGCCAAAACAAAAGTCCTTGTCTATCAAGCCTGTGTCCTTAGTACTCTTCTTTATGGCAGTAAAGCCTGGACAACTTACTCACACCAAGAGAAACGTTTAAATAGCTTTCATATGCGGTGTCTGCGAAGAATTCTTGGTATTAAGTGGCAAGACAAAATCACAAATACTGAAGTATTTAAAATATCAGGTTGTGTGACGGTTTATTCCATGCTCAGTCTTCGTAGACTTAGATGGATTTGACATCTTATGGAGATGGATGATGGTAGAATACCAAAGGACATTTTTTTGGGTGAATTACAGATGGGTAAGAGATCTCAGGGTCGAAATACGATACAAAGATGTGTGTAAACGGGACATGATTGATACAGGCATTGATAATGCACATTGGGAGCAAGTCGCCGCTGACCGTGTTGCATGGAGGGAAAACATCAGAAATGAAATAAAGACAAAGGAGAAAATTATTGCAGATAAGTCACACACAGAGCTTGTGAGATGTAAGATGGTGCATGAGGTGGAAATGACCACGTGTTCACATGCACCCACTGTTTACGAACGCTTACAGTGCGAATTGGCCTTATAAGTCACATTCGCTACCACCTTGAGTAATAGTTATTATGCCTTTTTGAAGCACAAACTATCGTCTGTCAAGACGGCAAGGTGCCAATGAATGAATATATATATATATATATATATATATATATATATATATATATATATATATATATATATATATATATATATATATATATATATATATAGCAAAAACCATGAATTTAGAGTTTAATGCATATCTGAAACAAGATGGACAGATACAAGTTATATAAAGAGAGAAGATTACACATTTATTAACTCAGGAGGAGATCATCACGATAGAGGAGTGGAAATTTTAGTAAAAAGAAATTTAGAGAAAAATATTCGTGAATTTTAGGCTCATAAAGATATGATGATACTACTAAAAATTAAGGCAAATCAAAAATCACATCAAATCAAATCAACTTTATATTTGATGGTATTTTGGTGTGTCTTATCTGCAATAATTTTCTCCTTTGTCTTTATTTCATTTCTGATGTTTTCCCTCCACGCAACACGTTCAGCGGCGACTTGCTCCCAATGTGCATTATCAATGCCTGTATCAATCATTATTTTATTTTTTTAAAATATTTGACAAGACCATTCAGCATAGTAATTCTTCAGACGTATGCTCCAACAACTGATTATAGTGATGAACAGCTAGAAGAATATTACGAAGACCTACAACACACACTGAAAGTCGTAAAATCATCAGAAGTCCTAATTGTCATGGGAGACAAGAACGTAAAAGTTGGAAAAAGTAAATATAAGCAGATAGTAGGGCAACATGGTATGGGAAACAGAAACGACAGAGGAGACCGGCTGATACAGTTCTGTGAAGAAAACAATCATATTGTTTGTATCACATTTTTCCAAATAATCGTAGAAAATGCACGTGGAAAAGCCTTGGAGATAGAGCAAGAAACCAAATTGACTACATTATGATTAGGAATAGATTTAATAACGTTAAAAATACAAAAATATACCCTGGTACTGATATCAACTCTGACCACAATCCTGTAGTCTTAAAATTACAAATAAAACTTAAAAGCCCAGGAATAAGGACATAGAAGACACCTTAAATAGATATATTGGCATTGAAACAACCAGACATAAGTTAACTATACCTGGTTGAAGTAAAACATAGATTTGATGGGCTAATCGTTGAAAATATAGAACAATATAGACGTGAAAATCCTGAGGATAAAATTAATACAAAATGGAAATGTGTAAAAACTCGTATTTTTTTTTCCGCGTCTCCATCCTGTTTCAGGATATTGCGGTAAACACCAGCATCTTTCAGCTGTATATTGATTCCTAGGCTAGATTACGCTCATCAGCACGCCACGACTTTCTGAGCGACCGGCTCCATACTCTCATAAATCACTGGCGCGACTCGAACCACTTCTAATTCTCGTGCGCTCACGTCAACCACGAGAGTATTCGGGGTTAACGGAGAAATCTGCCAAATCCTCGGCCAGGGAGCCGGCTAAAAAGAACTAGTATACAGATTGCAAATACCATCTTGCCTATGAAGAATAATAAGAAACAACAATTATGAATAACCGATGAAATCGTGAGCAAAATGACTCAAAGAAAGAAAGCAAAGAACACTATAGAGTACATATTAATAGATAGAGAAATATGTCACACATGCAGAGTTGTCAAAAAAGAGTGGCTGCAGAAAAAATGCAAAGAAATAGAAGATCTGGAAATAAAACACAATTCAAAGGAATTACATGAACATATAAAATATTTACAAAGAAGAAAAATAATATAACAGGGAGCGGTTGTATCGGGGGTGGGGGGGCGTGTGGGGGGGGGGTGGAAAAAGTATAATTGATAACACCGACATACCAAAAAGATGAACATAGTACACAGAAGGTTTAGTCTGGGACAACAGAGTCAATAAACCAACATTGTATAATACTCAAGATGGACCAAACATATTAAAGGCTGAAGTAGAGAAGGCTATTAAAAATATGAAAGAGGAAAAGGCTGCAGGTCCTGACAAGATAACAACACAGATGATAAAATCCTTATCCAGTAATGGCATTAATACTATCACAGAATTATGTAATGATATATATATATATATATATATATGTGCCGGACTCCTTGGCCGAGGCGTTAGCAGCTTTTTCCTTTGTTTGGCTTCCTTCTAGTTTGGCCAATTTTCCATTCGCCAAAATAGAAGGAGACACTGTAATTATATACCTTGTTTGCAGCGTGAGTAGATTTTTCAAGTTAGCAACATCACGTATAATGTGATGTAATTAGTTCAACAACTGTTTTTTGCCAAAAAATCAACATACAGCACACACACACACAAAATTTGGTGGTGGTTTTGTTACTTCCCGCTGCTTGGCACGCATTTATTAATTTACTAGCTGACCCGTTCCGGCTTCGCCCAGACCCTGGTGGGGATCATCTCATTTAATTCATATAAGTAGTCATATAAGTTCTCGTTCACGTTCCCGACTATTTGTCTGTCTGTCTGTCTGTCTGTCTGTCTGTCTGTCTGTCTGTCTGTCTGTCAACTTACAAAAAGCATTAGAAAGAGCACTTGAAAGATCTTTACATCTTCCCCCAACAATTAACTTGGGTAAATGGAGCGGCGGCAGCAGCAGCAGCAGAAGAAGAAAAAGGAGGAGTAGGAGGAGGGAGGAGGAAGAGGGAGGTGGAGGAGGGAGGAGGAGGGAGGATGAGGAGACGAGATGGAGGGAGGAGGAGGAGGGAGGAAGAGGTAGGAGGAGGGAGGAGGAGGAAGACGGAGGAGGAGGGAGGAGGAAGGAGGAGGAGGGTGGAGGAAGAGGAGGAGGAGGGAGAAGGAGGAGGGAGGGGAGGAGGAGAAGGGAGGAGGAGGGGAGGAGGAAGAGGGAGGAGGAAGAGGGAGAAGGAGGAGGAGGAAGAGGGAGGAGGAGGGGGAGAAGGAGGGAGGAGGAGGAGAGAGGAGGAGGAGGGAGGAGGAGGAGGGAGGAGGAGGAGGGAGGAAGAGGTAGGAGGAGGGAGGGGAGGAGGAGAAAAGAGGAGGTGGAGGGAGGAGGAGGAGAGAGGATGAGGAGGGAGGAGGAGCGATGAGGCGGTGGGAGAAGGAGGAGGGAGGAGGAGGGAGGAGGAGGAAGAGGGAAAAGGAGAAGGGAGGAGGAAGAGGGAAAAGGAGGAGGGAGAAGGAGGTGGAGGAGGAGGGGGAGGAGGAGGGAGGAGGAGGAGGGAGGAGGAGGAAGAGGGAGGAGGAGGAGGACGGAGGTGGAGGGAGGAGGAGGAAGAAAGGAGGAGGGAGAGGAGAGAGGAGGAGGAGGGAGGAGGAGGAGGAGAAGGAGAGAGGAGGAGGGGAGAATGGAGGAGGAGGAGGGAGGAGGGGGAGAAGAGGGAGGAGGAGGAGGGAGGATGAGGGGAGGAGGGAGGAGGGAGGAGGGAGGAGGAGGAAGAAGAGAGGAGGAGAAGGGAGGAGGAGGGAGGAGGAGTGATTAGGAAGAGGAGGAGGAGGGAGGAGAAGGAGGGAGGAGGAGAGCGAGGAGGAGGGGAGGAGTTAGGAGGAGGGGGGAGGAGGAGGAAGAGGGAGGAGGAGGGAGGCGGAGGAAGAGGATGGAGGAGGAGGAGGGAGAGGGAGGAGGGGGAGGGGAGGAGGAAGAGTGTAGAAGGAGGAGGAGGAGGGGAGAGGAGGAGGAGGAGGGGAGGAGGATTATAACGCATATGCCTTTAGATAACTGTCTGTCTATCTGTCTGTCTGTCTGAGCCGGCCCGGCTTCACCCAGTCCCTGGTGGGGAGCATCTCATTTAATTCATATAAGTATTCATATAAGCTCCCGTTCCCGACTATCTGTCTGTCTGTCTGTCTATCTAACTGACCCGGCGTGGCTTCGCCCAGCTCCTGGCGGGGAGCCGTCTCATTAAATTCATACAACAAAAAAATATAACTTAAAAGAATGTCCTTCCACACACCATCTATTATTTTTAATTAAAACTGTTTTTAATCACCTACATGACTGTAGATAACTTCTTTAAGCATAATAAGATGAGTTACAATGTTATGCATTATGCATTATTTTTATGAAAACTTTGAAAATGCCTTAAAGATTATATCATTATTTATTATAATTCATATGCCTGTAAATAACTATAGACAAAGAGTTTATAAATCTTTGAAAACGATGCAACAATATGACTATAAAGTATATAGCAATGTTATTAAAAGTTATGCCCCTTGAAATAACTTTTCTAGAGTTAAGTCCCCTTGCTATATAGTCATTATAATGAAAAATAAAATATTAAATAATATTAAGTAAGTAGCCGATTGAATCGGATGGACCGTTCGCGAACGTATAAAGGACATACACACATAAAGTCTCTTTTATATATATATATACGGTGTCCAACCACGAGATAAAGAATTGATACAAATATATAAAGAAAAAAAAGAAGGATAAAAGGCTTTAAAAAGGTTTTAAAAAAAAAAAAATAAGGGTAGCTCTGACGTAGATCAAGTTGCTATGACATGGCTACTGTCCCATGTGTCCCACGGGAAATACAAAAGTGTGCTGTCCCATCCCATCCCATCCCATGGGACGTTTCCCATGGGAATCCCGTTTCCCATGGACACGCCTGGATATGTGAACTAACCAGTAGAGGAATATTTTAACGACTATGGCGTTTTGGATAAATGGTGTGCCGGTCTCCCTGGCCAAGGCGTTAACGACGTTGTTCGTAATTCCGTATATCCACGTGGGGAAAACAGTTGCGCGAGATTCGGCAGCGGATCGCGCCGCGCATATAACTTACGGGTGTATGTGAGCCGGTGTTTCAGAAAGCAATGGCAAACTACTGAACGTAACACTTGCCTATTACATCATCCGTAGCTGAAAAATGCTGCGGTTGACTGCAACGTCCTGTAAGGGATAATTAACATTGAAACAAACATGGTGTTGGCTCTATATGTGTATAGACCAGTTGACAATTCATTGATGATGTAGTAAGTATCACACTGGCTGCCTTTAGTTTGCAGAATATTTCCTGGTACTATTCCTGTTCGCTGATGGCGAGATAGCCGGTTCAACATCTATCAATCAATCAATCATGTGCCATGCCGGAAAGCGTGGGCGGTCATGACTCGCCATTTCACTCGATCACCAGTGTCGTGGATCAGCTCAGTGTTCCTGTCTCGTCCATGCCATGTGGCCAAGCCATCCAGGTATTTTCCTCTCGGTCTGCCTCTTGGTCTGTCCCCTTCGATCTTGCCAGTTGTCACTAAGTTCTCCAATCCATTTCTTCTCATAACATGTCCAAAAAAATTTGACTGTCTACGTCAAATGTCTCTAATCAGTTTACGATGTTCATTTGTCTCCTGTAGTACTTGGTCATTGGTTTTTCTGTCTGTCCATGGTATTCTTTGCATTTTCCTTAGAAACCACATTTCTGCAGCCATCAGATGTTTCTCAGCTTGACTGCCCATTGTCCAAGTTTCACATCCATACAAAAGAACAGGCTCTACGTATCCCCTCAACACTCCTCTTCTCGTTTCAATTGACATCTTTTAATTGGTCAGAATGTTTTTCATCTTGCTAAAGGCCACTTTCGCCATGGCGATTCTTGTTCTAATCTCTTCAAGGCATCTCCCATCAGATGTTATGACTGTTCCAAGATAATTGTACCGATTCACTTGTTGAAGAATATTTCCATTTACTTGTATATTACATTGTGGCACTTCTTCCTTCCTAGTGACGACCATAACCTGAGTCTTTTTACAATTTAATTCTAACCCCAGTTACTCACTGTGTACAACAACCGCATCTACCAATTGTTGCAGGTCCTGCGCATTGTCTGCAATTAATACTGTATCATCTGCATATCTAATGTTATTGATGTTCCAATTCTTATCCCTTTGAAAATAAAGTTTGTTCGTTCGTTCGTTCGTTCGTTCGATGTTTCGTCCTCCAATGCTGATTCCATTTATATCCTCTACATTTCTGAAAATATTTTCACTGTATAGGGAAAAAAGATCTGGAGAAATCACACATCCCTGCCTAACACCTCTTTTAATTGGCTGATACTGTCCCACTTCATTATCAATCCTTATTGCAGCTTGTTGTTTCCAATATATGTTTTTTATAAGTCTAATGTCTTTCCCATCAATTTGTAGATCTGCAAGCACATCCACCATGTTGACATGTCTAACTCTATCAAAAGCCTTTGTATAGTCAATAAAGCAAAGATGTATATCCTTTTTTACTTCTATAGCACGTTCAATGACTGTTCGCAGCATATACACAGCATTTACTGTACCCTTTCCTTCTACAAACCCACATTGTTCTTCCCCTATTTCAGGTTGTATCTTCTTCCTCACTCTTTGCATGATAATTCTTAGCAAAATCTTTGTGATGTGACTCATTATACTAATTGTTCTATGGTGATCACATTCCAAGGTTCCTGATTTCTTTGAGATTGCAATAAATACAGAGTTACATAATTCAGGAGGTATATCTCCAGTATAATATAATGTGTTCATCAGTCTGGTGACTTGCTCTTGTCCAAATTCTTCTAAAGCTTTAATCATTTTTGTTGTGATGTTATCTGCACCGGGGGCCTTGCCAGCTTTCATATGCTTAAGAACATTTCGAACCTCCATCTCCAAAATTGGCGGTCCTTCATTATTAAATCTAATATCATACTGTTCGTCTCTGTTATCATCATAAAGGTGTTTCACATAATCTGTCCATACATGTAGAATCTGGTCTTTTTCTATTATGATTTTGCCATCTTTAGTTTTTAGACACCCTGTTGATGTACTTGTTCTTTTATTGGTAAGTTCCTGAATTCTTTTGTGCACTAATTTGGTATTTTGACTGTTGTGTTGGTTTTCAATTTCTAAGCACTTTTCCTCAAGCCATGATTCTGTTGCCTCCTTACATAATATTCTGACTTGTCTGTAGATTTCTTCATATTTGACAGAATTATTTTTGTTGAGTCGTCTTGTTTCCATGAGGTGTAAAATTTCTTAAGTCATCCATTTCTTACGACCCACCTTCTTTAATTTTGGAATAGTTGTTTCTGCAGCCACATTGATTGAATTCTTCAACGTTTCCCATTGATCATCCACATCCTGGAATAATATCTCTAGATCAGACAATATTTCAAATCTGTTCTGTACTTCTATGTTGAATTTGTTTTGTATTTCCTTGTCATTACTCAATGTACACAAATCATATTTAGTGTTTCCTGTTATATACTTGACTTTCTTCAACTTTATCCTCAATGTTCCTGTGAGTAATATGTGGTCACTATAACAATCAGCACTGGGAACTGTTTTTGCTAGTGTTAATGCGTTTCTAAATCTTCTGCTAATCAGAATGTAGTCAATCTGGTTTCTAATCCTGCTATCAGGACTCCTCCATGTCCATAATCTTCTAGGGTGTTGCTGGAACCAGGTGTTTCCTACAATCATTTCCTGTCCTTTTGCCCACTCTACGAGTCTGTATCCTCTATCATTTCTCTCTCCTAAACCATAGTTTCCTACTGTGTATCTATCCCCTTGATTTCCTACTTTTGCATTGAAGTCCTCTATTATGACGTTTATTTCTGAATTTTTACATTTCTTTAAGGCAGCCTCTATGTCATTATAAAATTCTTCTACACTATCTTCACTGGATTCTCCTGTTGGTGCATATACTTGAATAATATTTATGCTAAAAGGTCTGCCATTTAATTTAACTAGTAGAACTCTGTCCGACACGGCCCAATATCCTTGAACAGATGTTGATGTTTTCCGGTCCAAAATAATTGCCACTCCCCTATGACGATCTTCACCTCCAGAATAAATAATCTTGAAATCGTCATCTATCTTGATGCCTGATCCTGTCCATCTCGTTTCGCACATACCTAAAATATTAATTTTTTTCCCTTTCAATTTCTTGTTTTATGTTCTCTAATTTTCCGTCGTTGTTTAACGTCCTAACGTTCCATGTTGCTAATTTTAACGTCTCTGTCCTTGTCTTGCGATGATCAGTCTTTAAGCGAATCATGATATACTAGGCACTTTCCTCTATGGCAGTGACCGTACTGGTCGGAGACCGCAGCCATTGACTCAAGAAGAGCTCTTCTGCCTGCCGTCGTGAATTCGAGACCATGACCAACGAATATCTGTCGGCTGCCCTCAAATTTCATCCACCACCTGCCTTCCGTGGCTTCTTTTGAAAACTGCCAATAAAAGAGCACAAAATAACATCACATAATCCACAGGAAAACACTATTCGCAGGAAATCCATAGGAAATCACACGAAATCCAAAGGAAAACACTAAATAGCGTCCCCCCGAAAAGTACGCGTCATCCTGTCGCCATTGTACCGGAAGTCAACATCTATACCGGCATTAAAATGGACATGAACGGTGACTTCTCGTTCAGAAAGCAATGCAAACTACTGATCGTACAATTATCCAGGGAACCAACCTGGGGTTTATCGCAACATCCTACAAACACGTAATATTTCTTTCTTTTTTTTTTTAATTTTAGATAGCCCTGGACAATTTATAAAATCCATTCCATGGTAATTCGAATATGTGACCTCCAGGCTGCAGGCAAGCGTGCTTTCGACTGCGCTACCGAGGTTCCTCTGAGGCTGCATTACATTTACATTATTTGAAACATATTATCAATTATGGTTTACCCTTCTGTTAACCTTGAGAAAGAAACCAGTAACAATTTTATATGTCGAATATTTTATCTTTTACCTCTTTATTTTGTCAGCTTCGTGGATTATTCATGAATAAAGAACGAAACAAGGCGTAAATATTTAAAACGAATTTCTTATACGCTTGTTAATTGTAACGGAAATGTTGAAACCGCGTAGCAAACAAAAACATTTAGATTTAAGACTTGCAGAAGAGACAAATTTGAGTTCCTGGCTAACATGGTAGGGAATATTCCAATTCATTAGATTGATAACATGACCGTTAACACTGGACAGGAACCGGAAGCTTTGGATGTGGGTAGGGGGGAGCCACAGAGACTGGGACTTGATCCCGAAGACGCTGATGGATCGTGAAGATAACTTTCTTGTAATATTATCTAAAATCGTTTGTGAGACACAACGTTGTTTTCGTGGGGGATTTTATCATGGAGGATTTCCCATAATAACACAGTTAAGGATAACATGGAGACAGGCGGACAGAGATAGAATGTACAGCTTAGTTTTGTTCATCCCAGAGCACTGGAGTAGAAAGAAGGTGAATAAATACCAGTTGCGGTTAGAGAAACAAGACAGAAATTAAAGTAATAGTAATCTGAGTTAAAGCAAAAAAATGTTCTGAGAAGTAAAGGCGGCAGGTCTTATATTTATCATATCACCCATGGAGTGCAGGTTTGTCGATACAAAATATGTGGCTAGCACCATAAGCTCAAATTTTAAAATCGACCTGGACTCCCAATTCAAACAAACTGAAAAGGGTACCAACAATAACTTGGAAAGTAAAGGCGACAGGTGTGATACTACTTACATCAATCACAGAGTGCCTATAGGTCTATAAACATATGGCTCTAACACTCACTTAACGTCTGAATTGATACATTTATGTCTGTATAAAGTTGTCTTTATCTGTCATTTCCCCTCTCTCTCTCTCTCTCTCTCTCTCTCTCTCTCTCTCTCTCTCTCGCTCTCCCCCCCTGCCCAATATTCTAAATGTCCTTTATTGCATTCCCCCATTACCCATATGTCAGAACCATATAACACGCCTCGCAACTTGTACATGATGTCATATTTTCCTGGGATGAGCATGCATACTGTTTTTGTCCAATTGCTATATTTGTCACAACAGTTTTAATTCTAATTTCTGTCTGACATTGGGCAACTTCCGTGCCACTTTGACCCAGACAGATGCATTTGTTAATGTGCTCTCCGTTATGTCTTTCTATTTTGAGCTGTTGTACGTGAACGATCCTGGATACTGTCAACGTTTTTTTTCCCTTCTGGTCGTTTATTTTCAGGTTGTTAATGTATGCTTTTGTATTTATTTGTTTTAAAATTAAAAACTGAATAATTGTTATGTGATATCTATTATGGCTTGGTCATCTACAGATTAAAAAATAAATTAAAGAAGTATAGGACCCATTAGGTATATAGTGATAAATTCATATTTGAATTGACCAATGGTCACTCGGTAGGCAGTGTGGTCAGTAGCATGCCGGCCGCTTTGTCTTCCCAAGACATACAATGATACCCATTTTAGGCTGGGTCGACCCAGGTCAATGTGTTACATCTTTTTAATTTCGGATTAGAAACGGATATATTACATTATGTGGTTATTAAACTCGACTAACATCATTGCATGCCGGATAAGCAGTAGTTGCACAGACCTGCTGTTCGGACTATCTACACGTCTGCAGTTACTGATCACTCCATATTGTTGTTGGCTTCCAGACTTCTTGTTTCATGTACAGTCCTCAAGCCACACAACTATCTGCTTGACAGCACTGTTGTCCATTTCATCCAAGTCCGTTGTCTCTTTAATGTTAGTGAAATCACTTGTTCCACCGAGATATTTAGCAACGTTTATAATGTCTGGAATCCCAGATATTGTTATGCCTGTTATTTATTAAATGTAATAATGGATGGAATTGATAGGCGAATGCTCTGATTTTCAGTAATGAATCTTCATTCATGGACGCAGTACACATCATAACTGCTGGAACATGCGATTGAAATCGAGATAATGAAGGGAATGTACTTGCATGTGTGGGTCGAGCACACATAATACAAAATTAACCACCACGGACCCTTTTACACGCATTGACGCTTATTTGGAATCTAGAGCAAGCCCCATATGTGTATAGACCATTAAGCACTCGATGAGTGATGTGGTCAAGAGGACTCTGGCGGTTAGGCGTTGAACCGCTACAGCCTCTGGAGTATTTATCTTTGTGGCTGCGGTTTGCATTTCGCATTTTCCTCATGTTGGACTGGTAGTATATGGTTCTGTCGCCCTGCTACTGAGTGAGTGCGTGGCGCGACTCTGTGAGCTGTGATATTCGCGTGTAATGCTTCTACATGTCCGCTTTTGTTGTACAGTGACCTGCATGTTCGGATCAATGGCTAACGGCTGTTGCTAAATTGACTGATTTTCCTTTTTGGTTCACGAGTGCATTTTTCAGGAGACTTCTGGGAGTCGGCGCACGGAATTCGTGTTTAATGAGACACTTTCGGCGGGTCGCCCTGCGGATAGAGACAGAGCCATGTGAGAAAACCCGGGTCAGTGGGGTCTTTCTGGTGACTGCCGTTTCCATCGACGATGAACTGTGGTTTTCGTGGAGGCCTTTTGTGTTGGCATTCTGACGGCGGCATTATGCGCAGTGTACCTGTGCGGGCGGTTGGATTACCGAGACTCCTGTCTGTTCCACTTTTCACATTGGACAGTGGGTAACATTTTGTGTGATATTCACTGGCACAGGAACGGAGCATAATGGGGACAACCCGCTGCCGTGAAGTTGGAACCTCGACTAACAAACTAACTAACGAACTAACTCTCGTGGCTATTTTAGATTGGGTCAACCTGGGAGCCCATTTCGATTTGTTTACAAAGACCATCGTGCAGACAGATGTTCTTTAAACAGTCGGTATTTCACCCCCTCATCTGGTATTCTGTCATCACTGGACAATGATCTTGTGGGAATTATAACATGCTTTTTCTTACCATTTTTTCTTATTTCTCTTCTTAGGTGCTCACAAGCTGCCATGTTCTCATCATTTATATTCCTTTTGCTTTTTGCTCTCTCTTGTAATATCTAAGGTATCATTGTAATTCAGTTGTTCTTTCTGGAGGATTTTTGTTTTGCAATATCTTTAGCTGATAATATTAGGATGCTTCTAGCATGCGTGGCTAATTCATCCGGTGTCATATTTTCTGGCAATGTCATCAATAGTTAAATCCCGTTCATCAATTCTTTCACACATTTTTGTGTGGTGTTGTGCTGGTTGTCATACCGCGCTGGTTTTGGTAGTTAAATCAATGTTCTGATTTTCTGATGTAGCATTATTTAACAGCTCAAGGTCACTACCACAATCAGCACTTGGCAGTTTTTGTTCTGCTTGTTCTCCATCACTGCTGTAATTTTAAATACAATCTCTTTTGTTTCTGGTATTTCCTTCCTGTGGTGTCGACGTAAACCACATACCAGCATTATGTTCAAAGATCCTATTTGCTATTATCAGTTTATTGTTAATACAGAAAGCTATCAGTTTATCCCCAGTTCCATTTCGAATTTCTATACTGTTTATTATTTTCACTGTTTGTTTTTCTTGAGCTGACTTTCTATGCACAACTTGGCGTTAAAATCTCCCATTATCATCAGAATGTCATTGTTTACTAATATTTTCTACACTATTTTTAAGAATTGTATACAATGTTTACATTTCTTCACCTTTTGTCGTTATTATTGATTAGTGCTCTTGTAGCAGTGTGATAGTACTTTGTTTTGCTTCAAGCATTACATACATTATTCGCTCGCGATGGTGTCATAACTAAAAAGTATGCGTCCATTATTTATTTTTTTTCACATGCACTGCTAAACTGAACTAGTTAGCCCATAATAAACATCACAGAGGTCAGGGAAGAACCGTGATGGAAGGCATGGTTCCTGAAAGACAAAAAGCTAGGGACGTGTTAGCACAAAGATTGACACCGGAATTTGCATACGCATTGGGCGTAACGATGCACGAGAATTGGCACAGGATTGAGAAACCTTTCGAGAGACGTTCCGCAACGAACCTACTACATGATGACAGTCATACTGCTAATCTGTATCCTCCCTGTTTTTATCCACCAGGATAGATAAGCATTCCTCTATTCAGTATATTAAAATGACCCTTTACCCTCATGTTATGCTCAGAGATTCCGAGCATTTCATTGTTAAATATTTCTACTTGCAATTATATCTTGTTTCTCTTCATTCGTATTTCTCATATCCCATTCTATTATTTCAGTTAGTTTTTTTTTTTTTTTTTTTTTTTTTTTTTTTTTTCAGCGTTACACAGCATCCTTCCATGACAAGATAAACGATTTAAAAAAAACCACATTAGTAATTATCATTCCCTGTGACACACTCATCTCCCGTGTACATATCAGATTCTCTTAGGCTAGGTGTTTCACTCGCAGTCTTTTCTTTTATATTCTCCATAATTTCTTTGACTGCCATTCTTTTTTTTTGGGGGGAGGGGCATATGTGAAGAAAGTGTTTCGAAAAGCATTAACAACCGCAAAATCAGATCCTTATGTAGACCGTTACAGTGATCACAGATTTATAATAGGCACATTGAGGAAACAGTTAAAGAAAATCAAGTATACAACAGGAAATACTAAATCCATCCATCTGTACTCGGCTCGCGATGATGGTGGAATTCTGCAGGAGGGCGTCTGATTGGTCTGGAACTCTGGGACCCCAGTATAAAAGGCCTCTGCGCACGTAGAACTGGCCTTTTCCGTAGTCCACCGCACTGAGTGACGAGGCGCCAGTGCCTATTTCTATTGTGTGTTTAGTAGTTAGACCCTGAAGTTTTGCAGTGGTATGTAACCATAATTAATTTGTTTTATGTTATTTTTTATATACATTAATTTTAATTTTATAAACCATGTATGACATAGTATTTTGGTTATTTAAATGTATACTTCAGTAAAGCTATGAAAGTATAATAATAATGAAGTGATTATCGAACTAATAAGATTTAAAATATAGCTAATCTTATACTGATGCCTAGCTTTAATCTTTAAGTTAATAATTTCTCTAGCAGTAACTAAAATTAACAAAGGAAATATGTAAGCTCAGCTGCAGAGAATGGAGTGCAGAACTCTCCCCAGCTCGCGTGAGTTATCGGTTCTTGGAGAAAATGGCGCAGACCGATCTGGACTTCGACGAGTTATTTACAAGAAATAGATTAAGGAACAACTTAGAAGCTACTTGTGTTAAGTTTTATGAGGCTAGGTGAAAAGTAGAAGATGGAGGAACAGCACTTGGAAAATTGACACGTGGGAGACCAGCTCGACAAGTAACGTTCAGCCTTTGTTCCCAAAACAGGTAAATTCTAAATTATGAGCAGACGATAAAGAGAGAGTGGTCCACAGGTTAGGAAGTAATTTGGCACACAGGGGCCTAGTAATACTTAATAAATATTCATAACTAGTCGATTATTTACAGTGGTATAAATTATTATGAGTTAAGAGGCTTGTTGTGGTAAGAGCTGGGCAAATATTGGTTGTATGAATTATTGAAGAAAATAATATACAGAATATTAGTGGAGTGGCTATGAGTGATTAAAGTAAACACACTTGGACTGCATTCAATGAAAGACAAGGCACATTACAATATAGTTAAGTATTCAATATAGTATAGGAATTTGTTGTTCAGCAGTAAGTGAAGTCTGGCATCACATCTGTTAACAGGAAGCAGTAATATTTGTGTAGGTGTATCAAGTTATTGGTGGAATCAGTGACTGAGATTCTGCCTTAAGTTAAGCATAGCGGTTGTCGCACGGGGGTGAGAATGTGATTTAATGCTACGTACCGCCTTTCGCAAATATATTTATATGCACTTGCTATGGGTCTAGGTGTTTAAATGTCAGGATGGTGAGTGATGGCTAATTCTTGACATAAGTCGCATCAGGGTGCAACTGAGAGGACATGATGATAGACTGGTGGATTTCAATTCTGGTTTCATTGGGGGAACATCAATGAATATAGTATTTGGAGTTTTTGAAACCGGTGTTGGTGGGAGAGCAGGGGTCACCTGGAGAGTGGAACCCATCAGGTATGACATGCATGGACAGAGCAATTATTGTTATAAATGAGGCTATGTTAGTTGTTATCAATGACTGGGTGTAGTGATGTAGGTACCGGATTAAGAACTACATGGATGAGCATTGTCTTATGAGTATCACATGATGATGACTATGGTTGTGATGGTGGCTATGATGGTAGCGGTCATGTGATGATGATGGTAGCCATGATGAGGATGATGATTATTATATCCGCCAGGGGCTGGGGTGGCCTGTAGTAATCAAGGTGGATGTATGTAGACTATACTGTAGTTTTGGCCACAATCAGGGTTATGGTGTGGGATTGAGGGTGTCTGGTGAATGTGTAGAAAACATTGGAGGCTGTTGAATAGGTGCTCCCTGTCATTTATATTTTATGTGGAGCACATCCTACAACCTATTCATATCATTGTTGTCCAGTTGAATAAACGTGTGGTTGGTGTGAATTTACACAGTCCGTGACTATGTTTGTGCCACAAAGACATTGTTTACATACACCATTGTTGTAGTGGTTGTCCTATGAAGTCCATGTGTTGATGTAAATAATGAATCTTTGATGATTATTAATTAGATGTTGTGTTTGTTTGCAATGTCTGATGTATGTTAACCCAATTCAGTGTTGGGTTTGTGTTTGCCTACAATGTCTGATGTATGTTGGCCAGGTCAGTGTTGAGATGTTTGCTTACAATGTCTTATGTATGTCAGCCAGATCAGTATCGAGGTGTTGTTTGCTTCCAACATATGTTGTATGTTAGCCAAATCAGTGTTGAGATGTTGTGTTTGCTCGTGATGTAAGTGAATCTAAGGAATGTGTCAGGATGTTGCGTCTTGTGTCTATTCGTCACAAGTACAAGAGTGTCTGTCTTACGTAGAGAGACTGGGTGTTGTTGTTGTCTTGTTGGGTCATCATGTTGAGATGTTTGACTTGTCTTTGCCTAATATTTTTGTTGGTTTTTATTTTATCTACAGGAAAAGCCAGAATTCTAGTTTTAGATTTTCCTGGGTTTTTAGTAGACTGGAAGTTTTTTTTTTTTTTTGTGGACTAGAAGTTTTTGGTAAATTAGTTCTAGTGGATTAGTTGTTGGTGGATTAGTTTTTGGTGTATTAGTGTTTGGTGGATTAGTGTTTGGTAGATTTGGAGTTTTTACTGGATTAGAAGTTTTTGTTACACTTAGGAATTTTATTTGTTGGATTAGTATTTTTGCTGTTTGATGTTTGCTGTATCCTAACTTCCTTGTTGATGCTACATGTCTGTATATTATTGTGAAGTTCAGAAGTTTAATAAACAAATGATGCTTGTATTACTCTTACTTTGTCGTTTAGTTTATAGACTCTTAGAAGGATAGTCATTGGTGTTAGAACAACTCTCGGAGTAATTCTTTGTCCGGGATTGGAGAATATTGTTCCAATCCCCTGTCGGCCCACCCTGGATCTTCTTAAACCTTAATCCTTTTCTATTCTTGTTAACCGAGGACGGTGAGAGGTTCTTTCTCTTTATTCATTCTCTCCTTTGGCCCTACGCAGTCAGGGTTGCGCTCTTCTCCTCACATCACCGTAGCAGAAGTAAGTGGTCCTTGCTCCTGTTTATACCTCTGTTTCACATCCATCATGTGCCATGCCGATTAGCGTGGACGGTCATATTTTGCCATTTCACTCGATCACCAGAGTCGTGGATCAACTCAGCGTTCCTATCTCGATCTTGCCACGTGGCCAAGCCATCCAGGTATTTACTTGTCGGTCTTCCCCTTGGTCGCCTCAATTCACTCTTGCCAGTTGTCACCAAGTTCTCCAAGTCACGTCTACTCCACTGTTTACGTCTAATGACTCTAATCAGTTTACGATCTTCATTTGTTTTTTAAAGGACTTGTTCATTGGTTTTTCTGTCTGTCCTCTCTGATCCTCCTTGATTCTCTCAGTGATTGATTATGGACTAGGACTGCTCACTGTCTCAAAGAGTCAGCTGGTAAAATTAGAGCGCATACAGAACGAAGCAATGCGGGTCATTCTGAGATGCACCAGAGACACCCCAATAGTGTATATGCGTTACACCCATGGTCTGCCGACTGTTGGTGGTAGGCTCAAGGTGATGCAGGTGAAGGCATACCTCAGAGTAGCTGCAGACACAGATCACCCGTTGTATGAGGCGCTGGACGCCGTTAAGGGCCAGCGACTGATAAGAGGGAAATCATGGATGGCACAGGCGGAAGATACGATCAGACAGGTGTGCTTCTTGGAGAACATTAGGCGAGGAGAGGAGTGGGACAGAGTGCCAGCGGAGCAGTCAGACTTGTGCAGAGTTATAATCACAATGAGCCGGTAGTGCAGGGAGTGGCCAGCAAGGGCCACGGGCGTGGAAATCCAGCAACTAATTCAGGATAATGCTCGCTCGGGTGATGTGATTATCTACACAGATGGGCCGATGCTGAGAAGTAGGAGAAATGCCTGGGGGTTCTTAGCAAATGTTAGTGGTCGACGTTTGGTGCAGGAGAGCCTGACATATGATACCACACCAACTAGCTTAAGAATGGAAGTGGAGGCAGTCAGTGCAGCTTTCCGCTGGATGGAGAATACGACACACACACACACACACACACACACACACACACACACACACACACACACACACACACATTGTGATTTTAACTGTCTCAAAAAGCATGCTGAGGAAGGTGAGGACAGGCAAGCTTCGGGCAGAGTGGCTTGCTTCGATTCGGAGGTCACATGTGGCAATCATCGCCTGGATCACTTCTCCGGGGCATGCCGGTGTGCTGGGGAATGAACAGATTGGCTGGCTCTGCAAAACTTCGTGGAGTATTTTTGCATGACAAGACAGACGTGGTTGCGGCCTTGTGGGAGCACGTGTTCACCTCGGAGGAGCAAATGGATCACCATGGTCTGGTAAGAATGAGACAGCGAGCAGTGACGAGAGGATCTGGCCGACGCTCAACGCTCAGATGAAAGGCGAGACGGACATATAATCAGATTGCTACTGGTACTATTGGTGTTGGAATTCTTCGCAGGCTGCTGAGGATGGGGACGGAGCGCTTTTGGGAATGCCCCGAATGCTGTGACGTCGGTTCCTAAATCAATCAATCAATCAATCAATCAATCAGTCAATCAATCTGTCCATGGTATTCTTTGCATTTTCCTCAGAAACCACATTTCCACAGCCATCAGATGTTTTTCAGCTTGTCTGCTCATTGTCCACGCTTCACATCCATACAAAACTATATAGGTTCCATGTAGCACTTCAACACTCTTTTTCTCGTTTCAATTGATATCTTTTTATTGGTAAGTATGATTTTCATCTTGCAAAAGGCTACCTTCGCAAGGGCAGTTCCTGTTCTAATCTCTTCAAGGCTTCTCTCATCAGATGTTATGACTGTTCCGAGGTAACTGTACCAATTCCCTTGCTTAATAATATGCCTATTTACTCGTATACCACATTGTGGTATTTCCTTCTTCCCAGTGACGACCATAATCTGTGTCTTCTTACAATTTAATTCTAAGCCTAGTTGTTCACTGTGTGCAACAAATACAACATATGTGACATATGCCTGGGTCATTTACATTGATGTGAGTGACCTGTAGCGGGGCTATGAGAAAAACTACCAGCCCTGAGAAATAATGGTGAGGGTAGATGCAGACCCCCAGGGTGGATGGGGGGAGTGTGACAGATTTGCCTTGGGTATTGAGAGTTAACCAAGCCCAAGGGGTCCTTAGCACTCCCGTGTATTCTAACCCCAGGGGTTGGATGGGTAGATACACTGTTTACACTGTGGTTGCCCTCAAATGGTATAAATAAGTCTACAAGCCCCTCCAGATTCTAGACCCCCACTCTCTACCTTCTCCCTTGGGACAATGAACCCTAAGGTATCGTCCGAGACCACACTCAATCACTGTACAAAGAATCAGTCAACATCAACAAAGTTTATTCTACCCTAAAGACACAAGGTAGGATATGAACACCCTGATAGGATAAACTATTTACAATAGCAGAAGATAGGTTAGAGACAGAATCAGAGATAGAGATGCTTCATGTGTCATCACTAGGCTGACGTGCAGGTTTGAGACAGATGATCCGTCCAGTCGGTCCGACACTCACCCGGCTCTCTTCCAGACTGATGACTGGAACCTTTGGAGACCACTCCGTCCCCAGAGCTAAGATTAGATGTCAGAGGAACTACCTCTTCGGATCACCGACTGCTTGATGAACTTCTCTGCTCTGTCCCACTGAATCGCTGTGACCAACTTTCACAGTTATCAAAGTACAGCCTGGTATGGAGACCCTCTTCCTTGAGGCGACCCCAGTTGATCTCTAGATTTCTCTAGACGTAACACATGACCAACCTAATGGTTCCATGGAGAATTATATAACCTTGATTGGGTAATGAATCAGCACTGCTACAAGTCAACACAGTCACTAGAAAACCACCAATGTTCCGGTAACTGAGTTCACTATTCACTACACAGTAGTATGTTCAGACTCCCTCAGAGTCCTGCACACATCTTGAAACATGGTTGAGCTTGGTAACATAACACATGGTCTCTAATTCTATGACTCGGTTGTTCGAATGATTGAGCAAGACCTATTTCATATTCAGCCTACACAGTTCGTAAAGGTCAGGATGAGTTTACCTGTCTACCACCTTGAGTTCGAGTACGAAAATACGCAAGCTGGTGTGGGTCTAGTCATGACCGAACACTCGTGCCAACGTAGTTACAGCCCCTTTGGTTTGGGCCAATCTTTGCCTGGTCTGTCCCACGTTTAGGCGGAAACACATTGATTTGGACTTGATGAGCTCCCAGAGCTTATCCTACCCCACCTTGGTAAGTCTCTCTGGAGTGAGCCTGCCATCATAGCTCCGTAGTAAATCAACCTTCATTATACACCGGCAAGATTGCTCTGGTAGATGAACTATAGTCTGAAATAGTCTTAATCAGTTCTAATATGGAAACACAAACCATCTAGTTCCACTAGTGCTGTTGCAGGGTTCTAGAATCACGTGGCGAGTATGAGTCATGCATGGTGATTCTCCCTCTTGCATAATGTAACACAGTCAGGCGTGGTAAAGTAGGTATGGTGACCCTTCGCCATGGATCTCGTAGTGGTTTCCGGCAACTTAGTAATAGGCTGGTTCTAACAGGCAACACCTGGAAGTAAGAGCGATCGGTGAAAGTATTCGGCCCAAACATTGGCTCATGTGCATCAAAACTCTGAAAAATCAACCTTCAGTCTATCTACCTAGTTATACAACTAAGTAGAGCAACATCTCTAAGTTGATAGTAGTAATGCATCAAGCTCAGTCCAATGTCAGCTGGCCTTTCAGATAACAGCCCGTCAAACAGATTGAGAATCAAGAATGGCGAGTCTGGTCTAACGTTTCACCTATCCCTATTCACATAACTGTTGTCGCTAAAGTCATTTTGTAGTTGTTCGAGAGTTAACTGGAACTAAACATCAAGGTAAGGTGTCCCTGGACCCCCCCCCCCCTTTTCAATATACATCTAATCATAAACCAACAATGATCAAGGCACCATCACTTGGGATATAGTAACAATACCAGACCATATAACATATCTACAGTTTCCATTTCGCTAGTGGGACCTCCTGCCCACTCTATAGCGCAACTCTTCTTGGTAGACTCTTCCCTAGAGTCAAGAAGTCTTTCCAGCGAAAACATGCTCCCCGCATGTTCAAGGTTCTCCCCAGTTCTGCCTTTCCAAGAGGATTAGCTTTGGCCGTGGCCGAACTTCACTGGCCTGGTTATCTCAGTCTCATACAAGAATAACTCACACGCAGCCCTCATATTCCATTCATCCCCGAATCTCATTCGTCCTCCATTTGTTCCTCCATACGTTCCACACATCAGCACTGACGTACCCACGCAAGTATGGATAGAACGGGACATGAAAGAACAGCATGAAGAACGCCTGTACATCGCGACGGTAATGCCATGTTATCTCAAGTCGAACCACTTCAGCGGTCGGTACATTATTCATAGAAGTATTACTCAACATGACCTAGTATATACGTAATAACAACATCGTATATCTCTCTAGCACTACTGAAGAACTTACCTTCGTATGAATTCCCAGTTCCTCGAATGTATTCACTATTTAGTTCACACACAAAATAGCTACATCACTTCTTAGAGTTAGTCACGTACGTGCTCTATTTCCCTATCACATGAGTGCTTCACTAGCTCACTCTTCAGCTACCAACTTACCTTGTCTACTTTCAGCGCTCAGCTAACGTAATTACTGACTGGCATCAAGTAAGTTCATACTATAACCTAGTTTACTGTTCCCTACTACAGTACAGCAAACATAGCATATACAACTACGAACTATAACAATCACCAACATTGTAACACAAGTTGCCAATTTTAATGGACTTCTAGCGCTAAGCAGTTGACAAAACAGCTGTTCACGACGGCTTGTAAACACCAGTATACACACCGCTGTGCACTGCCCTCGTTCTCACTAGGTTATCGATCGATCACGTCATTGCTATGCTAGACGCCCGCATATTTAATTAGCTATGAACGATCACACTTTCTGCTCACTTTACAACGTTAAATTAATCACTACAATGCATACCTGAACCGGTTGATTGTTTCCAGTCAGCTTCAATGACTATCTTACGCCAGCAGGTCGTGAAATGACAGTCCGCTGTAACTTGGTTGTGGGTGAAGAAGTGGGTTCACTGCTACCCAAAAAGCAGTACCTTCTTACACAAGAGATGAAGAGTGAATGCGCTGTGCCAGCCACATTTCTCCCTCGTGCGGACGAATGCGCTCGAGAAAGAAGTGCTGCACGAAGTGTGGCAATTCCACGTGAAACTCTTTTCCACAGTGGAATTCTAGGTTCTAACAGCACAGGAAGTTAGTGTTGTACTGAGCCACTTTGGACCTCCAATTCAGGTGGTTCTCGAACCTTCCAGATGGAAAATTCCTACTGGGCTATCCCCGATCTATTTATAGACGGGAAAGTCCCGGATGACGCCGAACAAAGTGGAAAATCGCTCGACAAGGCACAAATAAATTGCCGTTTTGTCACAGGGAGAGACAGTTTAGTGTTGTGTGAAGTCAGGAGACTGGAGGGAGTTGAAGCTGGGACCGACTGAGAGTTGGGTCGCTTTGGACAGTGGAGTGTCAGGACCAGAGAAGTATAGGTCCGTGGTCTGCAAGTGAATGATAGGGGAGTTAGTGATAGAACTCTGCCCTGTGGGTTTTCAGTGATGGGAATTCGGAGACTAAGGATTAAAGACTGCGCCCGGTTATCAGCAGACATAGTGTATTGATGCCTCAACCCCAGAGTGGGTTGGATAGTTAATGAAGGCTTAAACCCAGTGTGTGGGTTGTATTGTGTGAGTTCCAGCCGTGGAAAGGAGCTGGATAACTGTCTTGTGAATTTGAGATTAAGCAGTCATTGAGAAGGCAGTGATGTGTGCGTATTAAGTTGTGAGGAGGATATATATATATATTCTGTGGATTATATTGTTTCTGGATATATAAATATGTTACGTTTGTCCGTGTTCTTTCTGCATTAAAGGATTATGTGCGCCAACTCAATCTTGTTTAATGACTGGTGGATGTGCACTGCGGGCGTGAGTTGTATTATGAGGAGGCTAGCTCAACTGACACTCTGTAATGACATACAAGGAGCAGTGTAACCTAGACAACGACCATCTCACTCAGTTATTATAAAGAACATCGTGAGAATATGATTTGTGTGAATTGAAAAATGACAAGGAAAGAAAAGTAATTTTAACACAGAAGTAAAGAACAGATTTGATATATTGTCTGATCTAGAGATCCTATATCAATGTGTGGATGATAAGTAGGAAATTTTGAAGAAGTCAATCAGTTTGGCTGCAGAAACAACTATTCCAAAATTAAAGAAAGTGGGTCGTAAGAAATTTTACAATTAATGGAAACAAGAAGAAACAAGAAAAATAATTATGCTAAATATAACGAAATTCGCAGAAAAGTCAGAACATTATGAAAGGAGGCAAAAAAAAGCGTGGCTTGAGAAAAATTGCATAGAAATTGAAAAACAACACAACTGTGAAAATACCATATTAATGCACAAAAGAATTAAGGAGCTTACTAGTAAAAGAACACGTACAGGCTGCCTAAAAGCAAAAGATGAAGAAATCAGAATATAAAAAGATCGGATTTTACATGTATGGCCAGATTATGTAAAAAAAACCGTTATGATGATAACAAAAAAGAACATTATATTTGAAATAAAAATGCAGGAAGACCAATTTTGAAGATGGAGGTTAAGAATGTTCTTAACTATATAAAAACTGGCAATACCACCGGATCAGACAACATCACAACAGAAATTATTAATACTTTAGAAGAATTTGGAATAGATCAAGTCACCAGACTGCTGAACGCAATATACAATACTGGAGATATACCTCATGAATTATGTAATTATATATTTATTGCAATCCCAAAGAAATCAGAAGCCTTGGAACGTAATCAACATCGAATAATCAGTATACTGAATGACACCACGAAGACTTTGCTAAGAATTATTATGTAAAGAGTCGAGAAGAAAATAGAACCTGAAATAGGAGAAGAGCAATGTGGGTTTGTAGAAGGCAAGGGTGCAGTAAATGCAGTGTATATGCTGAGAACATTAATTGAACGTTCTGTAGAAGAAAACAAAGATCTACACCTTTGCTTTATTGACTATACAAAGGCTTTCGATAGTGTAAGACATGTCAACATGATAAGGATGCTTGCAGATCTACAAGTTGATGGGAAAGACCTTAGACTTGTAAAAACATATATTGGAAACAACAAGCTGCCAACATAATTGATAAATTTTTTTCCGCTTTTCCATCCTGTTTCAGGATATTGCGGTCAACACCAGCATCTTTCAGCTGTATGTTGATTCCTAGGCTAGATTACGCTCATCAGCACGCCACGGCTTTCTGAGCGACCGGCTCCATACTCTCATAAGTCATTGGCGCGATTCGAACCACTTCTAATTGTCGTCGCGCTCACGCCAACCACGAAAGTATTCGAGGTTTACGGAGAAAGCTGCTAACCTCTCGGCCAGGGGAATTGATAATGATGTAGGTTAATATCAGCATATTATGAGAGGTGTGAGACAGGGATGTGTAATATCTCCAGATCTTTTTTCCCTGTAAAGTAAACATATTTTCATCAATGAAAATATGAAATGAGTTATTATTGGGGACGAAACATCAATAATATTAGATATGCAGATAACACAGTATTGATTACAGATAATGAGCAGTATATGCAACATTTGGTAGATTCGGTTGTTGCACACAGGGAACAACTAGGGTAACAATTGAATTGTAAGAAGACATAGATTATGGTCGTCACTAGGACGAATGAAATACCACAATGTAATATACAAGTAAATGGGAATATTCTTAAACAAGTGAATCAGTACAATTATCTCGGAACAGTCATAACATCTGATGGGAGATGCCTTAAAGAGATTAGAACAAGAAGTGCTATGGCGAAGGTAGCCTTTTGCAAGATGAACAATATAGTTACCATTAAACACATGTGAATTGCATCCGAAAAATAGTGTTGATGTGCTACAAAGAACTTGTACTTTTGTATGGATGTGAAGTGTGGGAAATGAGCAGACAAGCCGAAAAGGCTATGCTCAAGATTGCCCAATCGCCGACGTCCGTCAATCGATGGGACCCGAACGATCAGGACTTCTCACTGGCAAGGAACACCAGGCCTCCTAAATCCAGTGAGCATAGCCTACGATGGGTAGCGTTGTGATATTATGTTGTGATAATTTGGTGTGTCCAGTGTGTGCGGCGTGGTTACACACCCGCTTCACACGCGTGATCCGGGACTGTTTCCGGATCCGGTCAGGGATATGCACTACTGACGAGCTCAAATGAGGGCGAAACTCGAGTATAGTGATTCCATATTGACGTGGATAGGCCTTAGGTTCATATCAGAATGCGATCGGCGTTGCCAGTAGTGTGTTGTGCTCAATATTTAAATTTCAAATCCCGAAACAACCAAATAATCAATTGATTATTGCTCACTGGATTTAGGAGGCCTGGTGTTCCTTGCCAGTGAGAAGTCCTGATCGTTCGGGTCCCATCGATTGACGGACGTCGGTCGCGGCGATTGGGCAATCTTGAGCATAGCCTACGATGGGTAGCGTTGTGATATTCTGTTGTGATAATTTGGTGTGTCCAGTGTGTGCCGCGTGGTTACACACCCGCTTCACACGCGTGATCCGGGACTGTTTCCGGATCCTGTCAGGGATATGCACTACTGAAGAGCTCAAATGAGGGCGAAACTCGAGTATAGTGCTTCCATATTGACGTGGATAGGCCTTAGGTTCATATCAGAATGCGATCGGCGTTGCCAGTAGTGGGTTGTGCTCAATATTTAAATTTCAAATCCCGAAACAACCAAATAATCATATATATATATATATATATATATATATATATATATATATATATATATATATATATATATATATATATATATATATATATATATATATCATTAGCCGTCTGTTTCATGTATGAAAATCATCTCTGGTACTGATGTACCTCCATGCCATGATGCCAAACTATCCAGCATCTTCTGTGGGGCGCGCGCGCGTGTGTGTGTATGTGTTTGTGTGTGTGTATGTGTTTGTGTGTGTGTGTGTGCGCGCGCGCGCGTGCGTGTTTCTGTGTTTCTGTGTGCATGTTTGTAAAAATATATTTAGAACGTCTGTTTATGTATGTCTACAAAAGACAATAAAAAACAACAACAACAACACCAACAACAGATGGTCGACTGTTGATGTTTCAAGAAGCATGCGCTTTATCAAGGATTGATAGTGGAACCGGTTGTGTTTATTTGTTTGTGTTGTTGATCTATTAGTCGGCTACCTACCTGGTTTACTGGATTCCTTCGGCGCATTACGTATTACAAATGAGTACAAAAATGATAATATACGTCTTGGCCGCCCCATTCCCTACTAAATGTAATGCACAAAACAGGCATATCAAATACCATAATGCAGTATGCATTTCCATTGTTTGGGTGCCCTTTTTCAAAATGGCTTGTATACAATATACAAGTTCATTAGCTAGTTGATGGACACGTGTGTGCTGTGACATTTTGATTAGGTTTTGCAATTGAAATTAATGATCCCATTGCCATATTTATGAGACATGTACGACTTAATTTTCAAATTTGTGCTGATTTCATGTATGCTTTTTCCAGATGTCTAGGCACAAGATGAAATCTACATAAGATTGTATATTATTCTATTTATCCATTGGGTAGAACAACAGGAGTGTCTGATTGCAATTTTGAAACATACGGAAACATGAATCATGTGGAATAAACTGAAAATCCTGGAAAGTCAATATAAAGTTCGTTTTTTTTTTTTTTTTTTTTTTTTTTTTGCGTATCCTTTTACAGGACTTAGCTGTCAACAGCAGCATCTTTCAGCTGTCTGTTGATCTCTTGGCAAGATTACGCTCAGTAGTTTGCCATTGCTTTCTGAGCGGCCGGCTCATTATCCGCAAGTCACGAGCGGGGGTCGAACCACCTCAGTTCTCGCTCCGCTGCGAGACTCTGCGTGATAAACGGGATTACAGAGAGAAAGTGTTGTAACCCCACAGCCAGAGAGACCGGCATAAAGTTCGTTGCATATCCTTTATAGGACATAGAAGTCAACTCCAGCATTTTGGGCTGTTCGTGATTCCTGACCAGATTTACGTTCATTAGTTTGCCATGCTTACTGAACGGCCGGCACCCTTACCATTTCATAAAAAACCAACGCAAGGTGGACTACTTCCAAATCGGCCGCATCTGTATTTCAAACGTATGCGGGATTACGAACTGCGTCCGTAACAACTTCGCCACATATCGAGCAATATGATGGTGATAAAGAAAGCCGTCTGCTGGGCACTCATCGTGCCACGATAAGGCCATATATAAAAGTCGCGTACTGTATGTCATACGACCGTGCTTGATGTATTAGAAACTGTGATCTACTGCATGCAGTATTTATTGTGAAGATATGCGGTTTATTTACGTTATTTTATAATGTAAAAGTTGTTTTTATGCTGCAGGTGTCTTCAACTCCCAAATTAAAGTGACACTGTCCAGCCCTAGGGCTACAGTCGGCTGCATCAGTAATCCGTCTGCTGCTAGATAAAATACAAATCCCTAGGAGCTAAACTGAGGTTCACATATAATACATTCCCTGCTAGATTGCTGAGCAGATACGGGCGTTTCAAAGTATAAGACATTGGCTAGGAAGCTGGACGGAATGAACAGACACACAGGTTTAGTCGAACATTTCGATCGAAGCCTTTACCAACGAACAAGGAAAACAAAAACAAGAAATAACAGACAAACATTTGGTGTGTTGATGGGACTATTTCACCGATACCGCGACAGTATTCTTTTGTTTTATCTGTGTTTGATTGTTTTGATTTTCTTGTTTGTTGATAAAGAATTCTCGAATCGTTCATTTGTATCTGTCTATGTCTTTTCTTTTGCCGAGCCTCCTAGTCACACTTTGTGTTCTTATTAGCTTCCCATTAAGAACAAGTACAGCTATTGTACACTGGCTTGTCAGAAATGCTCATAAGATGAAGACATTCAGTCAACATAAAATGAAAGTAAACTGAAAGCTTGACAATACTAATTCACACACGCACGCGCTTGCGCCCCCCCCCCCCTCCCCACACACACACATAACATTGTCGCCACTGGAACATAACATTGGCGCCACTGGAACATAACATTGTCGCCACTGGAACATAACATTGTCGCCATTGGAACATAGCATTGTCGACACTGGAACATAACATTGGCGCCACTGGAACATAACATTGTCGAAATTGGAACATAACATTGTCGCCCCTAGAACATAACATTGTCGCCACTGGAACATAAAATTGTCGACACTAGAACATAACAAAGTCGCCACTGGAACATAACATAGTCGCCACTTTAACATAACATTGTCACCACTGGAACATAACATTGTCGCCACTGGAACATAAAAATTGTCACCACTGGAACATGACATTGTCACCACTGGAACATAACATTGTCGATACTGGAACATAACATAGTCGCCACTGGAACATAACAGTGTCACTACTGGAACATAACATTGTCGCCACTGGAACATAAAAACTGTCACCACTGGAACATGACATTGTCACCACTGGAACATATCAAATCATTCACGCCCACGCACGATCCGACAGTGTTTTCGCAAACTGGTCATGAGCAACTAGACACAAGCATGAGTGTAGCTGCAGACAGCATTGACAATTTGATTAAAACAGTAAACATTTAGCAGTCTCAAGTCGATAGTGTTACACGATTGTAGCCACAATCGATATGCTTAGAGCATTCTGAACTAAAAAGGATGTCAATATTCGATTCCCTATAGAATATGCTAGACTGAATTGCACTGACACGATTAACTTTGTCGAACTACTTACCGTTTCAGGAGAAGTAGACTTGCGTGCGCTAAATTTTATGAACTTAAAATCTAGTTTCAAGTTATTTGCATTATAATTTGGAAATTATCTTTCGGCCCCAAACTTGTCCGAACTCGTACCTTCGCCGTGCCTAGTAACACAATGTATGCTAGTACATAGATCAGGTGATAACAAAGGCCAAGCGGGGTTTGGCAACGATGCGGGTGATGGCGGCAGCTAGTACACCTGTTAAATTGTTCAAACCACCCTCTGCTGGTCTTAAATTCACCAAGTACACTTGCACTCGTACCAGGCATTTTCTTAATGAGATCGGCATACAACAGTCTGGACTTTTCAAATACGATTGCATCCGAAACATAATCGCCATCGTAATGTTTTTGATTTATCCAAATTAATAATAATTATTCGACATCTTCAATTGTTTGCGATCTCTGTTTCGTTAGCACATTCACGTCTTTCGATATTTAGCCTTGCTTCATTTATTGTTTTCTCTTCCGCCATAATGGAACTAATGGTGGATGGCGAATTCCTGTACATGCGGCCGAGTTCAGCAATCTTAATGCCGCTCTCGTATTTTATTATTAGCAACTGATGCTCAAACAATGAAAAACAATGCCAAACTGAGCAGAAAAACGCGTGGTTTCCGAGGCAACCGACGAAAACCGAGACACATTTTTTCGCGGGGGGAGGGAATCGACGAAAACAGAAACCAACGAAAACCGAAGGCAACGAAAACCGAAGTTTGACTATATATACACACACACACACACACACACACACACACACACACACACACACACACACATACACACACTCACACACACACATACTCATCGAGATATCAAAGTTGTTAAGCAAATCTCGCATAGTTTGGCATGATCTAATGGAGGATACGAGAATACTAATGAAAGACGGCAATCTTGTCAAATGAAGTTGGTCCCTTACTAACCTCAAGCCGCCTGCCTGTATGAGGCGGATATTACTTCCACTTAAAATCATGTTGGCTGGAGACAGATGACGTCAAAACTAAAGTTCCTTGTCTTCGATGCATGGGCGGAGAGTCAGATGTAATTCATCAGACAAAGCCAAGAGCAATATAACATACCGATCTCGAAGTTAACATAGATGAAATGGTTTCACCATGGCTATTTGCCAACGTCGCTGAATGCCATCAATATTTGAATAAAAGTTTGGAATTGATGTTTTTACGCGTGGTTGGGTTTTTATACATATTTTTATGTTGGTGATGTTTTAAAATGTATACAAAGCTGGAGACAATTTGCATAGTTTCTGGTTATACGATGGTTGAACAAAATGACTTCCATCAAGTTACAACCTCTCTGTCTGTGATGAAAATCTTTTCTAAAATACGTGCTTGTGTTATATGTGGCCATATTTATATTATACGCAAATCCGTTTAATCGACACCTTCTCTCATTACAGCAAGTGCTAACTTCGCAGTGAGGGATGGCTGCATTTGTCTAAAACACGTTAATGTCTCTCATATAACTGAACAAAGAAAACCTAATGTTCATCAATTTCATTGTGTTATCTTCCCTCGTATATCGTTGCTACCGCTTTTTCCTCCTGAAAAACATAAAAAAAAAAAAAAAACAGGTGTAGTGAAGGATCCGTTTTCGCGCCTTAAGACTCCTTGTGTATATGGTTTTAGAGCCATATGTTTGAGACCAATCGGTGCTCCAGTGGTGAAGTGGTCAATATCATGCAGCATGGACAGCATTGCATGTCCCAAGTGTGTGATGTTATTGTATGCCTCGGGTGCTGTGACATCAGCGTACATCCCAAGTGCTGTTACGTCAGTATTAGATCAAACATGTTGTCAAATTTGCCGGCTAATCTTTGGTGTTTCCAGCTATTATAGACTCTATTGTTTTGTTGAAGAAAACTGGTTTATAATCATCATCATGTCTCATATACAGAAATACTTTGTCCAAACTGAAGGTCACAATCGCATGTGTGTTACCAAGGCTCATTAGGCAAGAAGAAAAGTAACACTGGTCTTCAGTATTTCCTGTACTGACTATTAATTCAAGAATTCGTTCGTTGTATTACATTTTTTGTACCCGTTCTGCGTGTATTCTTTTATATTGGTCTCGATTCTGTTTACTTTTTCTTCTACTGCCCATTAAATGTAGAATTTATTTTGTCATCAATTTCTTCTTTGTAGTGTTTATTTTGCCGGCTTCGTGGCTTAGAGGTTAGCGACTTTATTCCGTAATCTCGTATACTCTCGTAGGCAACGTGTTGACGGTGAGAATCAGCAGTGGTTCGAATCGCATCGGTAACTTACAGGGTATGTGAGCCGGCCGCTCAGAAAGCTATGGCAAACTACTGAGCATAATCTTGCCAAGAAATCAACATACAGCTGAAAGATGCTGGTGTTGACAGCGATGTCCTGTAAAGGATATGCAAACAAAAAAGTGTTTATTTTGGTTAATATTTCCTTTCTTGTCCTTTGCCATTTGTTTAAACGTTCGCTCGCTTTTGAACTCAAGCATAGTCCATATGAGCTTCTTCTAGTAGCACCAGACTGAATCTTGCGTGTGGATTTGCTTTCCCTATTATCAGTGTTCCGGGCTATCAGGCGAACCCACGCCTGCTTCAGAGGTACTTGTGATTTACGTCTCCAAGTCAATGACAAGAAGTCAACATTTGTGTCCAACTGACCGATGTAGGGGTTGAACCCCCTTTTCAGCATCATCACACCGTATGTTTAAGAACAAGTGCTATTATACATTCGTCCATACTAATTCCAGTTTGTTTCAATGACTCATTTAGCATTTGCCATTGTTTGTCTATTCTGCTTATTGTTCTGTTGCATTGTACCCATTATGTACAGTCATGTCGTATGTACCACTCATTTCCTGTTTTGATTTACTTATTGCCAAATCCAGCTAAATATTTCTTGGATCCCTCTTTAATTTCTTCTGTTTTGTTCTTAGGTTTCCTATTACTATTGCATTGTCACTTTTGCGATCTGCTACCGTCTTGTTTTTACTGACAGTAGGCTGTTTAAAAATAAGTTGTTTATTAGTCTGTAATTTGAATATGAAACTTCTTCGCTGCACTTTTCTATGTCCACTTGTGTCTTTGACATTGCTGAAATATGGTGTTTCCGATTATCATATTATGTACCCATTCAACGAGTTTTTTCAGCTCTCATTTTTATCCCTCTCCACAACCACCACCCCCATTCCACTCTCTCCCCTTTCCACCCCAGTAATATGTTTATCTCTTTCATCTCCAACTTGTTCATTGAAATCTCCCTGTACTATCTTTGTTTCACAGTTGTTACGTTGTGCTGTAGCCATGTTAACTTATTCATAAAACTTATCACATTGAATTGCTGTGATGTCTGCAGTTGTTGCGTAGACTTGTTTAATATTAATATCTACTCTTTTAATCTTAATTTGACTAACATAACTATATATGTTATTGGCATATATCCTTTTACTCTCTTCGCTCTTTTTCTGTCCAAGATTCTACCCACACACCTTTCATGTTTAAGCTCTCCTGAGTAAGTTATTTTATATTCATCAAAGTACATTTCTCCTGCACCTATCTGTCTTGTCTCACATAATCACAAGATATTACCTTTCATTCTTTTCACGTCCCTCTTTTGTTGTCCAGCTTACCAACTTACGTGAGTATTCTCACATTCCATGCCCCGATTATAAATGAATTTATTAATTGATTTGCATAAAGTCGCTGGATGCCTGTGGAGTAGTACTACAATTACATTAGTGACTTGGAAACGTCTCTGGGAATGAATTAGTCAGCTGAAAATATGTTGATACTATGTAGAAGTGATTGATTAACCAATAGTGAGTGTATTGGAGGGACGCTAATTAAGTAAGTCAGAAACGTCTGTCAGTTTATAACATGAACAAAACTATATGTGCGTATTTTTATGAGTTGATTTCACATTGCATGTGGTCTTTCCTCTTCTTCGGGTGCCTGGTCTAGTGCAAACACCGGCTGCTACGAATCTCCAGTGCTCTCTATCATCTTACATGTTGACGAAGATGCTATTGCTTATATTATTCTTCGACTGGCTGTTTAAACTATTCACATACACATTTATATGCCCACCTCTGCCTCTCGTACCTTGTATTTCCCGACATTTCCCTAATTTATCTGCGTCACCTCTTCCGTTGATAGTTAAGCTAAACGTAGTCCTGTAGTAAATACTGTCCATGGGGTTTGAAGTGTTGGGCCTGCACATATGCTAGGCCAGAACGTATGGGGTGGGATTGCCAGTTGCCTTACACGCCGCCTTTCCTGTGCAGACAAATCCCAGAAAACTGAAAAATTATCTGGTACCCATTTTAAAAGGTTGGGTCAAACCTAGTTTTAAAAAAAAACGAATTATGCCTATGCTGAAGAATGAGCCGGGACCACTGTCTGTTGATACTAACAAGTAAATAACTGACCTCTTGTTAGGCCATACGGCGTACTGTGTATGTCGTACTAGCCCCATATGTGTACGCCGAAAGGCACGCCTTGGGTGATGTGGTCAATATCACGCCAGCTGCTTCTATTTCCAACATTTCCTGATATCTATTTTTAGACTGGGTCGACCTGGAGCCCAGAACAGTGAAAACAATAAACGTATCGATGGGGATTTCGAAACATGACCCCCCCCCCCCCCCCCCCCCACCCCCACTTGACCAGCAGGCAAGCGTAATAGTCACTGCTCTGGTTAGCGGGGTAGGGGTATCCCTTATCAAAGGAGATGTAGGACGCCTCCTTTCCTCCGTTAGTCTACGGGACACCCTTGGGCAAGGTGGAGTACCCGTTTAGCCCCCCGATCAGGGTTATGTGAAGCCATGGAAGCAGGTGGTGGATGGAATGTGAGAGCAGCCGACAGATTGTTGTTGGTTATGGTCTTGCACTCTGCGGCGATAGGCAGATGATCTCATCAGTAGAGACAATGGCTATGGCCACCGACTAGTACAGTCACTGCCCAGAAGGAAAGCAATGGCAAACTACCTTCTGCAAAACTTGCCAAGAAACCACAACAACCATGAAAGAAAACATAATAAGAAAGAGATCTGGTGGCGAGAGCCCCAGGTCAGGCAGATCAGATAACACTGGGGAAGAGTGTGACGCAGGGACCAATACTAGTAATCGTGATACGGAGTTAATCCTGACTGTGTTACCAAGGAAATCCCCTGTGTTAGACTAAGAAACAGAGTGAGAATGGCAACGTGGAATGTGAGAAGTTTGTATGAGGGAAAGCTTAAAGTAGTGTGTGATGAGATTGAGAGGTTAAACATTCAAATTTTAGGAATTAGTAAACATCGCTGGAGCGGAAAAGGACATTTTACAACTGAAAATGGAAGTATTTTCATTTATTCTGGTAGAGATGTCGGAGTCCAGAGTGGAGTGGCATTTTGTTTAGATAAGACAACAGCAAAAGCTTTAATGGGATATAATCCAGTTAGTGATAGAATCCTCACCATTAGACTTAAAGGCCATCCAAAAAACACAACTCTCATACAGATATATGCACCTACTTCAACAGCAGAGGAGGACGAAATTGAAGATTTTTACAACACACTACAAGACACATTAAATAAGATTGGTCATAATGATATAGCAAAAATAATGGGAGATTTTAATGCAAAAGTAGGTGCAGGAAGAGCTGAAAATGAGAGACACGTTTTAGGAAAATTTGGATTAGGAAATAGAAATGATGCAGGTGACAAATTAATTGAATTTTGCACAGAAAATGAGTTAACGATAGCCAACACACTTTTTAAACAACATCCAAGAAGACTCTACACATGGAAGTCTCCAGACAGTTTTACAAAAAATCAGATAGATTATATTTTAATACATAGAAGATGGAGATCAAGTATAACATCTGCAAAAACCCTACGAAGTGCAGACTGTGATACAGATCATCAGTTATTAGAAGCAGATCTGAATTAAAACTCAAAAAGCTTACCCGAGGACCAAGGCCACTTCGTTTTGATCTCACAAAAATACCAGACGCATACAACATAGAAGTTAGGAATCGCTTTGGGGTCTTGATGTCTGTACAAGAAGAAATGACACCTGATGAACTGGCAGTACAAGCTAGAGATATCTTGATAACTGCAGCCAAAGATCTAATTCCGACCAAGAAAAAGCAACTTAAGCCATGGATTACATCAGACACGTTAGAATTAATAAAACAACGAAGGGAGCTGAAACAGAAAGGAGATGAATCCGATAACAGCAGGATGAAGTATAAATCTTTAACTCGAGAAATAAGAAAGAACACAAGAAAGGACAAAAATCAATATATACAAGATTGCTGTACCAGAATAGAGCAATATCATAAGGCTGGAAGAGATTATGAAATGTTCAAAGAAATGAGGTTATTGACAAGAAATGTTCAACCTCAATTGAATGTTATCTGTGACAAGATGGGAAATACCTTAACAGAATCTAGACAAATTCTAGAAAGATGGCAGGAGTACTGCAGTGGAATGTATGATATGAGTGACAGTGAGGATATGAATGAGATACATGAGTCAATGACAGCAGAGAGACAGAACCTGAACCCTCATTACATGAAATTGCTTGGGCTATAAAGAACCTGAAGAATGGTAAATCACCTGGATGTGATGAGATACCAGCTGAACTAATTAAAGCGGGAGGAGAAGAAAGCATACACATATATTATGCATTATGTACAAAGATTTGGAAATATGGTATATGGCCAAAAGATTGGAAGAGAACTATCTTCATTCCAATACCAAAAAAGGGCAACCTGAAATTATGCACCAACTATAGAACTGTTGCCCTGATCAGTCATGCAAGTAAAATTCTACTAAATGTCATAATGCGAAGACTTAGTAAGAAAATGGAAGAAGAGATTAACGTGGTTCAAGCTGGATTTAGACAAGGAAGAGGAACAAGAGATCACATATTCAACATGCGTTTAATAACAGAGAAGTGCAGAGAATTTAATGTAAACCTATTCTCATGTTTTGTGGATTATTCAAAGGCATTTAACTGTGTACAACATCAGAAACTTTGGGAAATCATGAGGAATATGGGCTTTCCATCACATGTAGTACATCTCATAAAAATGCTATATCTAGACCAACAAGCAGCAGTTAGAATAAATGGCGAGACATCAGATTGGTTTGACATCAAGCAAGGAGTCCGTCAGGGTTGCGTGCTGTCACCCTATTTGTTTAACCTGTACGCCGAAAATATAATGAGAAATGTAAGAGATGATATAAACAGGGAAGTAGTAGAGGTTGGCTTCCAGACCCCACTTTCAGCCTACCCAGGTAGGTTGATAGGGTTTATGAAGGAAATATGGGTAAAATTTGTCGACTCGGCTCCAGAACCTGGAGGCTGATTTATGAAGGAAATATTTTTGGGCGGGTGAAATTTTTTTCGGCGTGCCTCGTGGGAACGGGTTTTTTGACGCTGCCCGGTGGGGTGTAAAAAGTAATTAAGGTAAATGTTTAGTTGGTTCTGGAAAGCGAAGGGGGAAAGTTATTTTGGTTACGTCTATGAATGTGTGGTGATAAACAAGGGTGTGAAGGGGAGGGGTATAAGGTGGTGGCGTATATGAATGTGTATGTGTAGTATACACAAGGGTGTGATGGGTATATGGTGGTGGCGTATATGAATGTATATGTGCTGTATACACAAGGGTGTGATGGGTATATGGTGGTTACGTATATGAATGTGTATGCGTGGTGATGTATACACAAGGGTGTGATGGATCGTTCTACTCATGGGTATATGGTGGTGGCGTAGACATAATGTGTATGTGTAGTGATGTATAAACAAGGGTGTGATGGGTCGTGGTTATACTCGATGAAGTAAGAGGTGGTTACTGAACAAGGAGGTGTAGTTGGTTACTATCATCTGAACAGTGTGATAGTAGTGAAGGTAAAGGGGGGTATATTCACCGATTACAAAGGATATCTTATAAAGTTATAATGGGTATGGTGGTAAGGGGTATTAGTGATCAAGTAGGAGTGATACAGGGGTGGTCATAAATATAATAAGAGGTGTTCGCAATTACACACTGGTCAACCAGTGGTGTGGTCAAGTAAGGGTCAAGTAGTCAAGTAAGGAAATTTTAGCGGAAAGTAGTTGTAGCGACATGGTGATGATTAAAGAGTGATAAATTAGAGGTCAAGCAGTGGTCAAGCAGTGGTCAAGTAAGGAAAATTTTAGGGAAAATTGGTTGTAGTGACATGGTAATGTTTAAATTAGTGGTAAATTAGTGGTCAAGTAGTGGTCAAGTAGTGGTCAAGCGGTGGTTAAGTGATGAAAATTGTAGGGAAATTTTAGGTAAAAGTGATTGTAATGAGATGGTGATGATTAAAGAGTGGTAAATTAGTGGTCAAGCAGTGGTCAAGCAGTGGTCAAGTGAATACATTTTAGCGGAAAGTAGTTGTAGCGACATGGTGATGCTTAAAGGGTGGTAAATTAGTGGTCAAGTAGTGGTCAAGCAGTGGTCAAGCAGTGGTCAAGTGGTCGAGTGACCACTTAAATTGTAGAGGACGATGTGCCTAAGATTATGGTAGTGATTAAAGTGATCGATGACGTGGTCAAGCAGTGGTCAAGCACTGGTCAAGTAGTCAAGTAAGGAAATTGTAGGGGAAAGTACGTATAGTCCAATGGTGGTGGGTAAAGTGAAGAAGAATCAATAGTAGTGATAATAGTACTACCAATATTATCGACAAGAATATTAGCTGGTACGTTATTATACTATATTTTTGTGGGGTGTGTAAAAATCATACAAAGAGGGTCATACAAACACAAAGAGGATCACACAAACACACATTTGTACATACAGACATACACATAAAGACAGACAAGCACAAAGACAAACCATACCATAACTACTGTCACATTAACAGCTATACACAAGTACACACCCATAATCAAATAAACAACCACTCAAGTACAAACACAAAGACAACCATACACAGACACACCCATCGCCTAGGATTACTACTGTCATCACAACTATACACAAGTACACACCCATAATCAATTATACAAATACACACCTACAACCACAAAGACACCCAAGTACACACATGTACACATTTGATACACGTGTACAACAACAAAGACAGACACAAAACACATACAGACACCCATACACACTTGATACATTTGTACATACAGACCTTCAAGCACACAAAAACACACCCATACCATTACTACTGGTACCAGTACAGATACACTTACCCATAAGACTAAACTATACAAACCACATACCCCCTTGTGATAAAGAACGCGGATGTCCGAGAAAGCCCCTACGTCATCACCGCCATGTGCAAAAGTCATTAAGTATGAGTCATCGGTGTGTAGGGAAGCAGGCGTGAGAATAGCTTGTCTAACTGCCACGTCAGCTATGTAGGGTGCAGAACCAGTGTATAAAATAGACGGCGTCTCTTGTGAGCTCAGTACTAGTTCACGGGCTGACTTGGGTATCTACAGAGTTATTTTTAAATCAGGCTGGTGTGAGCATTGTGTAGTAAGCAGATATTGTTCACGTACTGACTTGGCTACATCGGTAAAACAGGTTGGTGTGAGCATTGTTCGTGTAGTAACCAGCTATTTTTCACGTAGTGACTTGGCTAGCTACAGCGGTGAAACTTGGTGTGAGCCTTATTCGTGTCGTTGGCATCTGATAAAACAGTGAAACATTGTATACACCAGAACTTTTTGGTGTTGTAAGAAAGAAAAAAGAAAAAACCAGTTTATCAATATGACCACCAGATCTACTTTCACGTGTTCAGTGTGCGACAATGTCTTCTTCTTGCTTCGCCTGAGTTTGTAAGGTGGTGTGGTCTCGACTGTTTTGGGTTCGACTACTTGAGCCGGTTGAATAGGTTGAAGAGGTGTTGGTTGAAGAGGTGTCTCGGCTACTGGTGTCGGTACACTGGTGACTTCAGGTTTTTGTTCCTTGATATCTACTAGTCCCAGAGGCTTGTGTCTGTACTGTTCGAGTCGATTCAGATACCTCTGTAGTGTTTGCTGATACGCTCTGGCCTTGTCACGGGGTGGTAGATCTTCTGTTTCCAGGACTTGTTGCATCTGACGATCCAAATCCTGTAGACTATCATTTAGTGTGTCGGGTGGTACATAAGGTTTTTCTAGCAATCGGGGATCGATCAAGATCATCTTCTTGGCCATTACAATCCCACCACGCTTTTCAACACATTTAGTATGGGGCCTAGTAAGGCGCCTATGAAACCACCTTGTTGTATAATCTCTTTCCTTTTCTTGAGCGATAATTTCTTATGAGTGAGTGTTCTCAGACTGTCTTTGTGTCGTTGCAGACGCTTCTTCTGAGCTGGTGTCAGGGGAACATTACCTTTTAAAACGTTGTGACAGCACTCGCAAATTGATTGGACGAGATCCGGGGAAGCTGATTTCATTACTGCCTTCACAGTGGCTGGGTTGGTCTGACCCAAGAAACGTAACTTACCCTCGTTACGTTTAAGTCGGTTAGACATGTTATTTGGGGACGTAGACGACTTGCTGCTGGTCGGGAAATATATGACTTCGTAAGCGGAGCTGATCCGATGTTTCCTGTCGCAGGTCAAATAACAAATACCCGTGTGGAGCCGATGTCGCGTCTTTAAAACTCTCTTGGACATATGACACACGGCCTGGATACATCTGTTTGGCGAGATTGGTAATCTGAGACCCGTCTCGAGGATTCTTAAACACCACTAGGTAGTGCGAATTCAGACTGATAGTTCTTTGTTCTTTATTCTTACCAAATAGGTTCTGTACTATATACATAACACTGAGGTTGCGATGATGACTGCCTTTAGTAAATAACTTAGTCACTCTGTCATCTGTCTCAGACATTAGATCATCTATGACTACTAACTGACGTCTATCACCTGTCCATTTTTCCATATCTGGCAGACCTTCATTAAATTGAACACCCTTCATAGTTTCGTAGATGGGTTGCCATTCCCCATAGCACCATATAATTTCCTCTGGAAGAGGGTCTACCATGGCTGGTAGATGGGTCAAGAACTGTTGGACAAAAACGGTTTACCACTCCCCGTTGGGCCCGCAATCAAAGCCGTAAAAGGATGTTTCCACCTAGGATCCATGGGTATTAATAACCACCTATCTAGTCGCATTGGTGTTTATAAACGTATCGGGTGATATTATTAGACCATTTGACCACCAACTGCACGCCAGTGGGTCTCTGGTAGCTATCGGTATAATAATGATGGAACCAATGGTCGACTATACACAAGTTCACACCGAGGTGGTGAGTATGGCGTTGACTATTATTAGTTCCTACAACCCCACAAAGACCAATAACTCGAGGTTGTGTCGCTTAGTACGTCAGATAGCCAACCAACATGATGTGTTATTCACGAGACTAGAAGTCTGTATCAAGCCCGAACACGTTTTCCCGGTCTTTGTTTCAATCGCTGACGAAGTCTTTGCCGATAACGTCATCAACTACGGGAGAATAATGATAGTTTTTACACTTGGTATGCGTCTGGGTATGCATCTGATTAATAATTCTTACAATACAGACGTGAATGTCCAGGACCTGGAGGAAATCTTCGCTACATCTGTAGGCACGTATATGACTGATAAACTACATCATTGGATACTGCGAGGTGGATGGTGTAATTTCTATACTTGGTTGCAAGCAGCAGTTGAATAAATACATAATACATTTCAGTATGTGTCTTTGTTTCATTGTCTGTCATTGTTGATGTCTCTCGGAACAATAAGTAAAAACAAAACCACTAAAGAAAATCAACAAATATCTTGGTTTCAATATATCAAAGAATGTATTATTCATCAAAACACTTTAGTGCTATAAGAAAACATCAATGACATACATGCTTAGTGACAAAAATATAAAACAATGTAGTTGGGGGATGACCTAGACATCAAACTATCGGGAACTCGGGCATATGAAAGAGGTAAAAACATATACCAGCTACTGTCTCTTGTGTGTATTTGGTGTCTGTACGTTGTTGCATGGCGTAGGAATGAATGTCATGTTCGTGTACTGTTGTAAGGAAGGCATCAAAGTCGTATCTGTTATGTATTAGCGCTGGAAATTCTAAAACAGAAGAATTGTTAAATGATGCATGATAGAATCTAAGATCTTGTGTTCCTCTATGTCGTAACACTAGATGAAAGCTAAAGTTGATCTTAAAGCGACTAATTTGAGCATTGAAAATCTTATACAACATATCTGTCCAGTTGATAGGCTTTTGTATCTCCGGGCTAATAAAGAAGGTGTATGTCGATAAATACTTGTTAATCTTGTGATGTGTCCTGATAGCTTCCCAATTTTCTCTATATATTTGTTGAATATCCGATGGAAGGATGTGTAGTGTCTCTGGTTCTCCGGCTGCTAAGATGCTCACTTCGTCTTCTACCAATTGTTCAAGAATTTTCTCGTCTGGTTGTATCTGATTGTTAGTTATATTGGTTTCATTTGGTGGTGTCGTCGAGGTTGTTGTTGGTGTTGTCTCTGATGGTGAAGAGGTAGTTGTCTCTGGTTCTGATGTATCCATAGACCGGTGATGATGTATTCGTTTGTGTTTTTGTAGATTGTCTTGTCTGTTGAAACGTTGTCCACAGATATGACATAAGTATGGTTTCGTACCGTGAATGGTCCGAATGTGACGATTAAGGGTATACTTATAACAATAGGCTTTGTCGCACACTGAACACGCGAAAGTAGATCTGGTGGTCATATTGATAAACTGGTTTTTTTTTTTCCTTTCTTACAATCACAAAAAAGTTCTGGTGTATACAATGTTTCACTGTTTTATCAGATGCCAACGACACGAATAAGGCTCACACCAAGTTTCACCGCTGTAGCTAGCCAAGTCACTACGTGAAAAATAGCTGGTTACTACACGAACAATGCTCACACCAACCTGTTCCACTGCTGTAGCTAACCAAGTCAGTACGTGAACAATATCTGCTTACTACACGAACACTGCTCACACCAGCCTGAAGCACCTCTGTAGATACCCAAGTCAGCCCGTGAACTGGTACTGAGCTCACAAGAGACGCCGTCTATTTTATACACTGGTTCTGCACACGACGTAGCTGACGTGGCAGTTAGACAAGCTATTCTCACGCCTGCTTCCCTACAAACCGATGACTCATACTTAATGACTTTTGCACATGGCGGTGATGACGTAGTCTCGGACATCCGCGTTCTTTACCAAAAGGGGGTATGTGGTTTGTATAGTTTAGTCTTATGGGTAAGTGTATCTGTACTGGTACCAGTAGTAATTGTATGGGTGTGTTTTTGTGTACTTATGTGTCTGTATGTACAAGTGTATCAAGTGTGTATGGGTGTCTGTATGTGTTTTGTGTCTGTCTTTGTTGTTGTACGCGTGTCTGTACGTGGTTGTATATAGTTGTGATGACAGTAGTAATGGTATGGGTGTGTCTGTACTTGAGTATAGTTGTGATGACAGTAGTAATCCTAGGCGATGGGTGTGTATGTGTGTGTACTTGGCTGTCTTTGTATTTGTCTTTGAGTGTTCTTGTGTATGGGTGAGTGTGTCTGCACATGTGTATATCTGTTGTTGTGACAGTAGTAATGGTATGGTTTGTCTTTGTGCTTGTCTGTCTTTATGTGTATGTCTGTATGTACAAATGTGTCTGTGTGTGGTTGTCTTTGTGTTTGTATGTGTGTATTTGTGTAATTGCTTATGGGTGAGTGTGTCTGTCCTTGTTTGCTTCTTTGTTTTCCTGTGTACTTGAGTGGATGTTTATGGGTGTGTGCGGTTGACTTTGTGCTTGTATGTGTGTACACGTGTGTGTACTTGTGATGACAGTAGTAATGGTATGGGTTGTCTGTGTATGGTTGCCTTTGTGTTTGTATGTGTGTGTGTGTGTATATTTGTGTCTTTGATTATGGGTGTGTACTTGTGTATAGCTGTTGTTGTGAGAGTAGTAATGGTATGGTTTGTCTGTACTTCTGTATCTGTATGTGTGTACGTGTGTGTGTGTGTGTGTATGGGTGAGTGTGTGTGTGTCTGCACATGTGTATATCTGTTGTTGTGACAGTAGTAATGGTATGGTTTGTCTTTGTGCTTGTCTGTCTTTATGTGTATGTCTGTATGTATTTGTGTTTGTATGTGTGTGTATGTGTATATTTGTGTCTTTGATTATGGGTGTGTACTTGTGTATAGCTGTTGTTGTGAGAGTAGTAATGGTATGGTTTGTCTGTACTTCTGTATCTGTATGTGTGTACGTGTGTGTGTGTGTGTGTGTTTCGTTGTCTTTGTATTTGTGTGTATCAAGTATGTACTTGGTTGTCTTTGTGCTTGTCGCTAATACTCGTAGTAGTATTATCACTACTATTGATTCTTCCTCACTTTACCCACCACCATTGCACTATACATACTTTCCCTTACAATTAAAGTGGTCACTCGACTACTTGACCACTGCTTGACCACTGCTTGACCCCGTCATCGATCACTTTAATCACTACCATAATCTTAGGCACATCGTCCTCTACAATTTAAGTGGTCACTCGACCACTTGACCACTACTTGACCACTACTTGACCACTACTTGACCACTAATTTACCACCCTTTAAGCATCACCATGTCGCTACAACTACTTTCCGGTAAAATTTATTCACTTGACCACTTGATTACTGCTTGACCACTACTTGACCACTAATTTACCACCGTTTAATCATCACCATCTCATTACAATCACTTTTCCCTAAAATTTCCCTAAAATTGTCCTCACTTAACCATCGCTTGACCACTGCTTGACCACTACTTGACCACTACTTGATCACTAATTTACCACTAATTTAAGCATTACCTTGTCACTACGACCAATTTTCCCTAAAATTTTCCTTACTTGACCACTGCTTGACCACTGCTTGACCACTAATTTACCACTCTTTAATCATCATCATCTCATTACAATCACTTTTACCTAAAATTTCCCTAAAGTTTTCCTCACTTGACCACTGCTTGACCACTGCTTGACCACTACTTGACCACTAATTTACCACTAATTTAAACATTACCATGTCACTACGACCAATTTCCCCTAACATTTTCCTTACTTGACCACTTGACCACTGCTTGACCACTGCTTGACCACTAATTTACCACTCTTTAATCACCACCATATCATTACAATCACTTTTCCCTAAAGTTTCCTTACTTGACTACTTGACCCTTACTTGACCATTGCTTGACCACTGGTTGACCAGTGTGTAACTGCGAACACCTCTTATTATATTTATGACCACCCCTATATCACTCCTACTTGAGCACTAATACCCCTTACCACCATACCCATTATAACTTTATAAGATTTCCTTTGTAATCGGTGAATATACCATCCTTTTCCTTCACTACTATCACACTGTTCAGATGATAGTAACCATCTCTTACTTAGTCGAGTATAACCACGACCCATCACACCCTTGTTTATACATCACCACACATACACATTCATATACGCCACCACCATATATCTGTCACCGCCTCACCAATAGATAGATTAGTTAGAGGGCTACAACTCCAGCCCAAGGGAGAGAACAGAGCCCGAGTAATTTAGAGCCTTCTAGAAGGACTGGCCAATAAGTCCAGGGTTCCGTGGACACTGATGTGGCCCGCCTATTGCGGGGTCCACGAGGAACTGGGACAGAGTTACCACCCGTGTCGGAATGGGACACGTGTGGACCGGCAGAGGACAGACGGACTGGAGAGAGGCAACAGGGCCTGCCTTTGAGGGACTCTATAGATATCAATAGATATATAGACATAGGCTAGATAGTTTGCTAGACTGTTAAATGATACTTATGTGTTTGATGTTCGCTATTGGTGATATGTAATATAGCGCGGGTCTGTTTACCCACTGCGCCAACGCATACTGTATATGTAAATACAATAAATATTCGATCTCATAACGAACAGATTTATTGTTGCCTGTATGAACCCAAGTTTGGTTACCTAGATACGAGCAAGACTATGACAGGCTTTTTGGGGGCTCGTCCGGGATCTATCTTTTCTAATAAACCTGGACGCACTGATAAAATAACACATTCAATTGTGCTGACAGATCTGAGACCGGTCAAATGTAGACCATATTCTATTCCTCTCCATTACAGATCTAATTTAGATAAGGAAATTTTAGATTTAGAGAAAAATGGCATTATTCAAAAATCGATGTCTCAATATTCGTCACCGATTGTTCTGGTGAAAAAAAAGGACCAGACAATTCGCTTGTGCATCGACTATAGAGTATTAAATACAAGAATAACAACGGATGCAGAGCCAATGAACAGCTGTGAAGATCTTATCTTAAATATGGCTCAATCATCATTATTTTCCAAGACCGATTTAGCGAAAGGATATTGGCAAGTTCCACTACACCCTTCTTTTAGACATATAACAGCATTCGCAACACCTCTCGGCTTGTACGAATGGCTATATCTTCCGTTTGGGCTCAAGAACGCACCGGCCACATTTGTGAGACTAACAAGATTGTTATTACACGGAATGAAAGATGTAGTAGCCTATATTGATGATATATGCGTCCATTCTTCTGATATGACTTCTCACCTACTTACCCTCAAACAAGTCTTCAACCAAATCTCTCTTTTTGGACTTACTATCAAACCTTCCAAGGTTGAAATAGGTTATACACAAATAGACTTCCTTGGTCACAGAATTTCTGAAGGCAAATTGTTGACAGATGATAAAATTGTTTCTAAGATCCTTAATCTAGAAGTGCCTACCACCAAGAAACAGATCAGAAGTTTACTTGGCCTTATCAACTATTATTCTAAATTCATTCTACATTGGGCAGAATTAACCTCAGTCTTTTCTGATATGTTAACTAAAAATCATCCATCAAAAATTTGTAAAAGTACCAGCTTAGATGATGCAATGTGTAGATTGAAACATATTTTTTCTAATCCACCAGTCTTACGATTACCCAACATAAATTTACCCTTTATTTTGACCACAGATGCGAGCGCTATCGCAATAGGAGGATGCTTGATGCAGGAAGTGGATGGCATAAGACACCCCATTCTCTATGTGAGCCGCAAACTTAAGAAGGCTGAGACTCGGTATGCCACAGTTGAATTAGAGTGTTTGAGCCTAGTGTTTTGTATATTGAGATTATCGAAGTTCCTCTTAGGGAGTCACTTTGTGTTCCTCACTGACAGTTCGCCATTATTGGTCCTTAACCAGGGGTCGCCTAAAAACCATCGGCTACAAAGATGGCGTCTTCTACTTCAAGATTTCGACTTCGAAATCCGCCACATCAGAGGCACTGACAACATTATGGCTGACCTTTTATCACGGCAAATAAATGCGCCAGTAGAATGACTCTGATCACATCGACCATTAGCCATACTATAAACTGTGATACTTTTAGTCGGTTGCATATTACAGTGGAACTCTACACCTGCTAGAGTACTCTCAGTGATTAGTTTAATTACGACACCCAATAACATGATACGTTACTTTGAGAACTATACCATCAAGTGCCTAAGCGCTAGAACGATTCCATCAAGAAACAGTAACTGTGTTTGTGTCAACCAATAAGATCAACCAGCGAACTAACTCCGAATTCTGTAAGAACTCGTTATATGGGACATTAAGAACATTCCATACTTGCTGTTACTACGTAACTTTACAAACAGCCGAAACAGAACGACATCGACTACAACACTCAAGAGACAGCCATACTAGCTTTACCATTCATGGCATAACACGCTAGCAACAGGAGGACAACGCGCACATCATCGTTGGATTTAATTAATTAATTCGTTTAGGATTAAATATGTATTATATTTCCATTATCGATGTATATAAATTGTATTAACCTGTAATTTGTACATATTCGACATTAATATTACAGGCGGTACCATTCCTAGGCTAAAGAACCGTCCTATACAATTGTCTCTGTTTAAATTATAACCCATTTTTGAGTCATCGTACAAGAAGTACGTATTTTCTTAAAGGCCAAATATCGCCTAGCCCATTTTTTCTAAGGGCAATAACACTTACCTCATCTTTAATTATATATTTTAACCAAATACTATTTTTAATGAAAATTGATTGAATGACTGTGTGAATGGATTAAATGAGAGAACGATACACTTGGCGGACAAATTGTACGCAAACCATATTTATTTTAATTTGTCTGCGTCTTTCATGTAAATTGCATGACTTGTCGAATTTGTGAATACATGTGTAGTACTTAGTTTAATAGGGAGTTAATATACTTAGTTTAGCAGTTAGGATACATCTAAGCACCACTACTTGGAATGCCTGATCATGTATTGCACACAGTGCAGTAGTTCATGATTGAGGTTATCCCAACTCGTGACGCTTGGAAATACGCCACACATTCAGCACACACAGTACACAAACCTTAAAACTCAACACTATCAAGTTAAAATACAGTCACTTTATTAGAAACATCAACTTATTAGTCAAGCACACTAACAAGCCAACAGGGACACTTGTAGTATGAGGGGGATAAAATAACAAGGTAACTACATATTTTGCATTAGATAACATACGAGAGTAAAAGTGTATTGAAATGCACACACAAATCAAGATTTGAAGGTGTACTTAATTAGCCAGGACTTCGGTCTTGTTAACTCTCTTAACAGAGGTTAATTGTCTGGGTACCAGTTGGGTACAATTGAGAAGGGCGGGTTGTAAATACAACTACTTAAACGTCACGTAACTTCGGTCTGATAAGCATTGTTAAGGACACAGGAGACAGAGTGATCTCTTTCCCAAATCAGAGAAGTTGTGTATGGGAGAATACATGAGTTTTAATGCCAGTATGTAGGTTACCAGGTTACTGTCCACCAATCTACAAACACCAACTTTATGTGATTCGGTGACAGAATTAGAATACATCTAATTACCCAATAACAAGCCATATTAGGGGGAGGGGGGGGGAATCCTGTCACCGCCTCACCGATAGATAGATTAGTTAGAGGGCTACAACTCCAGCCCAAGGGAGAGAACAGAGCCCGAGTAATCTAGAGCCTTCTAGAAGGACTGGCCAATAAGTCCAGGGTTCCGTGGACACTGATGTGGCCCGCCTATTGCGGGGTCCACGAGGAACTGGGACAGAGTTACCACCCGTGTCGGAATGGGACACGTGTGGACCGGCAGAGGACAGACGGACTGGAGAGAGGCAACAGGGCCTGCCTTTGAGGGACTCTATAGATATCAATAGATATATAGACATAGGCTAGATAGTTTGCTAGACTGTTAAATGATACTTATGTGTTTGATGTTCGCTATTGGTGATATGTAATATAGCGCGGGTCTGTTTACCCACTGCGCCAACGCATACTGTATATGTAAATACAATAAATATTCGATCTCATAACGAACAGATTTATTGTTGCCTGTATGAACCCAAGTTTGGTTACCTAGATACGAGCAAGACTATGACAATATCCATGAGTAGAACGACCCATCACACCCTTGTCTATCACTACACATACACATTATGTCTACGTAACCACCATATACCCATCACACCCTTGTGTATACATCACTACACATATACATTCATATACGTAACCACCATATACCCATGAGTAGAACGACCCATCACACCCTTGTTTATCACTACACATACACATTATGTCTACACCACCACCATATACCCACTACACATATACATTCATATACGTAACCACCATATACCCATGAGTAGAACGACCCATCACACCCTTGTCTATCACTACACAGACACATTCATATACGTAACCACCATATACCCATCACACCTTTGTCTATCACTACACATATACATTATGTCTACGCCACCACCATATACCCATGAGTAGAACGACCCATCACACCCTTGTGTATCACCATGCATACTAATAGACGTAACCAAAATAACTTTCCCCCTTCGCTTTCCAGAACCAACTAAACATTTACCTTAATTACTTTTTACACCCCACCAGGCAGCGTCAAAAAACCCGTTCCCACGAAAAATTTCCCACACGCCGAAAAAAATTTCACCCGCCCAAAAATATTTCCTTCATAAATCAGCCTCCAGGTTCTGGAACCGAGTCGACAAATTTTACCCATATTTCCTTCATAAACCCTATCAACCTACCTGGGTAGGCTGAAAGTGGGGTCTGGAAGCCAACCTCTACTACTCAGGGAGCTATATGATGCCCTAAATATCGGCGGTCATGACATACCAGAGATTCGATATGCTGATGATACAGTATTACTATCCACAACACAGAATGGCATAGAAAACCTAATAGCCTCAACCCAATTGAATAGTGAAAATCACAACTTATATCTAAACATAGCAAAAACAAAGATAATGCGTACAGATAAAACTACTATGGAGAAAGAAATATACATTAATGGGGGAAAATTGGACGTGGTGGAAAATTTTGAATATCTTGGGTCATTGTGACATATATGTCATCATCTCGCAGTCTTTTCCAGCAGACGTTGCTAGGATGCGCTACCTGCAGGCACGAGGCTATTAAAAATTCGACGGGAAAATTAACAAAACGAAATTTCGTTTCGTTTAAAGTTAAATGATTGGCCGCGCCCCGGAAACACAGGCTTAATCTAGACAAAGGCTTGGGAGACAAAGCGGTCTGTTCAATCGCCATGTTTCTCCAAGGGTAGCGGGTGACCCATTGTTAATGGGTTAATTATTAGCTACGTATTCTCTGCGTTTTAGGTGAGCATTATATTATATACAACATATCATGTTAGATATTAGGATACATGCTTTGAGGCAACTAATATCATGATTGAAGTTGTGTGTGTGAAAATGATGAGAATCGCTTTCATTGAAAGGTTGGTTTACGTCACGCAGCCTAGACACCGCCATGTTGTCCAGTCAGCCTTCATAAAGCTTACAAGATAATCTTGCTATGAGTCATTCTTCTGAGATGATTTTATGAACTTACTTTATTCCTAAATACTTATTTTTCACAACTGGTCTCTGTGTTATAAAGTGTTTTTTTCCTGAGTGCTTATTTTGTATTTCTGCTCTTATGATGGAGAAATATTACTATCTCACATTTGTGTACAACTTTAATATAGGTTGTTAGATAGAGAGAGAGAGATATATATATTCTCGCTTGACTTTTTCATGCACTTAGGAGTTAATCTTTTGTTTACCTGGTTGTACATACACAGAAATTGTCTTGTAGTCCTTTTTCATAAATGATGTTATAAGATTGTCATTTGGTATGATATATCTATATATCATCTCAAGGGAGTGGGAAATGACACCTGCTCTTGTGTTTTACTTTGAGATGTTGTAATACCCACTAGAGAGTTCATACCATGTTTAGTAAAAGTCTAACAAGTTTTTCTGTTATTCATCATATATATCATATGTATATTCTATTCATGATGTTACTGCTGAAGTAGATCTTTTAACTTCACCCCCATTGGGGACAAACACATGATGATGATGATGATGATGATGATGATGATGATGATGATGATGGTGCAAAAGGAGATGACTGAACTGGTAGCTAAACTTCTGCCATTTATCAGTGGTACTTACATAATGCTGTTTGTAACTATGGAAAGGAGATTTATGAATTGTTTACATGAGGACAGTGTCTCATGAACTTTTTCCATGGTGTGACAGCGGTACTATCAAAATGTTTGGATGGATTAGGTGGTGCGTAACCCCTCAGGAAGCTCCAGTATCAGTCCAGAAGAAATGTACCTATTGAGTAGATATCTCACTCACATTTGGAGTGAGACAAAACTCTACAGTAGGCGACAAGTGCTAGGCAACTATTGTCACCTTTCTTTCTTCTCCCTTTTGTTCCCTCTATTTTTAATTATGATACACTGTTATTAATCATATAAATGTATGTTTTATTATGATACATTGTTATCAGAAGTTTGGGTTGTATTACTAATCTATATCAACCCTGTTCTTCTTCACTACATAGGCGCTAGAGATGGCGGTGGAGTAGTGGCACTAGTCACCATGCTTGGAACTGGATTTATAGTCAACTTGTTTGGATTTAGAGGCAGGAAACTGGGATATCAGCCTCCTCTAATATTCTACAAAGAGTGCTGGTTACTGCTACTCACCCTGAACCTGAATGTCAATGCCTGGATACTTAACGGATTTTAAATATGCTGAAGTGGATTCCCTACCTCTGGGAACTTAAAGACGGTGTTAAGCTTTTCAATGTCTGCAAAGACATGAGGCATGCCTGGCCTAGATGGATACAGAGTATAACCTCTTCTAAAAGTCACCGCCTAATTCCACATTCAAATGTCATATTCCAGAGGCTCATGGATAGTCTGGAATTCACCATCATTTACCAGTATGGATTTACCAACTGATTGTGTGAACTCCCAGCTTCCTTTGAATCTTCTCATCCATCATATCCCAGACATGGATAATCAAGCACATTACCAACTCCCGTCAATCAAGTCGTATATTCAGCTGAAGAAAGAATAACCTACATCTTAACCCAGAGAAAGGGGCTGGAATAATCATGCCCAATTCAAGTTAGTTCTGTCAGGAAATTCTAATGGATTATGTGATGTCACTCCTCATCCAAAGAGATACTGAAAGTGTTTGTGCCTGATCCTGATCGAATCAATCACATGGACTCCTGTGTGTCACGCCACGCCAGAATGCTTCAGACTTATTTATACCTGTCTGTTATATCACCCTGGAACGCTCCTAGCCCAGTGACTTAGCAACTGTGACTTGAGAGATTACAGTATATCCACATTGGATTCATATGGATTACTCCTACATGTTTTTCGCGATGGATATATGATCCAGAAGTGAAAGTTCTGTGTGTGTGTGTGTGCAATCCCCAATTTTCTAAATAGTGGATATATGCAAAGCAGCTGTTTTCCTTGGATTATAGAGTGTGTGATTATGGCCAGACTTTTCTAGTGGATATTGAAGGAGAGGGAGTCATCATCAGACCCCTAGGATATTTCTAGAGACAGATTAGATAGATTTTCTTTATCTATTTCTTTGTATGGATTATTTACTTTGTTTTGTGTTTGACACATGTATTTGATGTGAACCTTTTTTGGGGAAATAATGTTGGGGACTTCTGTTTGGTTGTATACTTTGTGTGCATTGCCTGAAATATGATAATTCTTTCATGTATATGTCATATTGTAGCCAACAGGGTTTTCCAGAACCCAAATTTTTTCCACAATACAATTGTTTGTTTGTTTGGTTTAACCAAGCCTTGCAGTTACTTCATTGTTAACCTGTTGTTCCTAAATTGATGTTTATAGTCCAGTTATTGTTACTGTTATGTGATACAGTGAGTTATTGTTACTGTTATGTGATACAGTGAGTCATTGTACTGTTTTTATCTAACAGTGGCTGTTTTTCCTCTGTCAATGTAATCCAGTTGTTGCGTCTAACATGGGTTGTTGTCCCTCTGTTGTATAATACTGTGGATGTGCATGACAGTGGATACTTGTCATTGTTTATATATATGTGGGAGATTAAATGTGGGGCGGGGCACTTACACATAGACACACCCTCTGGGTAGAGTGATTAGTACTCGGGTGTCCATGGTAGAACTTCCCGGATCTCCCAGCCTTCTATGGGAAACATTTCTTTTATGTTAGTGTTGAACTTGCACCCTTTTCTGCCTTGTTCAATACTTGGGGGTTACGAGCCAATATATTAATTCCTATAGAGGGCGTGTTTGGGTTTTAGACCCCATTCATACTGAATACCCCTAGCGAAACCTGTCCTTATTCTAATTTATTATATTTACCACCTCACAAGTGGGGGCTCGTCCGGGATTTTGAACCCTTACCCCATGCCATGAGTGTGGGCGTTGCCCAGAAAATTTGTACCCATGTCTACCTCTCAAGTTGAGACTTTACAACTAATTGGTGGCTGGTGTTCACAAGTATGGGCTTAGACACAAGTTTTATGAACCTATGGTGTCTTAATCACAAGTATTGTTTGTTGTGTTTCAACTAATGTTCACAGGTGATGTATTTATTCTAGAAATAGAAACCTGTGTTAATGTTTGTATATGAGAATGGTTAACTCATGTATTTTGTATCCTTTTGGTGGGAGACCTTTTCCTTGTATAGGACCTCATAAAATAAGGTCTCTGGGATGGTTAACCCATATAGGATTATTTCTGGTAGGATGTCAGGAATTCTTGATTGATTTTGTGTGATGTTGATGTTAGATGTTATTGTTACTCTGGGATGTTCTTGATTAGTATATTTTGGTAGTATGATAAATACATTACTGTACTATATGTCCTCATTTTTGCATAGACCCACATATGAATCCTGGGCTGTTTAACTATTTTGTCATATATTGCCATTTTATTTTGTGCATGCTCTGTTTGTTGGGGTCATGTACTATTGAAACTTACCCAAAGCAACAGAGAAATCCAAAAAAATTTTTAATGGCTGAGACAGATAGGATATAGCACCCCAAAATTTTTTTTTAAAGAATTCAGTAAAGATATCTTTATTTAAGTGGGACACTACATGCATAAATGAGATTTTAGAACATCAGGGGAAAATAACAATAACCAATTAAGTTGACTTAATGTTAGGGCCAATACTCCACCTGCAATTTTATCCGACATGTATAATGGAAGGAGTATGAATATTGTTTAAATTGCAGTATTCGTAGCCGCCAAGCGGGAAACAGTGGATTTTTATATTCCACCCCATATGCATAACATGTTCGGAAATACTGAGAGTAGATAGATTGACACTGATGATTCCTATAAGGACATAAAGACGCCTATTCAACGCTTTCAGTTTAAGGGTCTGGTATTCGTAACAGATCTGTTATTGTCCGTGTGTCAGAAATGGCACTGGTCAATTATATTATTCGGTTGTTGTAACTCTGTAGTGAACAAGGATCTATTTACTATGTGAGAGAAAGCAATTGAATTACAGGGCCCCTTTTACAAGCTAGTCCCTCTGGCATTACCAGTGACAGAGAAGCATACGTCGTTGTGTGACTGGCGAACGAAGGATATGGTTTCGACCGTAAATTTACCCTGTTATTTTTTATTGGGATGTCATAGGAAGTTAAGAGCTACCGAAAAAAACCTGCCAGTATCTCGGAAAAATTTTTGATGTCAGAAAACAGGAAATATGGTCCTCATCTGCGACATTCCCAATTTTATTCTCATCAGAGAATTAGTAACAGGCTTGGGCAGCCTTAGCTCCCATTTTGCATGTTGCTTGTACTGACTTGAAAGACTAGGGACAGCTTGCTAGTTGTCACATTATGTTCTTAAAGTCAGGATTTTTCTCCAAAACATCAAACTATTTTGGTGCTCTAGGAGATAGCCCTATTTATACAACTATTAAATTATGGTTGTTGTTGACGTACCTCTCGACAGATGAAGAGTAGGACGTCTTATTCTTATTTTTATTCATAGACCATGCTAGATTGGGCTATAGCAAGGACTATACTTTTCAAGCACTTGGAAGCCATTGGCTGAGAGTTGCTTGACTTTTTACTAGTTTAGTATTTCTTCTAGGGAGTCTAACTAGTAATATATTTCAGTTCAGAAGGAAAAGCTTTCAAACTCTTCCAGTTTCAACAGATTCATTGTTCTCCGTATTGATCGGTTACGAACAGACCTGGAGAGAAACTTAAAGGTGCCCTGATTTTTTTATCTTGAGGAAGTTAACTCAGGAAACACCAGAAAAGAGGGATATATTTATACCTGTGGCTTTCATTGCTTACAAGTAAGGTAACCCATCAGTAAACTGGGAGTGTACCGACAACTCGGTTGTTCGGATGACTATTACAGGGACCACCTACGGCTTTAAATTTATCTATGAACTGAATATATTGTGGATGGTGATACAGCTATGTGCAATGTTATTACATCTACTTAACGGTGCTTGGGTGGAAATTGTCTACAACATATTTGGAGGCAGATGACGATCAATCTACGACAATCGACGCAGAATTGCTCGCTATTTTCACCAGGAAAGCAACGTATACGTGTTGGAGGGGAGAGAATAAATGTCGGTAACTCATTCTAGTCAGTATAAAGAGCGGATGGACTTATAAACGAGCCAGGACTTTTCGTAGATTTGGCCTCAAAGCAAATGAACCTACACCTGTGCTAGTTATACTTACCCAGTTCAGTATGCCACTATGACTGATTTGAAGGAGGAGATCCTGCAGTTAGCATATTTTAAGGATGATATTCTTATTGCTAATGAAACGGTTGTCGAAGCTTTATATCTTCGTTCAAACGTCGAAAAATTGGTTCGATTGCAGTGGAACCAATACCTCATATAGAGATCTCAACGTCCACTCATATTTCAATGGAATGCTGACAACAGTGGAGAGAGTTACACTTCTTCAAGCGAAGCTAGATGAATCTTCAATGTTATGTCCAGTTGTCTTGGCAAGTAGAAACATGAATGTGGCACGGAGAGATTATTCTACAATAGTGATTAAATGTAAAGCATAATTGGAGGACCTGGAAGACCAAATGCATCAGATTAAGAAGGTGGAAGACTGTGGATGAATGTAGCAGCTCTGTCTAGGTGGATAGACCTGTCTAGGGGGGAGACTTGTGACATATATGTCATCATCTCGCAGTCTTTTCCAGCAGACGTTGCTAGGATGCGCTACCTGCAGGCACGAGGCTATTAAAAATTCGACGGGAAAATTAACAAAACGAAATTTCGTTTCGTTTAAAGTTAAATGATTGGCCGCGCCCCGGAAACACAGGCTTAATCTAGACAAAGGCTTGGGAGACAAAGCGGTCTGTTCAATCGCCATGTTTCTCCAAGGGTAGCGGGTGACCCATTGTTAATGGGTTAATTATTAGCTACGTATTCTCTGCGTTTTAGGTGAGCATTATATTATATACAACATATCATGTTAGATATTAGGATACATGCTTTGAGGCAACTAATATCATGATTGAAGTTGTGTGTGTGAAAATGATGAGAATCGCTTTCATTGAAAGGTTGGTTTACGTCACGCAGCCTAGACACCGCCATGTTGTCCAGTCAGCCTTCATAAAGCTTACAAGATAATCTTGCTATGAGTCATTCTTCTGAGATGATTTTATGAACTTACTTTATTCCTAAATACTTATTTTTCACAACTGGTCTCTGTGTTATAAAGTGTTTTTTTCCTGAGTGCTTATTTTGTATTTCTGCTCTTATGATGGAGAAATATTACTATCTCACATTTGTGTACAACTTTAATATAGGTTGTTAGATAGAGAGAGAGAGATATATATATTCTCGCTTGACTTTTTCATGCACTTAGGAGTTAATCTTTTGTTTACCTGGTTGTACATACACAGAAATTGTCTTGTAGTCCTTTTTCATAAATGATGTTATAAGATTGTCATTTGGTATGATATATCTATATATCATCTCAAGGGAGTGGGAAATGACACCTGCTCTTGTGTTTTACTTTGAGATGTTGTAATACCCACTAGAGAGTTCATACCATGTTTAGTAAAAGTCTAACAAGTTTTTCTGTTATTCATCATATATATCATATGTATATTCTATTCATGATGTTACTGCTGAAGTAGATCTTTTAACTTCACCCCCATTGGGGACAAACACATGATGATGATGATGATGATGATGATGATGATGATGATGATGATGGTGCAAAAGGAGATGACTGAACTGGTAGCTAAACTTCTGCCATTTATCAGTGGTACTTACATAATGCTGTTTGTAACTATGGAAAGGAGATTTATGAATTGTTTACATGAGGACAGTGTCTCATGAACTTTTTCCATGGTGTGACAGCGGTACTATCAAAATGTTTGGATGGATTAGGTGGTGCGTAACCCCTCAGGAAGCTCCAGTATCAGTCCAGAAGAAATGTACCTATTGAGTAGATATCTCACTCACATTTGGAGTGAGACAAAACTCTACAGTAAGCGACAAGTGCTAGGCAACTATTGTCACCTTTCTTTCTTCTCCCTTTTGTTCCCTCTATTTTTAATTATGATACACTGTTATTAATCATATAAATGTATGTTTTATTATGATACATTGTTATCAGAAGTTTGGGTTGTATTACTAATCTATATCAACCCTGTTCTTCTTCACTACATAGGCGCTAGAGATGGCGGTGGAGTAGTGGCACTAGTCACCATGCTTGGAACTGGATTTATAGTCAACTTGTTTGGATTTAGAGGCAGGAAACTGGGATATCAGTCTCCTCTAATATTCTACAAAGAGTGCTGGTTACTGCTACTCACCCTGAACCTGATTGTCAATGCCTGGATACTTAACGGATTTTAAATATGCTGAAGTGGATTCCCTACCTCTGGGAACTTAAAGACGGTGTTAAGCTTTTCAATGTCTGCAAAGACATGAGGCATGCCTGGCCTAGATGGATACAGAGTATAACCTCTTCTAAAAGTCACCGCCTAATTCCACATTCAAATGTCATATTCCAGAGGCTCATGGATAGTCTGGAATTCACCATCATTTACCAGTATGGATTTACCAACTGATTGTGTGAACTCCCAGCTTCCTTTGAATCTTCTCATCCATCATATCCCAGACATGGATAATCAAGCACATTACCAACTCTCGTCAATCAAGTCGTATATTCAGCTGAAGAAAGAATAACCTACATCTTAACCCAGAGAAAGGGGCTGGAATAATCATGCCCAATTCAAGTTAGTTCTGTCAGGAAATTCTAATGGATTATGTGATGTCACTCCTAATCCAAAGAGATACTGAAAGTGTTTGTGCCTGATCCTGATCGAATCAATCACATGGACTCCTGTGTGTCACGCCACGCCAGAATGCTTCAGACTTATTTCTACCTGTCTGTTATATCACCCTGGAACGCTCCTAGCCCAGTGACTTAGCAACTGTGACTTGAGAGATTACAGTATATCCACATTGGATTCATATGGATTACTCCTACATGTTTTTCGCGATGGATATATGATCCAGAAGTGAAAGTTCTGTGTGTGTGTGTGTGCAATCCCCAATTTTCTAAATAGTGGATATATGCAAAGCAGCTGTTTTCCTTGGATTATAGAGTGTGTGATTATGGCCAGACTTTTCTAGTGGATATTGAAGGAGAGGGAGTCATCATCAGACCCCTAGGATATTTCTAGAGACAGATTAGATAGATTTTCTTTATCTATTTCTTTGTATGGATTATTTACTTTGTTTTGTGTTTGACACATGTATTTGATGTGAACCTTTTTTGGGGAAATAATGTTGGGGACTTCTGTTTGGTTGTATACTTTGTGTGCATTGCCTGAAATATGATAATTCTTTCATGTATATGTCATATTGTAGCCAACAGGGTTTTCCAGAACCCAAATTTTTTCCACAATACAATTGTTTGTTTGTTTGGTTTAACCAAGCCTTGCAGTTACTTCATTGTTAACCTGTTGTTCCTAAATTGATGTTTATAGTCCAGTTATTGTTACTGTTATGTGATACAGTGAGTTATTGTTACTGTTATGTGATACAGTGAGTCATTGTACTGTTTTTATCTAACAGTGGCTGTTTTTCCTCTGTCAATGTAATCCAGTTGTTGCGTCTAACATGGGTTGTTGTCCCTCTGTTGTATAATACTGTGGATGTGCATGACAGTGGATACTTGTCATTGTTTATATATATGTGGGAGATTAAATGTGGGGCGGGGCACTTACACATAGACACACCCTCTGGGTAGAGTGATTAGTACTCGGGTGTCCATGGTAGAACTTCCCGGATCTCCCAGCCTTCTATGGGAAACATTTCTTTTATGTTAGTGTTGAACTTGCACCCTTTTCTGCCTTGTTCAATACTTGGGGGTTACGAGCCAATATATTAATTCCTATAGAGGGCGTGTTTGGGTTTTAGACCCCATTCATACTGAATACCCCTAGCGAAACCTGTCCTTATTCTAATTTATTATATTTACCACCTCACAGTCATTGATTACCAATAACGGTGACACAATGAAAGAAATTAAACGGCGACTATCCATTGCTCTTCAAAGACTAAAACAGATGAATAAATTATGTAGTGGGACAGACAGAACTACAGAAATTAGATTTTTAAGAGCATGCATCTTTCCCATTGCAACATACGCCTGTGAGACATGGACACTTACTAAACAAGCTGAACAGCGTATAAATGCCTTTGAATATAAATGTTATAGACGAGTTCTAAGAATATCTTGGGTAAAGAAAAGAACAAATGCATCCATACTTCAAGAGTTGAATATTGAGAAGGGATGGCTATTAAAGACGATAAAACAAAGAAAATTGAAGTATTTTGGTCACTTGAAACGTCACGAAAGTTTGGAGAGAACAATAATGGAAGGGTATATGCCTGGGAAGAGAGGAAGAGGAAGGCCAAAGAGAAGATGGGTGCAGGATGTGGCGGATGATCTCCAGATGGGTGTATCGGACGCGGGACATCTTGCTTGTGATCGAGAAGTTTTCCGGAAGGTTGTTATGGGAGCGAGGTTCTGCAAAGGACATGCTACTGAATGAATGAATGAATACTGTGGCTTCCCCTTCGGTTGTTCTTATAGTCGTTGCAGTGTGGCGTTGGTCATCAAGTCTGCCCAGATACCTTTGTCTTGTGTACTGCCTATCGTTTCTGATACTGATGTTCCACCATGTCATTCTGTCTAGCTGTCCTGTATCTTCAGTCTTGGTTTCCCTCAGCTTTTCCCCATCCCCACAAACTGTCCACTTGCCACTACGTACTCCAGTTTTCCACTTCCATTGATTAATAAAACAAATGTCCCGCAGCAAGAACCTACTGCAGGTGTCTGAAGTGTTAGGACTATTATATTTTGTTGGCCTAAGTGAACGGAGGAAGTGTGATGTAGCGAATGTCAAGATCTGACAGCAAACCCTCCTCATACCATGTTCATATCTTTGTAAGCATATCGTATTTACGAAAACACAAACGCATCAGCTCCTTCTGTTGATAAGCACCCTAACTTCTTTATTTTGTTTCGCCTTGGATTTATTTGTTATTAGGTAGTCTATTTCTGATGTTGGAGGTCTTTGCATGTTGCATGGTCAGGAAAACATTACCCAGTGACATTGAGCTATTCATATTCTGCTATTATTATTATGATTATTATTATTACTATCATCAAGATCATCTTCATCATTATTCATATGACCATTTTTATCATAGTATTTCGTCTATAAAAGGACACATTATTTGTGCCGTGTTAAAGCTGTTCAGAATGTCAGAATAATTCAGTATTACATTAGTTTTATGAATTAATAATACCAGATTGAAATGCATTATCAGCGTGATTTCTTCGTAGCTGAAGGCCAAACGAGTTGGCAAACTTTTAAAATTCAAATCCTATAAATAAAATGTTTGAAAATTGTAATTTGTGTGATGAAAATAAAGAGCTGCAATCCATTCATCGCTGGAGACATGCATGTAATGTGTTTACAGAGCATTGCAAATTAAATTTTCACTTTTGCGTAAAACCAGGCAACATTGCTGAAACCGGAAGCGGCCAAATAGGAGACAGATTATTATCTGCTTCTCTAGTGTGCGCATTTCTTCTTATACCGGAATCGAAGCGATGGAGTGAACAAGCCGACACCGGAATGACGCTTGGGGTCGAGGAAATTCGCTGTACGTGCTCTGTCTACAAGATAATCTTATCATTTATCCGTCAGACAGTCTGTTAATATGTCAGTCAGCTCGAATCAACGATAACCATCGATCAACGCCAGACTATCATGGTGGGCAAGTCCACCCAGACCATTGATTATTTAATGTAGTACTGTTTACTCAACCAGTAAATGGATAACGCTTGGGAATTCTTTTCCAGAACATTCCATTCAATTCATTTCTTGTCACTACCCCATTTTGCTTATCGGCGTATGTAGCTTTGTTTTCTGTAAATGCACAACCATTATTAATAAGTAAAGCAAAGTACCGTTTCACAACCCTTGGATAGAAGCCAGTCCTTTTACTGGGGGAGTCAACCGGGTGGAGGAGCGTAAAGTCACCACTAAATATTTTGTTTTGATGTTAGCTGCGAATATGTTAAATCAGCAGCCATGGTGATGATTGAGAGAAGGCGAGTGTGTTGGTGGGGAAGATATTGCTATAAAATACCTCAAAACTCTATGGCCTGGCCATCGGCGAGTAAGTTGCCCCACACTGCGTTGTATGGTCTCTCTTTTTAGAAAAAGACTAGTGGAGTCAACAAGACACAAACCGACGGAAGTCAAGGGAAAACCATCGCTATATTTTCCAAAGATAATCATGCTTTAAGACAAACTCAATAAAGATGTAGAATCTCTTCTTCTGGTACGGAGCGTCATAAGATGATATCCGATCCTCATCACCCGAGCGACTGTGTGCAAAATAAATGTTAAAAATACATTAAATTGTGGTAATGGGATGTCAGAACACTTAAAATGAAATGTTAGAAAACATCAAGAAGGACATGGAAAGAATGATTACAAATATAATAGTTATTGGTGAAATCCGATTGGCAGCTGCTACGAAAAATATTCAGATACGTACATAATTATTTAATTAGGAGGGCAGAACTATTAGGGACGTTCATTTGAAACCCGCTCCAATGGTTTTATTACAAAAGCATGAAAGAATTAACAGGTGTGGTAGAATTAAACAAAGCATTCATTTTGAATGAATTATACACCATGAGCTGGTCAGAAGAAGTCGCCGTAGGCATTCAGGCAAGCATTCCATTGCTTAAGTAAGCGGCGAATGCCGTCAGCAAAAAAAAAAAAAAAAAGGATTGTGGTTGCTCACTGAACCAAGTGTTTACCGTGTTCATTACGTCTGCATCTGTGTAAAATCGTTGCCCCTTGAGAGCTTTTTTAAGAGGTCCGAACAAATGAAAATCACATGGTGACAAATCAGGACTATAGGCTGGATGTTGCAGAATTTCCCACTACTTCATTGCTAATGCTTCCTGCAAAATCTTTGCGACATGCGGATGAGCATTATCGTGCAACAAAACCACACCCCGAGAAAGCATGCAGGGTCGTTTATTCTTGATGGCTTTCTGCAGCTTGTCTTGTGTTTGCAAGTAGTGTGTAGAGTTGATGTTGACACCTGTTTCTTTAAAGTCGGCCAACAATAGCCCTTCATAGTTAAAAAAAGAATGCGCTCAGCTTAATCTGGCCCGCGGAAACCTGTAATTTGAATTTTTTGACTTTTGGTGATCCAGCATGCTTCCATTGAATGCTCTCTCTTTTGTTGCTCGGCTCAAAGTGGTGACACCATTATTCATCGCCTGCCACGATGCGGAAGAGAAATGCATCACCCTCCACTCTGTAACGCAGAAAGTGGTTCAAACACCATCCCATGCGTTCCTCTTTTTTGGTGGTCGGTCAACATCCGTGATACCCACTGTGAACTTCCGATATTGCAGTTTCTTACGAACGACCGTTTGAATTGTCCCAATTGACACATCAAATTATTTAGCTAGCGAGCGTATGCTTCGACAACAGTTCATCTATACTGCTGCATCAATTTTGGTGATGTTTTTTTTTTCCTGTAGCAACAATATGTGCTTGACCCAGCCGTCGAAGATCTGTCGTGAACTGACGTCCTTTCTTAAACATTCGTGCCCAGTCTGTGACTGTTGTCTTCGACACACATTTGTTACCGTACGCTGCCTGCATTCTTCGATGAATGTCCACTGGTCGACATCTTTCAAATGAAAGAAACTGAATCATCGCTCTTTGGGCTTCTTTAGACTGATTTTGGATCAACCCCGCCATTTTCTCAACGGTCAGAAACAGAATCATGGGACGATAAGCACTTGCTCTTTTATTCATTGGTCAGTACTTATCACATGACTATGACATGATCATGTTCAACGAACGCAGTTGCGCGCGGTGCGGCACGAACGGATTTCAAATGAATGCCACTTATACAATAGGGGTAGCTCATAATCCCGCATACTCGCGTTTGAAACACAGTGGTGTTTTTTTTTACCAAATGGTTTGGTTGCCGGTCGTTCAGAAAGCAAAGGCAAACTAATCAACGTAAACTTGCCAAGAGATCACAACAGCAAACAAATGTTGATGTTGACTGTGACGTCCTGTCAAGGATGTGCAACTAACATTTATGTAGCGAAAGGCATGAATGTGCTAACGAAGAAGAGATCGCAAAAATTTAAAGATGTAAAACTGTTATTATTAATTTGGGTAAATCAAAACCAGTTAGATTGCGATTCTGTTTCTGGGGCAATCGTATGTGAAAAGGCCAGCCTTTTGCATGCCGATCTCATCAAGAAAATGCCTGGGATGAGCGCTAGTGTACTTAGTGATTGTAAGGCCAGCAGAGGATGGTTTACAAAATTCAAGAGGCACTAGCATACACAGTATGTACAGACCTACAAGCACTTGGAATCAACCACTGGCAAGAGAAGGTCCACCAGAGAGACGAATGGAGACGGATTGTATTTGCAGCAAAGAACCTCAATGGCTCGGAACGCTGAAGAAGAAGAACTAGCATACACAGTGTTACTAGGCACGGCGAAGGTGCGAGTTCAGACTGGTCTAAAGCCGAAGATTAGTATTAAACACTATATTTATTATCTACTAGCTGACCCGGCCCGGCTTCGCCCAGCTCCTGGCGGGGATCTATCTATCTATCTACTTATCTATCTATCTATCTATCTATCTATCTATCTATCTATCTATCTATCTATCTATCTATCTACCTATCTATCTACCTACCTACCTACCTACCTACCTACCTACCTGCCTATCTATCTATCTATCTATCTATCTATCTATCTATCTATCTATCTATCTATCTATCTATCTATCTATCTACCTATCTATCTATCTATCTACCTACTTACCTATCTACCTACCTGCCTATCTATCTATCTATCTATCTATCTATCTATCTATCTATCTATCTATCTATCTTTGTTCAGCCCTTTCCTGTTCCCTTTGCGTGAAAAATGGGTCAGAAAATCCCGGCCCAACTTCGCCCAGCCCCTTGCGGGGATCTATCTATCTATTTATCTATCTATCTATCTATCTATCTATCTATCTATCTATCTATCTATCTATCTATCTATCTATCTATCTATCTATCTATCTATCTATCTGTCTATCTGTCTGTCTGTCTGTCTGTCTGTCTTTCTGTCTGTCTGTCTGTCTGTCTATATATCTATCTATCTATGTTCGGCACTTTCCCTTTCCTGTTGCGGGAAAAATGGGATCGAAAATGTTCACGTATCTAAAATACCTTCTCTAGAGAACCCGGCCCGGCTTCGCCCATTCCTGGCGGGGATCTATCTATCTATCTATCTATCTATCTATCTATCTATCTATCTATCTATCTATCTATCTATCTATCTATCTATCTATCTATCTATCTATCTATCTATCTATCTATCTATCTATCTATCTATCTATCTATCTATCTATCTATCTATCTATCTATCTATCTATCTATCTATCTATCTATCTATCTATCTATCTATCTACCTACCTACCTATCTACCTTCCTTCCTACCTATCTACCTACCTATCTATCTATCTATCTATCTATCTATCTATCTATCTATCTATCTATCTATCTATCTGTCTATGTTCGGCCCTTTCCCGTTCCCGTTGCGGTAAAAATGGGTTCGAAAATTTTTACGTATTTAATATAGATGCATTATTTTTATGAAAACTTTGAAAATGCCTTAAAGATATTATCTTTATATTATAACGCATGTGACTGTACATTTTATAAAACTGATGATCTGGAGACATTACGCACCCTGTCTCACACCTTTCTTAATAGGCTGCTATTGACCTACATCATTATCAATCTATATGGCAGCTAGGTGTTTCTAATAAATGTATTTTACCAGTCTAAGGACTTTCCCGTCAAGTTATAGATCTGCAAGCATCTTCATTATGTTGACATGTCTTACTTGATCGAATGAAGTACAATTTATGCAACGAATCTCTGTTACTAGAAATTAGAAAAATAATTCGTCCAAGGAAGTTAATCAATATGACCAGACTATGCATGGAAGATACTTACAATATAGTAACATATAAAGGCAGGAAATCAGACCCTTTCCACATAACATCTGTCTTGAAACAGGGTGATGCACTATCGCTGTTCCTTTTCAATCTGGCTCTAGAGAAAGTTGTAAGGAAGGTAAAGGAGGAATGTGCTATTGGAGGAACATCCAGACTGCTTTGTTATGCAAATAATATAGATATTACAGGGGAGAACGAACAAAAGACATTGCAAATATTGACTCACTTAAAGGACAAAGCTCAACAAATGGGGGCTGGTTATCACCCAAGATAAGACAGAATATATGGTAATTTCAAGAGAAGGAATGGCTAAAAACTCTGGCCACATACAAATAGATAATATGAATATAAAATTCAACTGCTCCAACATCATAAGGAAGAAATGCAAGTTAGAATCAACTCTGGAAATAAGACATACTATACACTACAACATCTGCTAAAATCAAATGCGCTATCTCGTAACACCAAGATCACAATATAAAAACACTGATCAGACCAGTTGTACTGTATGTCTCTGAAACATGGCGTACAACTAAAGGAGACGAAGCCTTGTTACAAACCTTTGAGAACAAAGTCTTAAGACGCATCTTTGGGCCCATTAGGGATACACAAAGTGGAGAGTGGAAAAGAAGAAGCAACAAAGACATTTATGATCTATTTAAGTCCCCGATAATCACTGGTATCATGATGGCTTATAGACTGCAATGGCTGGGAAATATAGAAAGAATGGAAGATAATAGGGAAACAAAACTCGCTTACACTCAGGAAATAAATGACTGTAGACCCCGAGGTAGACCAAGAAGACGGTGGAGAGATATCATACATACAGACCTACAAGCACTTGAAATCAGCGACTGGCAAGAGAAGGTCAACCAGAGAGACGAATAGAGACGGCTTGTATTTGCAGCAAAGAACCCCAATGGCTCGGAATGCTGAAGAAGAAGAATGTTACATAGAACCAGTTTTAACACACGGCTGCAAATCGTGGACAATTAGTAAACAAGCGAAAAATAAAACCCTAGAAACTTTGGCTTTATGGTTTTATAGAAGACTGCCGCAAATTCATTGGACGACATAACTGCGCAATCTGGACATTTTGATGGCGGCTAAATCGCAAAGACATCTTAACACAAACATCAGAAAGAAGTAGTCATCATTTTTTGTTTTTGCAATATGTCGCGATAACCTATGACATAATACGGTTCTGTCTGTTCTCAAAATTCCGCAACTTTGTAACTTTGCAGAAGTGTTAAGGAGAATTAAACGTGAAGACAATTCTCGCTTTATCAGTTCAAACAGAACTCTTTTGTAACAAAAAGAATCGCGTTCATGCTAAAGGGAAAAGTAAGTGACGGGCCTAACACAATTAAGACACAACCAAATCAGGGGCAGTAAACAGTGCTAAGCCGGTCTCCCTGGCGAAAAGTTGTTTACTTTCTCCGTAATCCCGTATATTCATGTAGGGTAAAGCAGCTGCGCGAGATTCGATAGCGGATCACGTCGCGTCGGTTATTTAGGGGATATGTGAGCCGGTAACTCAGAAAGCAATGGCAAAATACTGAGCGCAATCTTGCCAAGAAATCATCAACAGCAGTAAAATGCTGGTGTTGACAGCGATAGCCTGTAAATAGGATATGCGAAAGAAAAAAAAAAGTGCTAAACAGTTGCTGGTCTTGATAAAACAGTGGTCAAGATAAGAATGTGTGACCGGAACGGAATGAAACGTAATGTACTTTCACCAAACTGAATGGTAAGACGGTGTAGCAACCGCTTTTCAATTTGGTAAATATTGCTGCACATGTGGTTTTGTTTTTGTTTTTGTTTTATTATTATTAATTAGACTGCCAGGTGTAAGTTGGTGTCAGTTTGTGGCAGGGCCCAAATAACCGGGTGATACCAATGCCAAATATACTGATTGACTTAGAATCTTCCATTAGATCGTCTTCTGGAGAATCAGGTTTGCTTGCTTAATTGCGTTCGCTGGCTGTGAACTTCAGCGTGAAGTCCTGTATGTCGGATGAAGACATCCTGTTGTCCAACATAAGTGTGATGTCGTACCGGACTGAGGTTTGCGTGAGTATCCGTTGTCTCATGTCTGGCTTATTGGTGTGCAGACTGGTAGTTCCTCGCCGTTCAGGCAGACACTCGGAGGAAAAGAAACAGGTAACAAGCGATTGTTAGATGTATATACCTTACTTAGTTATATATCATTCGTCGTTAAATCTATATTCTTAAACTGTCTGAAACAATGGTTCTCAACAGGTGGGGAATTCTCCCCCAGGGTTAATTTTAGGGTTTCCTGGGGGAGGGGTGAAGGGGGGGGGGGGGGGGGAATTAAGATTATTTCAAGATCGCGTTAATACAAAAACCAATTACTTGATATTGTCTTTGTATCTATACTTTATGGTTCTGTACTTCTCGCCCTTCTGAAATTCGTTTCGTAACTTAAGTAGACCAACAAATAAACATTTTTTGTAGATGTCTAGACTTGTTCTAGTATGTGTTATTAAATGTAGCTAACATTTTAACGTATACAATATAGGGGCTGGCGGGGGGGGGGGGTGTGGGATTTATAGAGAGGAAATATGAAGGGGGGCGGAACGACATTCTGAACATATGGTGAAGGGATGCATGGGCCAAACAAGGTTGAGAACCACTGGTATAGAATTATCTATGGAGTTTAATGGAGTTTTATTCAGCCAAGTACAGACAGTTTCTTTATCTGAGGACTTTCATTTCGCCTGTCACTTCAACAAGAGCTACATTTTCTTCTTTTGTTATACGTAACTGTGCTTCTGTTCTTAAGTTATTATTATTCATACATGTTGGAATGTAGAGGTAGGCTTTAGCTATTTCCAGTGCATATTCCGTAATATTGTTGTACGCAATATATATATATATATATATATATATATATATATATATATATATATATATATATATATATATATATATATATATATAAAATGTGTAGGTTGGTTATAACAAATCAAGATGAATGTTCTGTTTTGCTATTAATATGAGTAGTGTTATGTAAGCACATTTTAAACTGTTGTAATTTGCTCTGGGTTTAGTATGTAACATCATTGTGTATGTTATATGTTACTATTATGTTTGCAGAATAAGTGGTATGGTGTTTACAATATCCAAACTATGTGTCGGGTAGATGGAGTGACTCATAAAAATGGTCTATGTAGACCAGTGGTTCTCAACCTTTTTTGGCCCATGCTCCCCTTCGCCATATTTTCAGAACGTCATCCCCCCCACTCGTATTTCCTACCTAAAAATCCCCCCCCCCCCTTTTTACACAGTATATGTAATAATGGAAGCTAGATTTAACAGCACATACTAAAACAAGTCTAAACGTCCACATAATATATGATTTGTTGGTCTACTTACTTTATAAAATGAATTTTAGAAGGATCAGACGTACAGAACCGTATGAAGGGAAAGAAAAAACAATATCAAGTAATCAGTTCTTGTATTTACACGATCTTGAAATAATCTTAAATCCCCCCACCCCCACCCCCAAACCACTGATGTAGACCAACAAGCAGCTGTTAGAATAGATGGCGAGACATGAGACTGGTTTGACATCAAGCAAGGAGTCCGTCACTGCTGTGTGCTGTCACCCTATTTGTTTAACATGTACGCTGAAAATATCATGAGAAAAGTCAGAGATGATATAACCAGGGAGCAATATGATGCCCTAATTATCGGTGGTCATGAAATACCAGAGATTCATTATACCGATGACACAGTATTGCTATCCACATCACAGAATGGTATAGAAAACTTAATACCCTCAACCCAAAGAAATAGTGAAAATCACAACTTATATCTTAACATATGAAAAACACAGATAATACTTACAGATAAAACTACTATGGAGAAAGAAATATATGTTAATGAGGAAAGATTGGATGTGTGGAAACATTTTGAATATCTTGGGTCATTGATTACCAACAATAGTGACATAATGAAAGAAATTAAAGACGACTATCAATTGCTCTTCAAAGACTAAAACAACTGAATAAATTATGGAGTGAGACAGATAGACCTACAAAAATTAGATTTTTAAGAGCATGCATCCTTCCCATTGCAACATACGACTGTGAGACCTGGACACTTACTAAACAAGCTGAACAGCGCATAAATACCTTTGAATACAAATGTTATAGACGGGTTCTAACAATATCTTGGGTAAAGAAAAGAACAAATGCATCCATACTTCAAGAGCTAACTGTTGAAGAGGGTTGGCTATTAAAGACGATAAAACGAAGAAAACTGAAATATTTTGATCACTTGAAACGTCATGAAAGTTTGGAGAGAACAATAATGGAGAAGTATATCCCTTGGAAGAGAGGAAGAGGAAGGCCAAAGAAAAGATGGATGCAGGATGCGGTGGATGATCTCCAGATGGATGTATCGGATGCGGGACAACTTGCGTGTGATCGAGTTTTCCGGAAGGCTGTTATGGGAGCGAGGTTCTCCAAATGACATGCTACTGAATGAATTAATCAAATGTTACATGAGGCTGGCATGGAGACTGACTATCGGCAGGTTAGCTCGGAGATCAGGCACTCTTATATTGACACCGATATAATACTTAATCTGTTGAATCAACTTTTGTGAGTAGGCGGCTGCACTGCACTTTGTGTGAGCATGATGAAGACACCCTTGTCGGTGAAATAATAATGTTTCTCTACATTGTTTCTGGGTGAAAGATGTTGACTACAGAACATCACATTCAACATGACAGAATATATAAGGATAAAGGTAATGAGAGGTATTGCATGAAATTATCAATGTGTTTGTGTATGTGTATGTTGGTATATGTATAGACATGCTTTATATGTGTAGATCCTAGAAACTACACATTCTCGTTCGTCTATTCCTAGTTTTCAAACAGAGAGCCAGGTTACACACTCCCGTTTATTCAGACGAAGAGCGAACCGGTGGAGAAAAGACTTACCATTCGCAAAGAATACTGTCTCAGCAAACCCAAGGCGAAACCTCTTGCTTAGGCCTGTCTTTCTATTTTACAAGTAACATTTTAAGTAAACTATTTTGTTTTATGTATATGTTGACGTAAGAATGATATAATTATTTTACATCAATTCACATCACTACCTAGTATATTTGAATTGCTTGTGTCTGGAATTCACCATTCCACTATCATGATGCCACAAACCATGACATTATCATATTCCGATTGATGTATTGACATTATGAAACTCTAGAAAGCAAATAGCCACAGTGACAATGTGCTTCACTCGTAGTTCTGTCTTAGTATTTTCCACGAATATCTAAATGTTTATGTTTACATCCCTACTTAAATACTTGGCTGGGGAGTCGTTATATTAACCCGTAATTAGAGATTGTTGGGGCGGAATTTGCATTACTTTGTTGTTCTTGCATAAATGGAATTCAAGACATCTAAAATTGCGCTTCTCACTCTTTGAGCTTACGAATACCAGCTACCTTAACATATCTATGAATCATGTCCAGCTGTGCACTTGTTGATTCAGGGACTTTGTCTTTATTCAGTCTAAAAGAAACATTTGTTCAGAGTTGTTGTTGTTTTTTTTTTTTTTTTTTTTTGAGTGGGGAGCTCTGGGGATTTGAACCCGCAACCACTACAAAGCAAGTGTGGACGCTAACTTAATTTATGACAAAGTTGGGACAGTTCTCCTCGTAGAGAATGACCGATAAATTCTTTTACTGACACAACCGGAAAGATTTGTGAAAAAAAAAAATATAGAGGAAGACAACGAGAGAACATTCTTGATAGTCATATGTAATGGAACAGAAGGGAGTCAACACATGCATTGATCCATGCCGTCGGAGACGAGAGTTTATGGCGAAGCATGATCGCCCACACCAGTTGAAAAGGCACTTGATGATGATGATGATGATGATGATGATGATGATGATGATGATGATGATGATGATGATGATGATGATGATGATGTGTATTTGGTATACAGTGCTAGTCCATATTTTTAGACCAGTCGGCACTCTATGAATGATGTGGTAAATATGGACGGAGATTCTATCATACTATCCCCTGTCCGGCTGGGCAAGCTTGCTAACAGCTGCGCCTCGTTGGCTCCCAACATTATTGATGCTAGGACAGCAGATTCTCAAACTCAAAAGATGTCGGCTTGAGTGGTTGAATTTCATTCAATTATATCTTTTCTGCCGGTCTCTCTGGCTGAGGGGTTACAACACTTTCTCCGTAATCCCGTTTGTCACGCAGAGTCTCGTAGCGGGAGCGAGCTGGGAGCGGTTCGTCCCCCGCTGGTGTCTTGCGGGACACTGAGCCGGCCACTCAGAAAGCAATGGCAAACTACTGAGCGTAATCTTGCCAAGAAATCAACAGACAGCTGAAAGATTCTGCTGTTGACAGCGATGTCCTGTAAAGGATATGCGAAAAAAAAAAAATCTTTTCTCATGCAATTCTCACTGCTATCGGACTAATGGATTTGGAGTGTTATAGAATAGTGAACAATTTTTCTTAAAGCTTTAGCGTACAAATATGACTTGTTAATCATGTTTTCAAAGACTGTGTATTCTTATTATTTGCAGATATATATGAATGTGGCTCTATGGCAGCATAATACCTCACGAGCCTATTGTCATGAATTACTTAAAAATTAAGTGTTTTTTTTTCTGTCATGAGGTAAGGGGATCGTTCTTGTAACTGTTAGGACATTAGGCTAATCATGGCATAAGTGCGGTTGGACAAGACTGGGTGTCATAACTCATTGGTCACTTGTGAAAGAAAAGACTGGGCCTCAGTGTACTAAGAACTACAAAATTTGATAGTCCTAACAATTCAAATACATAAATCAGACTCCTCCTACGAAAACAAAAATTGGGTTCCCAGGCGGATTCGCCTAAAATAGGGTAAAAGGAAATGTCTTGGGAAGTAAACGTGGCGGTCTAATACTGACCACATCAGTAACCTAGTGCCGATCCATCCATCCATCTTTTGCCATGCCGATAATCGTGGGCGGTCATGTTTTGCCATTTCACTCGATCACCAGTGCCGATATTCTATAAAAATATGACCTAGCACCGTATGCTCAAAGAGTCTAAGGCTTGAGAAAGGGACTTTACTTTAGCAGATACCCAAATGTTCTATAAAAGATTAGCCTAGCAACATCTGCCCAATGACTCTAAAGCAGTGGTTCCCAAGCTTTTCAAGCAGAGGGCCATATCTAATATTTTCGGTAGTTAAGCGGGCCACAACTTTATAAAATTATAAAAGTCCTGCAATATAATTCACACCTTTCTTAACTTTGGTCAACAAAATTCTCATACTTTAAAGGCAGTCAGTGTCAGTTATACAGTACAGTCATTTTTTTGGTTTACAATCAAAATTTCATTTAACAATAAATTGTTAATCAGTTTCGAAAATCGCTATTTAATGTAATTAATTTACAATTGTAGCTGTTACTCATAACCAGTTACTTAAGTTCAGATGCCAGTTTACTAATGTCTGGGCACAAATCTGTCGTGCCAAAAGTCATAAGCGCAGCTAGAATACTGTGGGTGAGTCTGCCAATTCCAATTCCAATTTTCAAAACAAAAATTCCAAATTCGGCCTCGTTCAACCTGCTTCCTCAGCGTCGGTTATTGTTGAGGTTCGTGGTTTGTGTGGGTTCCTTCACCCTAATTCTTGTCTTGTGCGCTCTTACGAGTAAGTCCTATCTCGAACTGGTTATGCAGCGTTTGTGTAAGTGACGTCAGCAGAGAGATCGGTCAGCGGCTGTCCTTTGTGCATGTTTCCTTTTGTGGTTTTCTTTGTTGGCGCAGGCTTCTGGCTCGTCTGGTTTGACAGGTAGAAGGACTTTTTATTTGGTATTTTTGCCTTCTCATTTGTGTATTGCCTGTAGAAGCTTTTCGATGTGATATGCCTCCTTGCGCTTTCTTTCACTCCGCTTCCCGCGTTTGAGTTCTTGCTGTCTTTTGATTGCTTCCTCCGTGGTCAGCCATGGGATGATTTATCCGTCATCTATATAGTATTGCCATGGGTGTTCGTCATCCTCTTTTAAATCTGGTACTGTAGCGGTACGACAGTGCATTGGTTTCCCGTTGGGTTTCTTGTACTTCTTTTCTTTTTCTTCCATGCGCTTTCTGTATTCCTCGCACTTGAGTTTGTATTTCCTCGTTATCTCTGCTTGCCATGCTGGCGTTATCGGGTCGTCCTCTATGCCGTCGTCAGGGTGCTCATCTCGGTTTTCTTCGGATGTCTGGTGGAATATTGGCTTCTCTTTGAATGTCTCGGGCGTCGTGGTTGGGCTGCTGGCTTTCGCTTGCTGTTCAGGCTCGGTCTCTTGGTTTTCATCCTGCGATTTCTCTGTATTTTCTTGTTCGGTTTCTGTTGTTTTATTTCGGAGTATTTCCATTTCAGCTTTCTGTAGTTCTCGCTCTGATTTAATGGTTTGTAGAATCTCCACGTTCTCCTTCTTAATCAGTGCCATATGTTTTACTTCTTACTTGATGCTTTGCTGAATCTCCTTCATTTCCGCCAGCAGCTTTTCGTTGTCGCTATTCGGAGTCGGCGTCAGCAGTGCCTTGACTTGTCTCTTCAACTCATCTATCTGTTTTTGCAGTTGATCTCTTTCAGCTTGTGCTATACCCATGGCTGTCTCGCCCCTTCGCATTGCTTCCTTGACTGATGTCTTCGTGGTAGTTGCGATCTTTAAGGCGTCTCTGTGTCGTTGCAGGTACGGACAGCCCATGTATCTTGCTCCATGCTTGCCCAGGCAGTTGGTGCACTTTCCTTTGTTGTTAGGAGCTCTGAAGTCCGTGTCCAGCTTGGCCAGCGGACACTCCTTGAAGGAGTGGTGATCGGCGCAGTATCGGCAGATTTCCGTCTTACTGCGGCATATTGCCCTGCTGTGGCCGGCCCTCTGGCATCTGGAACATTGGTTGACTCTAGGGATGAATCTCTCTGGCTGCTGCATTCTGTTGTTAATTGATACTGTTATCGGCATCTCGCTGCCCTCCGATATCACCACCGCCAAGGTTGTAGGTATCTTGGAGTAGGTGAGGAGCCGCTCCGCCTTCATGAATCGGATGTGAAGATTCTCTTTTCGTAGCTGCTTCAGGATTTCTTCGTCTGTCAGCTCCACTTGAATCCGCTTGACAACCCATCGGACTGTTTTTGAGTCGGTGTTCCCGGCTCTGGTGTCTTTCTCCTCCTTCTTCTCTGCTGTCTTGGGTCTTGTCTGTGGTGGGCTGTCAATCTTCTCCCTCGTGATAGCTTCAGATTCATTATTACAGCTCGCAGGTAGGCTCTCCACGTTGTTCTTCTTGTCGGCTCCCACATCTTAGCTACTTAGCTTAGTTACCGCGTGTTTCTTGTTTTTGGGCTTTCAACGTGACATTTCCAAACGTATCGGGCTTCTTGACTTGTTCAGGCGACTTGTCTTGATTGCGCTCGCAGTGCGAATATCACAAGGGGTGAGTCTGGAACGTTGTTTGTTTTTTTTTATAACGGCCATTGGGAAAAATGACTGCCCGCATCTGTAAGTGGAACCAAAACGACAAATATATCTCTAGGGAAATGAACGCAAGTGTTCAAATTGTTTAACAGGCAATAGTCGCCAGAATGAAATCATATGGTCAGCTGAAGGTGAAGCAGGCAGCTCAAGAAATTTACATCTCAGTGCAGAATTGCATTTCAAATCAATTACTTCGTGCTGAAGGTTTCACTATAATTGACAGAGCTTGGCATCAGGAAATACGAACGAATTTATGAAAAGGGCAACATTATCCTGCTCTATTGTGAACCATTGAAATCTCGACTGAAAGATATCCAGAAGACTTTCAACTTTTACTTTGTACTGTTAGTTAGTTAGTTAGTCTTTCCTCTTGAGCCTAAGGCGGCGCATAGGGCAGAAGTCCTGTCTCTCCATGCCTGGCGGTTCGCTGCTACCTGTTGTAGATCTTGGATATTTACTTGGCCATTGAATGAGCCTTCTCTAATGATGGTTCTACGCAGGGTCTCTCTTGGTCTTCCCCGTTTTCTTTTCCCTACTGGTGACCATATGAGGGCTTGATAGGGGAGTCTTGTCTTGTCCATTCTGAGTACATGGCCGATGTAGTTCCAACGGCGTCTTCTTATGAAATTGGATACTGTATCTTGCTTAGTCTCTTGTCTTATTTGCGAATTGGTTCTGAAGTCTGTCCAGTGGATGTTTAGAAGTCTTCTAAGACATTTGTTCTCAAAATTGTCTAATTTTTTATCTAAAGCTACCGTTGATTTCCAACTTTCACATCCATACGTTAACACTGGAATCACACAAGAGTTGAAGATTTTACGTTTTGTGTGTTTGCTGAGTGTCTTTGACTTCCAGATGTTTGACAGTTTATTGAAGGCACTAGATGCCAGTGCGATTCTAGATGATATTTCTGGTGTTGAGTCCCCTGTAGATGTCATTTTGCTTCCTAGGTATGTAAAGCTGTTGACTTTTTCAAGAACGTAGCTGTTCTATTTGGTGTCATCTGAACTGTTGGTAAGATCAATAGTCTTTGTTTTTGTGGTGTTAATTTGGAGACCAATTTGCCCTGAAACATTTTGGAGGTGGTTTATTTTCTCTTGGGCATCCGGGTGTGTTGAACTCAAAAGCACTATGTCGTCGGCAAAGTCCAGGTCTTCTAGAATTTTGTCAACCCAATGGATACCCATATTTGTGTTGTTTGTGCATTTGCGCATGACCCAGTCGATAGCTATTCCAAAAAGCATCGGTGATAAGACACAACCCTGTTTCACTCCTGTTTCGACTGAGAACCAGTCAGAGTTGCCTGTTTCTGTTCTTACGCAGCAACGTGTTTCTTTGTAGAAAGATTTTATGACGTTGGTATATTTGGTAGGAAAACCATAGATGTTAAGTAGATTCCAAAGTGAAGGACGGTGGATACTGTCGAAGGCTTTTTGAAAGTCGACAAAGTTGGTGATTAATTTCGACTGGAATTCTACGGAGTCATCAATGATTATTCTGAGGGTGAAAATGTGGTCTATGCATGACCGTTTTGGTCTGAAGCCTGCTTGTTCTTCTCTGAGCCTTTCATCTATCGCCTTTTTCAATCTCTCAAGTAACATGCTACAAAAAAGTTTTCCTGGTACTGACAATAGAGTGATACCACGCCAATTATTGCAATCAGACATATCGCCCTTTTTAGGCAGTTTGAAAATTACACCATCTATCCACTGTTGTGGTGGGGATTCGCTTTGCCAGATTTCATTGATCAGCTGTAACAAACGTTGTAAGGTGTTCTCATCTGCTGCTTTGAGCATTTCTCCTGAGATTTCATCTTCACCAACAGCTTTGTTGTTCTTCAATTTTTTGATGGCTGCTTTAATCTCTTCCATGGTGAATGACTCGCAGGAGGCATCTAGTGGGGGCATAGTAATTTCTCCATCCAGGTTCGGAACAGTGTTTTGTACTGTAACAAGTCATAATTCTTTTCACTAGAAGTTGGAAACACCTATAAAGTCCCTTCAGTCAGATATCCGATAAACAGTCGTAGTTTCATTTTAAATGAAGAAATGTCATTGCACAAATTTGTGAATAGTTTGTTTGTCCTCTCCCCCACTCCCGGATCCTCACATTTAAAGAGTTTAAATGAGACGTGATGGCCACCAAAAAATGCCAGGTCTTTAAGCCAGTCATAGTTCAGCAGACATTCCCGTTCTTTAGGCAGTGCATTTTTTTCCAGACAGAAACGGATAGACACTATTTTAAAGTGCCCAGAAACGTGACACTTTCCCTTTAATAGCCATCTGACATCACAGTTTAACAGTAGCTCAAAGTATTCCTCGTTCAGGTCTGATGGAAATTATCTGAACTAACGCCTTTTCAGGGCCTTACTTCGAATTTTGCTCACACATCTCAGAACAATATCCATGACATGTTTAAGATTTACAGACGTTCCACACACAGCTTCTTGGTGAATGATACAATGATATTTTAATATAGTGCTGCAAAGAAACTGTTCCAACAATGTTAGACATCCATACATTTTACCCGTCAATTCCGGAACACCGTCGGTGCATATACTGTCCAATTTGATCCATTCTACGTTGTTTTTCTCTAAAAACAACTTCAGAGTTTCAAACAGATCAGTCCATTTGGCAGTTGCATGCAGTGATTCAAGTCCTAGAAGTTCTTAAATGACTTCAAAATTATCGTTTATTGCCCGAACAAAGACTGTGACCTGAGCTCTGTCAGATATGTCAGTGGATTCATTCACTGGCAATGAAAGACAAAGGATATTGAGAATTTATGT
>OY992877.1:83632317-83634817 GCA_963921405.1 Cepaea hortensis
TTTGACGCGTCCTCACGTTGAGAGGGAGATGTCTGCTCTGGTCTGGAATCAGCAGCTAGCAGTTTGTCGTGTCTCCAGGCAGGATTCACTAAACGACAACAGCGGGACAGATTGTCTAACTGATAAACGGTCACAAAGAATGATATCTTCGTGAACATGTCAGGTTATTCGTCTTCAGCCTGGTATGTCATGTGTGTTTTATTTTCCAGTGAGTTGTTTTCATCAAGTTAATGTATTTTTACTTTCATTAATTGCTAAATGTGTTGTTGTTGATGTTGTTGTTGTTATATGTCTACACATCTAGCAATTGTTAGGCCTAATTTCACATATTTTCTAGTTTATTGTAAATCCTATTTTATGTATATTCATAGCTTCACGTCTTGTGTATTTTTCTACGTAAGATTGCAAATGTGTTTTTACTGTAGCTTGTCATATGTCTACAAGCATTATACGTTCATGATAGCATTATTTGCGATAGTTAACATGTTTAAAAAATTACAGTTGTATCAATTTTTTCTCTAAGTCGTGTTCGTGTAGCGAATGAGTTATCAGTAAGTAAGTAAGTAAATGCTCCTTTAGTGCTAAATAAACATTTGTATAGATCAATCAGCACTGGGTAAATGATGTGATAAGCACCAGCGCCATCGCCGTTACTTCTCAAGATATTTCCTGGTACCAATTTTAGGCTAGGTCGACCCGGGAGACAGGTCTGTTTTAGAAATTCTAATCTGCCTCGCTTCGGATTAAACCCAAGACCAACGGGTCGACAGTCGAGCGACTAGCCACTACGTTACCAATGGTCCTGGCTGAGGTTTTGCAATGGATTAATACGCTTCCTGAATGTTAGCATCAGTGGGATCCTGTTAGGAGTACCCTCATTGCACTTCGGACAGCGACTAACCATGTATGTTCGATGTTGACAGACAAGCGACATCAATCATTATATATGGGCATTATATATATATATATATATATATATATATATATATATATATATATATATATATATATATATCCCAGCTATAAATCAGAAGGACTGTATAAGATATTACCGATATAAATGCAATACAGTGCAGCGTCCTTTTGGAAAAACGTAACCAACATAATTATTTATCCTCGTATAGTAACTTTAACTTTGTGTACAGGATCAAATCTTAACATCAACGCTTCAGTACGTTAGGGCTATACCATATTTCGTAGAGGGTTTTTCTCGTCTCCTTTAAGAGTTAATTCACATTTCCCATGTGTTTTCTTCCTTGAATCTAGCTGCGCGGTTTCAGTTGTATTGATGCACAGTGGCGTAAGCATTTGTGTCTCTCCACAGATCTTCCTCCTTCGTGTTCTGGGTGAATTCTTTTCCTTTATGTCATTGTCTTAGATAATTCAGTATCATATCTCTTCTCTTGCCTTTGCCTCATTTACCGCTGTTTTTTTTCCTGATCGCCAAAGTGTTTTCCAATGTCTCCCTTCTCATTTGTCATGTGGGAGTGCGGGGGAATGAACACCTCTTGATAGTCGATTACCTATGGACAAGGAATAGGTGGTCGCCCGCCTGTGGGACCAAGTGGAGAAGGTAGAGGAACAGATTGAGAACTCGTTTGTGGAAAGGGTGAGATTGCGGGGGATTGGCAGGGGTTCTGGTGGAATCTCAAAACTGAGAGTAGAGACCAGGAGGACTTTGAATTAGATAGCGGTGGGAATTATTAGTAGTGTGACTCTTCGCTGGCTGTTGAACGAGTGGAGGGAGCGCCTAAGGGAATGTCCTGAGTGTATTGATGTCAGTTCTTAGCTCAACTCAACTCAAATCAACTCCCTTCTCATTACAAGACCAAAGAGTTTTCCAATGTCTCCCTTCTCATTAAAAGACCAAAGAGTTTTCTAATGTCTCCTTTCTAATTACAAGACCAAAGTGTTTTCCAATGTCTCCTTTCTCATTACAAGACCAAAGTGTTTTCCAATTTCTCCCTTCTCATTACAAGACGAAAGTGTTATTGTTGTGTCTCATGTTCTACTGTGCTTGGCCTCGTCGGCGCACTCATTGCTATAGTGTGTGTGTGTTTTTTTTTTTTTGTTTTTTTTTTTTGCCCCAATATAAAATTCAATATCTCAGTAACAAACTGAGGGAAAATGACGAGATTTAGCATATAACCTTATCATTATGTCCACCCAACAGAAAATTTTTTGTTCTGCAGATTTCAATGTTTGTTTATATGCGGTATATAATTTACGGCTCAGGGATTAATTCCATCATTTTAAAAGTATTACAGCTTCAGCAAGACACATCCCCGCTTTTTTTTTGAAATTTTCTCGCGGTTTTCGTTTTGGCACAAACAGCGCGTAGTTAAATGGTATTGTTCAGAGGTGTCTCCAATGGGGGTTCTTTAATGAAACGTGATTATAAAAATAAACTAGCTGACTCGGCCCGGTTTCGCCCAGCTCCTGGCGGGGATCAATCTATCTATCTATCTATCTATCTATCTATCTATCTATCTATCTATCT
>OY992877.1:83639817-83799817 GCA_963921405.1 Cepaea hortensis
AATACTAGTTGAAGGTTATAATATAAGTGATATACGCTATGAAGATGACGCAGTATTGATGGCAGACAATTCAACAGATCTACAACAATTGCTGGACATTGTAGTAACAGAGAGTGCAAGGAAAGAACTCTCCTTGAATATCAAGAAAACAGTAACAATGGTGATATCATAGAAAATGGTGACACCAAAATGTGAATAGAATAGAAGGGAAAATTCTTAACCAAGTGGATAATTTTAAATACCTAGGGGCATTTATAACATCAGATGGAAGATGTACAACAGAGATTAAAAGCATAATAGGGCAAGCAAAAGCCGCATTTAAGAAAATGAAGAATATCTATTGCAATAAGTCACTGTCACTGAATGTAAGAAAGAGAGTGCTGAAATGCTATCTAGAACCAGCTTTGCTGTATGGCAGTGAATCGTAAAATGTAAATGAACAAGTTAGGAAGAAATTAGAAGCAACAGAGACGTGGTTTCTGAGACGAATGTTGCGAATTCCTTGGACTGCCAGAGTAACTAACAACGACTGTCTGAGACGGGCTAATGAAACTAGAACATTATATACAACAATAAGAAAGAGACAAACAGCTTTCTTCAGTCATGTGGTGAGAATAAAGACATAAGAGAACATCGTGACAACTGGAAAGATCGAGGGGAAGAGAGGCAGAGGCAGACCAAGAGAAATGATGCTGGGTGGATTGAGACAGTCGCATGGAGGAATACCATCAGCAGAGATGATCCAGAACACCAAAGACCAGCTGGCAGGGCACTTGATGATGATGACACAGGTATGAATGCCGGTCGATCGGAAAGCAAAGGCAAATTACTGAACATAAACTTGTTCAGGAATCACAAACAGCCAAAAAATCTTTGAGTTGACTGCTACGAACTGTAAAGGATATACAAATAACTAGATAACGTATAACTGCATCTTGGAGGCGGAATAATTCAGATGTTACGATCTCTAGTTAGCGCAGAGTTGATTTGATTCACGACGTTACTGTGAAGATTTTTAACAAATAAGAAAATGATGGCATTTTCATTCCCCACCCCCCTCGTCATGAGGTAGATGTTCGGACGTTTTATCTCACATAAGGGCGAAAAACTCCGAGGACGAGTGTTTTCCACGCGCACAGTAGCAATCCCTGAATAGTTGGACATTGGAAAGAGCAGGCCAGATAGACCATCGCCATATTTATATTTCACAGTTAGAAAAGCTACCCACAAATGTATATTTATAACCCGCGTGATTCTGGTACACAAACACTTGCACCCTCCCATGGGGTTTGACTTACTATGGTCAGAAACATCGTGTGTGGTAATGACAGAAGACTGGAACTCTTATGAAGATTCCTGTTCTTCTGTCTTATGACCTTTTTCACACGTTTTGAGGTATATTAAATGAATAGATTTAGCCCCAACTATTGTTATAGACTAATAGGTACTATATCACATCGGCTGCCTTTACTTCCTGGGTATTCCCTGGTAAACATTTTAGACTGTGTCAACGTAAGAGCCCATGTCAATATTATACTTCGCCTCGGTGTGAGTTCCAACTCATGACCACCATGCCGGCAGAAAAGCGTGCTGACCACTGAACTGTCGTGGCTCCTATGCATGGAGATACCCGTTTGCAATTACATTATTTTTTTTACTAAACAAACAAAATCTAACCAATTTGGTTGAAATGAGTCTCAGATGTTTTTATAGAGAAAGTTTGGTACTTCAATTTTAATTCACCGCAACAGACGTCACGAGGCTATATTTAGCTTTAGCAGCTATATATAGCGTAGTTAGCAGCTATATATAGCACTGGCGGGGGATCTCCGTTCAATTAAAGTTTTTTTAAGTGCGTGTCATGGCGCGAAAAAGGAGCGACGAACGGTAACACAGTGTGTGTAGTACATTTTTACGTTGGCTTTCTGCAGTCATGAATTTTATTGAACTGACAGCAGCTGTCCACGACAAGCAGAGTAGTGTTGCCTTTCTGCAGCAACATGGTATATTACATTCTGAAAGACGTTGTTCTGGTCATCATGTCATGGTGCTATCGCTGAGTGAACGTGAGTTCAATCCTGCAGTGATAGGAGGGCGAAATACCACTGTTGAGATTGATGAGAGCCTATTTACAAGGAGCAAATATCACGTGGGACGAGTTTTTCCACAACAGTGGGTTTTTGGTGCCATCTGTCGTGAAACAGGCGACTGCTTCATGTTCTGTGTTCCAGACAGAACAGCAGCAACGCTCTTGCCACTTATCAGCACACACATTCGGTCTGGCACAACAGTATTCTCCGACCTCTGGCGTGCATACGGGGAAATTAGAAATATTCCCGGCTTGACGCATATCACCGTCAACCACTCTGAAAACCTCTCTTTCACCACCGGTGCAACATACTCAATGCATCGAGCGCATGTGGAGAACGGCCAAGGAGAGAAACAAGAGGCAGAATGGAACACACAGGCATCTACTCGATTCCTACATGTGCGAATTCATGTGGCGTCGTCACACTAAATGTGCTGGCCTAGATGTGTTCAACACCATTCTAGCTGACATTGTTCGATTCTGGCCACCCCAACAATAGTCTGCAGTCTGGCCACCGCCGCAACACTAGTCTGCAGAATATGATTGTCAACTCATGCATACAGCAGTATCATCCAGCAATGGGCCCTTTTCTGGGCCACTAGAAGAATGCCATAACGGAACGGGCCCTTTTCAGGGTCACACATTAGCACACAATAACAGCCCCTAAGTGTGCACAAGAGTATACAACCACTGAAATATTCAGGTCAACTCACACACGTAACTAAACCATTTGCTGCACACCGACAACGTTATTCCGGTCAAGGTCATGCACACCGAGATACAGCGCGAATAAGGGGACTCCAGGATATGACGTGTGCCCTGGAATTCCCTTTGTTTGCGGTGAATTAAAAGTTTTTATCACTATCATATATTTACTATTTACGTTGATACATGTACATATACCCATCAGCGTTATCCAGTATAGTTCTAACATGAAATCTGAAATACCTGTATAATTACGTGTATGTTTTATTAGCGCGATAAAAAGACTAAAGTCGCTTAAAAGTCGACAGGGTCGACTTCATTGCACCAGGTTTTGTCGCATATGGCTCGGTCTCTTTCCTCAGTGCAGAAAGCGTCGCATAAAGCACGAACTCCGTAGCTCTAGCAATCCACAGGAGTCTCTGAAACGTTCAACTCGTGAACCGAAGGACGCGGCCCGGAATCGAACCCACAACCTTCGCAGCCCGAGTCAAACGGCTTAACCACTTCGCCATGGATACTCAAATTAGCGCGATAATCTGATTATATAGTTCGAAACCATGACTTTCTTAGCAGGAGGAAGGCGAGTTGACAGCTTCGCCAAGGAGGTTCACATATAATAATAATAAGAAAATAGTCTTGGAATAATGAGTGGGTTAGATTCATTATTTGCTTTAGATAAAGAGTTTAGAAAAAAAAAGCAAGAAGGATATGAAATGTATGTGAGGGTATCATGTATGAAGTTCATATATCCACTGGAGTCAAATTATGTCAGAGATGTATGTTACTTGGTTTTAACAGGATGAGATTCACTACATAGTCTGATATCTGTATAAGTGCTCTGTCACAGCCCTTTATAACACAAGCAGAATCTCATATAATGATAACAAGCAACTGGTCTTGAAATAATGAATGGGTTGCATTGATTATTTGCTTCAGGTATTGAGTGTGTATGTGAGTGGGGGAATGAAAAGGATGATAAGGTATAATGTAAGAAGTTTACATACCCCAATAGAGTCAAATCGTGTTTGTGATGTGGCTTGGTTGTAACAGGGAGAGCTACGCTACATATTCTGATATCTGTATAACTGCTCAGCCACACCGATTACAACACAAGGAGAAATTCAGTACAGCTCACATACTTAGTAGCGGCCGCTAGGATTCAAAACTGACTATACCAAACCTATGCATGCTAAGGATATACTTTTTATAGATATGGTTTCTTGTGGTAGTAAGACTGCAAGCAATTATGTCGAAATTTTAGAAAGATGTAATATCTCGATAATACCATTGTATAGAAGATGAACAACCCAAACAATAGTCTCACTTTGTACTTCTTTCATTAAATGCTGCAGGACATGGTACTTTATAGAGATTGTGACCATAAACTGCTAATTGGTTTCTTGTTTTTTGCTATATCCTCCATCCATCCATCCATCCATCCACCTATAATGTGCCATGCCGATAAGCGTGGGCGGTCATGATTAGCCATTTCACTCGATCACCAGAGTCGTGGATCAGCTCAGTGTTCTTGTCTTGACCATACCACGTGGCCAAGCCATTCAGGTATTTACTTCTCGGTCTTCCCTGTGTTCACTTCCCCTCGATCTTGCCAGTTGTCACCAAGTTCTCCAATTTATTTCTTCTCATAACATGCCCAAAAATTTTGACTGTCTGCGTCTAATTTCTCTAATCAGTTTACGAGTTTCATTTGTTTCTTATAGGACTTGGTCATTGGTTTTTCCGTCTGTACATTGAAATTCTTTGCATATTCCTCAAAAACGACATTTCCTTAGCCATCAGATGTTTCCAGCTTGTTTGCTCATTGTCCAGAGTTCACATGCAAACAAAAGTACAGGTTCTATGTAGAACTTCAACACTCTTTCTCGTTGCGATTGACATTTTTTATTGGTCAGTAAGTTTTTCATCTTGCAAAAGGCTACCTTCGCGAAGACAATTCTTGTTCTAATCTCTTCAAGACATCTCCCATCTGAAGTGATGACTGTTCCGAGATTATTGTACATATTCTCTTGTTTAAGAATATTCCCATCTGCTTGTATATTACATTGTGGTATTTCCTTCGTCATAGTGACGGCCACAATCTGTGTCTTCTTACAATTCAATTCTAACCCTAGTTGTTCACTGTTTGCAGCAACCACATCTACTAAATGTTGCAGGTCCTGCTCATTATAAGCAATCAATACTGCATGATCTGCTTATCTAATAGTATTGAAGTTTCGTTCCCCAATGATAATTCCTTTCATATGTACTCGGCTCGCGATGATGGTGGAATTCTGCAAGAGGGCGTCTGATTGGTCTGGAACTCTGGGACCCCAGTATATAAGGCCCCGCACAGGTAGAACTGGCCTTTTCCGTAGTCCACCACACTGAGTGACAAGGCGCCAATGCCTATTTCTATTGTGTGTTTAGTAGTTAGACCCTGAAGTTTTGCAGTGGAAAAGCCAGAATTCTAGTTTTAGATTTTAGATTTTCCTGGGTTTTTGGTGGACTAGAAGTTTTTGATAGATTAGTTTTTGGTGGACTAGAAGTTTTTGATAAATTAGTTTTTGGTGGACTAGAAGTTTTTGTTAAGTTAGTTTTTAGTGGACTAGAAGTTTTTGGTAAATTAGTTCTAGTGGACTAGTGTTTGGTAGATTTGGAGTTTTTACTGGATTAGTTTTTGCTAAACTTAGGAATTTTATTTGTTGGATTAGTGTTTTGGCTGTTTGATTTTTGCTGTATCCTAACTTCCTTGTTGATGCTACATGTCTGTATATTATTGTGAAGTTCAGAAGTTTAATAAACAAATGATGCTTGTGGTACTCTTACTTTGTCGTTTAGTTGATAGACTCTTAGTGTTATAGTCATTGGTGTTAGAACAGCCCTCGGAGTAATTCTTTGTCTGGGATTGGAGAATATTGTTCTAATCCCCTGTCGGCCCACCCTGGATCTTCTTAAACCTTAATTCTTTTCTATTCTTGTTAACCGAGGACGGTGAGAGGTTCTTTCTCTTTACTCATTTTCTTCTTTGGCCCTATGCAGTCAGAGTTGCGCTCTTCTCCTCACATCACCGTAGCAGAAGTAAGTGGTCCTTGCTTCCTGTTTGTACCTCTGTTTTCAAGTGGCGAGCCTGCCAGGATAGTGACAGCCTTAGAATTATTCTGGTAGGATTGTTTTGATACCAAATGAGTGTTTTAGTTGAGATCTTTAGTTAGTTTCTTTGTCGGTTCATTTTTGGTATAGTTGGTAATAGACTTCTAGAGATAGCAAAACCCAGGTTAGCTAGTTAGGCTCCATTGCAGAACCACCCGTAGCATAGTATCTTGTCCTTAAGATGGAGACCAGAAGTACTCGTGCGGCAGTGAGAGTTGAAGAAGACGAGTCGCCGCCAGTTTCTACGATGGGAACCGAAGATTTCCGCCCAGTGGAAGCTCCACCACGCGAGCTCATTGAGGCTTTGAGGTACGTTGTAGTACCAACCAGAAAGCCTGTTCGGTGTTTTGGGGAGAAAAGTGGGCCATCAGTAGAAGAGTACGTCAGGGAGGTGAGGTCAGCTTGGAGGGCTGGCATGTTAGAGACTGTCGATAAGGTGGATGTTATTTTCGACAGCATAACCAGTCCTGTCAGGAGGGAGTTGGAACTCCATGCTTCTGAGGAAGATCCCGAGGCCATGCTACAGGCCCTGCTGAAGATATATGGTGAGAAGAAAAGTCTACGGGAGCTCCTGGCAACGTTATTCACAATACGCCAGCGAGCTGGGGAGACAGTCCATGACTTCTCCCATAGGGTCAATGCTGAGTTCAAGAGGGTAGTGAAGGCCCAGGAAACGCAAGGTGTCCCTGTGTTGGATGGGGAGGCCCTTCGAGACCAGTTTGTGGCTGGCATAAGGGACAGTTTCACCCAAACTGTCCTAAAAGAAAAGATCGCACACGATTCATCTGTGACTTTTCTTCAAGTCAGGGAGTGCGCACAAACATGGGAAGGTGTGCGGGCCCCACCGGGTGCTGAAATCAGAGAGGTAGAGGTGAGAGCCAGAAATGAGAACACTGGGGAAATTCAGTCAAGCGTACCTTCAGCGGTGAAAGTTGAGTTTCAGCAGGGGCGGTACGGGCCGGTGCAGGCTGAGGTAGTCCCACAAACGGTAAAATGTAGGCCTGCACATACTGAGCCAGCTCGAGTACCACCAAGAACTGAGTTTACTTCCAGGCAGGGTGAAATTGACTTTCTTCAGAGGGAGATGTCTGAGATTGGTGCCAGGCTGAACAGACTCACCACCAGCGATCAACAACATCAAGTGCCACGTTGCTGGCGATGCAATCGGGTTGGACACTTGAGACGCGAGTGCAGAAAAGCATTAAACGGGACCCCTCTAAGGCTGGGAGCCAGGTATTAGAAGGGGAGCGTCATGGCTCGGACATTAAAATTGTGGGTGGTAGGCCCGAAGAGACTGTTTTAATAGGTGGCAAGAGTGTCCAGTGTGTCATCGATACAGGTTCTCAGGTTTCCACCATCACTGAGGCCTGTTTCAAGGGCATGTTCCAGGACTTTGTTCTAAAGGAAGGACAATTCGTTAGGTTGACGGCCGCAAATGGCGTAATGATTCCATATGTGGGGTACTTCATGTGTGACATTGTGTTGGGTGGGACACAAGTGAAGGACTGTGGGGTGTTTGTCACCAAAGACATGGACAATGGGGAGAGAAGAGTGCCTGGCATTATTGGCACGAACATTTTACAGTCAGTACCGAATCTGTGTAGGTTTCTTAATTGGAGCAGCCCAGCGGAGGAGATTCCTGGAGTCGGACTGGACGGAGTTAAAGTGTTTGTTGACAATAGAGTTTGCGTACCTGCCCGCTCCATCACTGCAGTTAGTGTAAAATGTGTAAGATTTGTGCGTGAAAATATGCATGTCATTTTCAGCCCAACTCGAGACTTGGAGCACAAGGGTTTGCTTTTCTCCCACACTTTGACTACCTTGAGACGGGGCGTATGTCAAGTCCAAGTGGTCAATCTGGGGGATGAAGACATATTCTTGTCGAAGGGTACTCAAGTTGGGGATATTTCAGATGCTACTGTAGATTTGACCAACCATTTCAAAATGGTAAGTGCTCAGGAAGTTGAGGTTTCAACACGGCCTTATGCCGGAGAGAAAGATGATGTTAGGTGCCCTGTAGATTTGAGCAGTTTTGAGGGTAGTGATAGAGATAGGAAGAAGTTAGAGGAGTTATTAGTTAGGTATGATAGTCTTTTTGCCAAGGGAGATACTGACATAGGCTATACAGATAGGGTAACCCATAGCATCCAGTTGACAGATGAGACCCCCATCAAGCAGCCTTATAGGAGAATTCCCCCAGCATTTTATAGAGAAGTACAAGATCATCTCCAAGGTTTATTAGATAGTCAGATAATTAAGGAAAGTTCCAGTCCTTGGGCTTCTCCGGTGGTCCTCGTGAGAAAAAAGGATGGTAGACTTAGGCTATGTGTCGATTATCGGGCTGTAAATGTTAGGACAAAGAAAGATGCATACCCTCTCCCTAGAGTAGATGAATATCTAGATGCCCTGGGTGGTGCCAAATTATTTTCAACTTTAGATCTTGCAAGTGGGTATTACCAGGTGGCCATGAAGCCAGAGGATCAAGAGAAGACTGCTTTTACCACCCCGTTTTGGTTTGTATGAGTATACGCGTATGCCAATGGGACTTGCAAACTCCGCGAGCAGCTTCCAGAGGCTAATGCAATGCTCTCTGAATGACTATTTTTTTTTCAGATTTTGTTGGTATACCTTGATGACATTTTGGTGTATTCTGGGGATTTTTCAGAGCATCTGAGTAGGCTTGAGAAAGTATTTGAGAGACTGCAGTCCACTGGGCTAAAATTAAATCCTGAAAAGTGTAACTTTTGTCAGAAAAAGGTTGAGTTTTTAGGGCACACCATTTCAGAAGAAGGCATTGGCACCATGGATGATAAAGTTGCAGCCACAAAAGAAGCACCTGTGCCCAGAACTCAGACAGAACTTAGGTCATTTCTAGGGTTAGCCAGTTATTATAGAAGGTTTGTCCCAAAGTTTGCTAATATTGCAAGACCACTACATGAGCTGGTGGGCCAACTCAACCAGCAGCAAACCGGTGATACTAAGAAGATGAAAGGACCCATAGGGCGGTTGTGGACTCCAGAGAAAGGACCCATAGGGCGGTTGTGGACTCCAGAGTGTGACGAGGCGTTTAATCGATTAAAAGAGACTCTGACATCAACACCCCTTTTAGGCTTCCCAGACTTCTCATTACAGTTCATATTGGAGGTAGATGCCTCATACCAGGGTTTAGGTGCTGTCCTCTCACAAATTCAAGATGGTAAGAAAAGAGTCTTAGCTTACGCTAGCCGCACGCTACGCCCCTCAGAACGAAATGCTAAAAGCAGTTCTAAGCTTGAGTTACTTGCGTTGAAGTGGGCTATGACTGAGAAGTTTAGAAGTTATCTTTTAGGTACTAAAGTAGAAGTTTTTACAGATAGTAGGAATTTAGCTTTGTGGCAAAAGGCAAAACTGGGTGCCTTTGAGCAGAGATGGATAGCACAGATGTCGATGTTTGACTACACCATTAAGCACAAACCAGGTCGTGCTAATGGAAATGCTGATTATTTGTCCCGCTACCCTTTTGAAGCCCCAGGAATATCAGATGAAGAAGGTGACATTCCAATCAGTCACATAGCTGCTACACCAGTTAGTCCAAACTTAAGAACTGCTTGAATAGGAGAGATTGTAGATGTAGATAGACAGAATAACGCTGTGGGTAATGTGCCACTGTTATCATTACCATCATATTCAGCTGAAGAGTTGATAAAACTACAAGCAGAAGATGTGCATGTGTATAAAGTGTTAACTTGTGTGAGTGAGAGTGTGAGACTGAGTAAGATAGAGATGAGGGGTTTACCCCCTGAAACCAAAAGCTTGTTGAAGCAGCGAAAGAGGTTGAGTGTGATTAATGGGTTGTTGTACAGGAAATTAAAGAGGCCAGGTAGAGGGTGGATTTCTCAATTAGTGGTACCTGGTGCATTGAAGCAGAGAGTGTTAGAATCGGTGCACAGCACCGGCCATCAGGGCAAAGATAGGATGATACAAATCCTTAGAAGTAGATGTTATTGGGTTGGCATCACGAAAGATGTTGAACTGTTTTGTAAAAGATGCCAGAGGTGTAATATTGCTAAACCACCCCATATTAAACTGCAGGGTCCTTCACGTAATTTATTAGCATCTAGGCCTTTTGAGGTGGTGACCATGGATTTTACTATGTTAGAGAAGGATAGTCGGGGGTATGAAAATGTGTTGGTCATTACAGATGTTTTCACCAAATTTACAGTTGCTGTTCCCACAAGGGATCAGAAGGCCTCGACAGTTGCAAAAGTTCTGGTGGAGAAATGGTTTCTGTATTTAGGTGTACCCCATAGACTCCATTCAGATCAAGGCAGGAACTTTGAATCGGCTGTGATTGCATAACTCTGTAGACTGTACGGGATTCAAAAGAGCAGTACCACGAGTTACAATCCAAAAGGGAACGGTCAGTGCGAAAGGTTTAATAGGACCCTACATGATCTTCTGAGGCCACTAGAGGCAAGCCAGAAAAGGAAATGGTCTGAACATATAGCTGAGGTTTTGTTAGTTTATAACTCTACGCCCCACTCGTCCACAGGTTACTCCCCGTACTACTTGGTGTTTGGAATAGAACCCAGATTGCCAGTAGATTTCATGCTAGATGCTAGTGATGATAGTGATTGTAATGATGGGGAACCAAATGTTGAGAACTGGGTGACTGGACATCTTTCCCGTCTGCGTAATGCGCATGTTAGGGCAGGCGAACAGTTAAGAAAGTTAGCTGCTGTAAGGAAAGAGAGATGTGACAAGGCATCATCCTCTAAATTGCTAACCATAGGAAAAGTAGTTAGGAAGAGAGTCCACTATACAGAGAGGTGCAAGATTAAAGACCAGTGGTCTGTAGATAAATATACAGTGGTGCAGGTCCCAAAAGCACCAGGGGGCCCATATGTTATTAGAAGAGTGGGAGAGAATGGACCTGACATTAGAGCAGCAGGACACGAGTTAAAGCGGTGTGAGAAAGATGCGGTAATTGAGGTACCGGAGGCGACGATAATACTACCAGAATTGCCTGTCGTGGTAGAGGTTGAGTTACCACGGGATAGACCGCCAAGAAGCGACTGGTACATGTTTGAGCCAGGAGACTTGAATGTGAGGCGATCAGAGAGAATCCGTCTTAGAAGAGATAGATGATGTTATTTTTGAATACATTTTGTTTCAAATGTTTAGTGTTGAGGCAAGTGGTAAACTGTATAAAGGTTGCTGATTTATTGTTTGTGTAACTTTTATGATTGTTTAATTATTTTTATGTAGAAAGTGAGGGTTGTATTCATTTGGTTATGATTGCTCATGTAGCAGAGGGGCTATTTCTCCGCACTGATGTTGATTTGATCACTGAGTATTAACTTGTACTAGTATAAGGATGGCTTATGCTTATACTTATATGTTATTAATGTTATTTTGGACTTATTGATGACTGGTGATGTACATGTATACTGTTTCACATTATAAATCTGGATAGAATGAGTAAATTGTTTTATAATGGTACTGTTTAGGGATGTAACCAGCAGTTCAGGTGTTGAGGGCAGTGTCCTCAAGAGTGACAGGTTTTTGTTGTTGTTGCTGAGAGATGTGTTCCTTGGCATAGAATTATCAGAGCATAGAGGTGTGAAGGTAACTACTTGTTTGATAAGTGTACCAGAGACTATGGTCCGGTTGACGAAACGACAACAGTTAAAGAGGGGGAATTCTTCATTGTTTTTGTAATTGTTCGTATAATATTGTGAACACTAAGGTGGCGGGAGACTGTCTCCCTGTTGATTGCATTATTTTTTTTTCACTGCTGATATTAGTTTAGTCATGAATAATGACTGGTATTAATGTAAATGTACCTTGTATTAGCATGTGACCATTATTCTTGTTGGTACCTGATGTACATTTTTGGGGTGTTTTACTTGATGGGTGATGTCTGGTGAGGATAGGAAAAAAAAAAATTTTGAGCTCCATCAGTAGTGGAGGACTATAAAGTAGGGGTCAGAAATTATCCCTCCTTTACCCAAGGCACTAGGGGTGTAATGTTCAGTTGTCTGGGACGACAACAGTTAAAGATGGGGAATAATGTACTCGGCTCGCGATGATGGTGGAATTCTGCAAGAGGGCGTCTGATTGGTCTGGAACTCTGGGACCCCAGTATATAAGGCCCCGCACAGGTAGAACTGGCCCTTTCCGTAGTCCAAAGCACTGAGTGACCAGGCGCCAATGCCTATTTCTATTGTGTGTTTAGTAGTTAGACCCTGAAGTTTTGCAGTGGAAAAGCCAGAATTCTAGTTTTAGATTTTAGATATTCCTGGGTTTTTGGTGGACTAGAAGTTTTTGATAGATTAGTTTTTGGTGGACTAGAAGTTTTTGATAAATTAGTTTTTGGTGGACTAGAAGTTTTTGTTAAGTTAGTTTTTAGTGGACTAGAAGTTGTTGGTAAATTAGTTCTAGTGGATTAGTGTTTGGTAGATTTGGAGTTTTTACTGGATTAGTTTTTGCTACACTTAGGAATTTTATTTGTTGGATTAGTGTTTTGGCTGTTTGATTTTTGCTGTATCCTAACTTCCTTGTTGATGCTACATGTCTGTATATTATTGTGAAGTTCAGAAGTTTAATAAACAAATGATGCTTGTGGTACTCTTACTTTGTCGTTTAGTTGATAGACTCTTAGTGTTATAGTCATTGGTGTTAGAACAGCCCTCGGAGTAATTCTTTGTCTGGGATTGGAGAATATTGTTCTAATCCCCTGTCGGCCCACCCTGGATCTTCTTAAACCTTAATTCTTTTCTATTCTTGTTAACCGAGGACGGTGAGAGGTTCTTTCTCTTTACTCATTTTCTTCTTTGGCCCTATGCAGTCAGAGTTGCGCTCTTCTCCTCACATCACCGTAGCAGAAGTAACTGGTCCTTGCTTCCTGTTTGTACCTCTGTTTTCAAGTATATATATATATATATATATATATATATATATATATATATATATGTGTTTGTGTGTGTGTGTGTGTGTGTGTGTGTGTGTGTGTGTGTGTGTGTGTAATATTATATGCATAAGATATACATAATAATAAGATATACTATGCACTACAACATCTACTAAAATCAAATGCGATATCTCGTAACACCAAGATCACATTATACAAAACACTGATTAGACCATTTGTGCTGTATAGCTCTGAACCCTGGAGTACAACGAAAGGAGACGAAGCCTTGTTACAAACCTTCGAGAACAAAATTTTAAGACGTATCTTTGGACCCATTAGGGATACACAAAGTGGAGAGTGGAAAAGAAGAAGTAACAAAGACATTTATGATCTGTTTAAGTCCCCGCTAATCACTGGTATCATGAAGGCTAATAAACTGCAATGGCTGGGGCATATAGAAAGAATGGGAGATACTAGGGAAACAAAACTCGCTTACACTCAAGAAAATGACCGTAGACCCCGAGGTAGACCAAGAAGACGTTCGAGAGATAATATACATACAAACCTACAAGCAATTGGAATCAGCGACTGGCAAGAGAAGGTCAACCAGGGAGACGAATGGAGACAGCTTTCATCTGCAACAAAGAACCTCAATGGCTCGGAATGCTGAAGAAGAAGAAGAAGAAGAAGAAGAAGAAGAAGAAGAAGAAGAAGAAGAAGAAGAAGAAGAAGAAGAAGAAGAAGAAGAAGAAGAAGAAGAAGAAGAAGAAGAAGAAGGAAGAAGAAGAAGAAGAAGAAGAAGAAGAAGAAGAAGAAGAAGAAGAAGAAGAAGAAGAAGAAGAAGAAGAAGAAGAAGAAGAAGGAAGAAGAAGGAAGAAGAAGAAGAAGAAGAAGAAGAAGAAGAAGAAGAAGAAGAAGAAGAAGAAGAAGAAGGAAGAAGAAGAAGAAGAAGAAGAAGAAGAAGAAGAAGAAGAAGAAGAAGAAGAAGAAGAAGAAGAAGAAGAAGAAGAAGAAGAAGATATATATGAAAATATTTTTACTGTACAGGGAAAAATGATCTGGAGACATTACACATCCCTGTCTCAAGCCTCTCTTAATAGGCTGATATTGACCTACTTCATTATCAAGTCTGATGACAGCTTGTTATTTGCAATGTATATTTTTTACAAGTCAAAGGTCTTTCCCATCAATTTGTAGATCTTCAAGCATCTCTATCATGTTGACATGTCTTACTCTATCGAAGGCCTTTGTGTAGTCAATAAAACACAGATGTAGATCTTTATTTACTTCTATAGAACTTTCAGTTACTGTTCTCAGCATATACACAGCATTTATTGTACCCTTGCCTTCTACAAACCCATAATAGGGAGTCTCTGTGGCGAAGTGGTCAAGCCGTTTGACTCGTGCTCAGAAGGTTGTGGTTCGATTCCGGGCCGCACCCTTCGGTTTACGAGTTAAATGTTTCGGAGACTCCTGTGGGTCGTCGCTGAAAGCTATGGAGTTCGTGCTTTGTGCGACGCTTTCCGTGCTGCGGAAAGAGACCGAGCCATATGGGATAAAACCCGATGCAATGAAGTCGACCCTGTCGACTTTTAAGCGACTTTTTTTAAACCCATAATGTTCTTCTCCTATTTCAGGTTGTATTCTCTTCCTAACTCTTTGCATGATAATTCTTAGCACAACCTTTGTGATGTGACTCATTATACTTATTGTTCCATGTTGATCCCATTCCAAGGCTCCTGGTTTTTTTTGGGGGGATTGCAATAAATACAGAATTGAATAATCCATGAGGTATATCTCCAGTATTATATATTATGTTCAGCAGTCTAGTGACTTGATCAAATTCGTATTCTTCTAAAGCATTAATCATTTCTGTTGTGCTTTTGTCTGAACCAAGGGTTATATCTTACATTATATTGATTTCCATGTCTGTTAGATGTTATGTATCTCCCGAGTCTCACCTTAATTTTACTTGTCAGCAGATGATGATCTGAATCTGCATCTGCGCCTCTAGAAACTGTAAGGTCATGTAGAGATTATCTAATTTTCTTGTTAACACAGATATCATCAATTTGCGCTCATGTGCTGTGGTCCCTTGACACCAACGTGGCGTTATATATTCATTTGATGTAGAAAAATACTTTTTCCTATGGCATATTCATTCCGTGCGAAAAACTTGGTTAACAATTCTTCATTGTCCAAGGTCCCCGTTTTTTTTATTATTTATTCAATACACGTGTTATCCGATTCTATCCTCACATTCAGGTTATATCCATCAAAGTTTGAATATTACTATTTCTATGATTGTATTCAAATAAACACATTTGATTTAACTGCAGGAAAGCTGCCAAAATACAACTACTAGCTAATTTGTTGGACCCCCTCCCTCCTCTTTTTTAGTTCTTAATGTTGCTGTGATTATTCTGAAACTCACTGCTTTCTAAGCCAGTAAAGCTTTCTCTGCCGCTTTTGATAGCATTAGGGACATCCTTCAATGAAAGGGCCATTTCCACTGTATGAACATCATCGTTTCACCTGTATTTTGAAGCTTTTTGTCTGCTCTCTTCATCTTGCTTTACTTAAGCCCAAAGTGCATATCGTATATTTCATTTCAATATCACTTGTTCTGTCTTTCTCAATTCATACATGGTTCTAACACTGCCATTTTTGGAAATGGAGGGAAAAGGAAGTAAGTCGGAGAATAATATTCCTTACATATTTCTCGGCATTGTGTCATATGTATTCTAGGAGAAGATCCTCCTTGCATATGGCTGAGTTATTTTCTTTACTTTCCTTTAGACATGTTCATGGTTGATTGGATTTATCATCTGCAGTTTTCTACTGGATGGGGAAGCCAGTTTTACGCCAACCCTCATTTGTAGCATCTTACGACATGCATTGTAGGTTACTGTGCTTCTATCCCTTGCTTTTTGTGTAGGTACAAGTAACACTGGAATGGTGTAAATTATTAGCTCTTCATAAATGCCAGGTGGCGGCATGATAGGCTTATTTCCTAGCCGTCTTTCTTGTCCAGAATATGTCGCAACATTCTGAAAATTGGTCTACAAGGTGTGGACTGCACCTGGCCCTGCAGCCAGCAGGGTTGGGATCGGCTATCCTCCCACAGGAGGGGTGAAAAGTGAAAATTATTTGCTTGACGATGACCCGCAGACTACACAAGTCAACCCAACCTCCAAGTGGTGTAGACTGGGAAACAATGACCTCGAGTTCATGGACTAACGGGATATGGCTCGCCATATGGGATGGACTCCCTATGGTCAGATTTTTGTCCTAAACCTGCGGCTGGCCTAGCAAGCCGGCAGGGGATCTTCATACTGCTCTTAGAAAAACTAAGAAGTATAAATGGACTGACCCTAATGGATATGGACTCGGCAATGTTAATGGACTACGCGATAGATCAGTGATTCATAAAATAGGCACAATGAATGTATGTGGTTTTAATAGTAAAGAAGAGGAACTTATAGAAACAATGAAAGAGAGGAAAATTGGACTGATGGGAATAGCGGACACCAGAATAAATGGGGAAGGATGCAAGGAGATACACCGCAGTTACACGTTTGTCTACTCTGGAGTGGAACAGCAAGAAAGGGCAAGATACGGTGTGGGAATAGTCATTGAACCACGGCTAGCTAGTGGAATACTAGAAATAAAATATATATCAGAAAGAATAATAACAGTGAGAATAAAAGAACAAACAATTACAACATATGTACAAATATACGCACCATGTAATACAAACAATAATGAGCAAGAATGCGAGGACTTCTACGAAGACACCCATGACATGCTAAAAAAATAGATAAGCAGGACAACATAATAGTTATGGGAGACTTCAATGCAAGACTAGCACACAGCGGAGCGGGCATAGAAAAACATCTTTGAGCATTTGGAGACCAACATAATGAAAGAAATGATAACGAAAGTAGACTGATAGAACAATGCAGCCAACACGACCTCTATATAACAAATACATTCTATAAACACAAAGACTCACACATATACACCTGGTATAAATGGAACGATCTAGATACTAAAATCCAAACTGATTTTATATTAAGAAGAAATAACAGAAAGAGAATTATATTAGATGCAAGGGCAGTGCCCAACTTAGGCATAAACACAGACCACAAAGCAGTCGTTGCCACAATAAGAATCATCAGTAGAAGGAAGCAAAGACCAGGAAAATGCAAATGTCAAACACGAGGCAGTTAGAAAAAGAACTAACTGAAATCTTTGTAAAATTACCTATAGAAAGAAAACCAGTGGAAGAAGAATGGGAGAGGTTCACATCAAGCATTTTAAATACTGCAAAGATAACACGTGGAACCACGAAAACACGCAAAACACGGATACAGAAAAATAACAAGTTGATGGAACGCAGAAGTAAAGAAAGCTGTAAAAGACAAAAAGGAAACATATAAAATGTGGTCGAAGAGCAAACAGGAATGCGATTGCATAGAATATAGAATAGCGAGGAGACATGTAAATAAGATAGAAAAGAGAGAAACACAAAAAGACTGGGAGGAGTATGGAGAAACTCTAAATAAAAACTTCAAGGAGGCAATTAGAAGCTTCTATAAAAAAAAAGATAAGTGCAATGAGAACCAGAGGAAAACATTTTGACCCAACTGAAATAATTAACAACGAAAATGGAGAACCAATAAGTGAACAAAAACAAATCATAATAAGATGGAAACAGTACTTTGAACAACTTCTCAACATCCAATCAGATGTCACAGGAATTCAAGAAACCGACACAGATACCACCGAAGAACTAGAACCAGACATACTGAAAGAAGAAATTATAGAAGCCATCAGATTAGCCCCATTGAAGAAATCACCAGGACAAGATGAAATACCAAATGAACTAATTAAAGCAGCAAGAGAAGTAGGAACAGCATGGCTACATAGACTATTCAACCACGTTTGGGTAGAACAACAGACACCACGAAACTATGGAAACGCCATAATTATCCCAATCTGGAAAAACTAAGGCAGAAAAGAGACTACACAAAATACAGAGACATTTCACTGTTGAATCATTCTGGGAAAATATTTTGCAAAATCCTTGAGAAAAGATTACGAACTATTATAGAACACAGCTAAGCGAAACACAACTTGGAGTTAGGAAAAACAAAGGATGCACAGATGCCACTTTTGCTCTTAGACAACTTATAGACAAAGCAATCGAATTCAATGAAACACTTTGTCTACCAAGAAAAGGCATTTGATAGAGTAGATAGAAACAAACTGTGAGAAATCCTTAAACAATATGGAGTGAGTACACATCTAACAAACCTGTGTAAAAGCTTATACAACAACATTGAATTAATAGAGAGAGCAACTGGAGGTCACTCAGAACCCTTCACCATAAGATCCGGAGTACAACAAGGTTCTGTCCTGTCCCCTCTCTTGTTTATAACACATATAGACAATATATATAAAGAAACCAGCCAAACAGAGACCACAAGAACACCGCATGACGAGAACACAAATGAAGAACCATCTGAAAATCTATCCATTAGAGAACTCCTGTTCGCGGACGACCAAGCACTAATAGCAAAATCAGAAGCTGAATTACAAGACCACATGAATAGTCTAAACGAAATGTTTAGGGAACATAACATGAAAATTAGCACAAGTAAAACAGAGGTATTGACTATAACTAAAGAAGAAAAAGCAACAACGATTCACCTAAACGAACATCCCTTGTAACAAGTAAAGAGTTTCAAGTACCTAGGAAGTATAATATCATCAAATGGCAAATCAGAAGACGAGATCGAAAATAGATGCAATAAGGCAAACCAACTCATTGGACAAAAGGCACCAGTACTACATAACAAACATGTATCAATAACTACTAAGAAAGCACTTTACAACACGATCTTCCTACCAACTCTATGTTACCAATGCCAAACCTGGACAGTGTCAGAAAAAGAGAAAAGAAAAACCACAACAACAGAAATGAGATTCCTGAGAAGAATACTCAATGTATCAAGATGAGATAAGATCAGAAATGAAGAAATCAGGACTAAAGTGGGGGCTATAGCTGCACTAGATGTTGTTAGAAGGCAGCAAGTCAAATGGTTTGGCCATGCAAATAGGTTACCAATTAACAGTATACCACAACACGCAATGATGTACAGACCAGAGGGAAGCAGAGGAAGAGGCCGACCACGTAAACGATGGACGTAGGGAATAACAGAGTCCATGGGAATATCAATACATGAAGCCCATAAGCGGGCACTCTCCCTCGCGTTATGCTTCACCTCAACTCCGCAAGGTACAAGAGGAACACGATGAGATGAGATGATTCTAAACATTATATACTTCCTAAGTCTGGGTAGAGCCTAGAGCCTTACTGCTTGTGAAAGATACTTTTGAAACTATTAAGTATCGAACAACCTTAACCACATTATTTGTAAAACAAATACGTTTCAAATTGCTGTGGTAACCGATACATGTCACGGTATCTAAAATAAGAGACTATCGGTAGTTTTAAACCAGGATATTAACAGACATTTAACCACATGAGTGGTGGAAACTGCGCCCACCAAGGCTGCCGGATGCTCTGTTTATCTCGGCGATCTCCCTGTTCACAAAAGAGACGGGCTGACAACCTAGGCTGAAGAAAAAATCGATGGGGACCGATGGGATTTCTGTGGCCTTATATCTCGCTGAGATGGCAAAGGAAATTTTGAATTTTTAGAGGAGCTTATGGTTCAGTGGTAGACCTGTTGCCTGAAGGTGGGTGTTTGGTTCCCTTTAAAGCGTTTCTTAGGTCCCGATTCATCATACGACAAGATTGTACGTGCATTAATTCTATAATATATAAAAAATTCAGGCGTCTGTAGCTTGAAGTTCCACAAAGCCTTCTTAATCTTTATACTCATCTTTCGTATGACTGAAATATAACCAGTATGACAGTCTGCTCCTCTTCTAGTTTTTGCTCCCACTAAACAGCTTCTGAAACTCATTGGAATCATTATGTAGCAAATATGATTGTAAATATTATCTCCATGGCTTTTCCAGATCCATAATCGTCGAGGATTGTGTTTAAGCCAGATATTACTTACCTAACATAATATCACGAGATTCTGCCCACGTTATTAATCAATACAGTCACCTAGGCCATATCGAATAATGTTAACAGTGTCATTCATTCATTCAGTAGCATGCCCTTTTCAGAACCTCGCTTCCTTAACAACTTTCCGGAAAACCTCTCGATCATAAGCAAGATGTCCCGCGTCCGATACACCCATCTGGAGATCATTCGCTACATCCTGCACCCATCTTCTCTTTGGCCTTCCTCTTCCTCTCTTCCCAGGCACATACCTCTCCAGTATTGTTCTCTCCAAACTATCATGGCGTTTCAAGTGTCCAGAATATTTCAATTTTCTTTGTTTTATCGTCTTTAAAAGCCAACCCACTTCAATATTCAGCTCTTTAAATATGAATGCATTTGTTCTTTTCTTTACCCAAGATATTCTTAGAACCCGTTTATAACATTTGTATTCAAAGGCATTTATGCGCTGTTCAGCTTGTTTAGTAAGTGTCTAGATCTCACAGGCGTATGTTGCAATGGGAAAGATGCATGCTCCTAAAAATCTAATTGTTGTAGTTCTATCTGTCCCATTCCATAATTTATTCAGTTGTTTTAGTCTTTGAAGAGCAATTGGTAGTCGACGTTTAATTTCTTTCATTGTGTCACCATTGTTGGTAATCAATGACCCAAGATATTCGAAATTTTCCACCACCTCCAATCTTTCCTCATTAACATATGATTCTTTATCCATAGTAGTTTTATATGTATGCATAATGTTTGTTGTCGCTATGTTAAAAAAAAAATTTGGGGGTAGGGAGGGGTTGCGGGGCCGGGGATGGGGGGAGGGGGGGATATTAAGTTTTCTATATCATTCTGTGATGTGGATAGTAATACTCTATCATCAGTATATCGAATCTCTTGTCCAATTTGTTGCTTGCAGTATTATAACGATCTGGCAACACCTGTAGCTCATGATGTTCCGCTATTGGAAAAGTTAATTTCATTGAACTTCCATAACCAGATACAGTATCTTCAGAAGCCAATTTTATAAGGGATAACTACAACGGTGATTTCCCATTACCTTCAGCATGTTTGTATATCGTTTGGTTCCAATAACTGTGGTCTATACAGACAAACCCTGCAGGGCGATTGGAGGGAGGAATAGAGAGAGGGGAGAGAGAGAGAGAGAGAGAGAGAGCGAGAGAGAGAGAGAGAGAGAGAGAGAGAGAGAGAGAGAGAGAGAGAGAGAGAGAGAGAGAGAGAGAGAGAGAGAGAGAGAGAGAGAGAGAGAGATTATGTATGGCAACTCTGGTCATGTTACAGTGCTTTGAGGTAGTTTATAGAGATAGCTTCCCCCACAAACAATTTCCATCTTTTCTCAATGACCATGGCTATTTTGGTCCACGACCGTTTATTGAATATAGTGGCGGCCATAATTTCTATCCAGAGAACACTACAATCCCCCCCCCCCCCATTCCCCCCACCACCCACCCCATTCCCCCCTCCCCCACCCCGTGGACGCGTCAAGTATCTGGAGGGTCTTCTACTCACAGTGAATTAATAATGTGTGTTCTCTGCTTCCAAGCCTGCTTCTTGTCATTAGGTCTTATTGTAATGCTCTTGGGAGTTTATATAGTTGCAGCTTTTCATTTTTTTTTTACTGATATACTTGTTTCTGTTTATGTTTAGTGAAATTGGATTCCAGGATTTTTTGTTTTTTGTTTTCGTTTTTGTAATGCCGATATTATTCTAGTGGAGGACATTATACTACCAACCTCTGTCTATGTACAAATGGCCGTGTCTGTTATAGTTTGGAGACATGACATCTTCTCCGGTAGTTGTTATAACCTGGCAGGTTCGATTGTGTCCCAACTACGTTCATATTTTAGTGCATAGTATTTATGTGTCATTACTTTGTTTAACTGTTTCAGTGGTGTTTCTATCTATCTATCTATCTATCTATCTATCTATCTATCTATCTATCTATCTATCTATCTATCTATCTATCTATCTATATATCTATCTATCTATCTATCTATCTGCCTGTCTGTCTGTCTATCTGTCTGTCTGTCTGTCTGTCTGTCTGTCTATCCGTCTGTCTGTCTATCCGTCGGTCTGTCTGTCTATCTGTCTGTCTGTCTATCTATCTGTCTGTCTGTCTATCCGTCTATCCGTCTATCCGTCTGTCTGTCTGTCTGTCTGTCTGTCCGTCCGTCCATCCAGCCATTCATTCATCCATCCGTCCATCCATCCGTCCATCCATCCGTCCGTCCGTCCGTCCATCTGTCTGTCTGTCTGTCTGTCTGTCTGTCTGTCTGTCTGTCTGTCTGTCTGTCTGTCTGTCTGTTGGGTCCTTCAGTTGGCCTTCCATTTGCGCTTTGTCATTTTTGGTGAGTTGGTTGTCGCCTCGTACTGCCTCCTGGCTTCCTTATACGGTAGGATAGACTTGATGGCGATTTTCATGGCTTCTCTGCTGTCTTGACGGCAGGTTCGGCCGAGGTACCTGGCTCCGTGGTTGCCGAGGCAGGTGGCGCATGTTCTGTTATTGTTAGGCCTCCTGAAGTCCTTGTCGATCTTTGCATGCTGGCACTGGCTGTATGGATGAGGTCCAGAGCAGTATCTGCAAACCTGAACCTCACTCTTGCAGGTGGCACGGGTGTGCCAAAACCTCTGGCACTTAGAGCACTGCAGCACTCTCGGTATGTAGTGGTCTGGAACTTGGTCTCTCTTGTCCCATCTGATGTATTGAGGGATCACTCGGTCCTCCGATGTTACTATGACGACTGTAGAGGGGATGTTGTTCTTTCCCATGATCCTCTCGGCACTGGTGATCTTGAGTTTCTTGTACTCCCTTGTCATCTCCCCGATCTGGTCGTTGGTGAGATGGGTCTTGACTCGTTTAATGACCCATCGTTTCATCATGCTGTGTCGGGCGGCTTCCAATACTGTGTCGTTTTGAAGCTGTATGGTGGCTTTCTCCTCCTGTGTTATCTTCTGGATAAGTGCTGTGGTTTTTGGGTTTTTATTGGAGACCACTACTCCATCAGATGTCTTGCACGGCTGGTTGATGCTGTGTCTTCCCAACTCGTTTTCTAACAGACTGATTATCGTGTCTGTTGGTAGCGCCGACAGTTTAGCTTCTCCCACGCTTGTCTGTTTGATCAGTATTCTGCCGGTGAAGTCCTCAGATGTTGCTGTTGTTTCCTCCTGTGTGGAGTTCACTGGAAGATTAGGCTGCATCGCCTTGGAGTTGGTTGGAACTTCCCGGCTGCTGCTGGCTTGAGTTGTGGTTTCTTCAACTGGGACGGCTTCAGCTGGTGTAGGAACCGGACTGCTGCTCGTAGATATAGGCTCAGCAGTCGTAGCGGTCTTCCTCGCCTCTGCCTTCTTCTTCCCGGCTGCATATAGAGCATGTCTCTGCGCAGCACTTTTAACGCGAGGCATCCTCTGCGTTATCCGATAAGGCGACTTGATCTCGATAGCGCGTCGAGTCGACTATGATATGGAGTGATGATGTGGTGATGATATATGATCGAATCGAATCGGTCGTCCCTGAATATATAGCTTCTCAGGAGCGCAGTGGCCAGTACACTCGCCTGTCTGATCAGTGGTCGTGTTTTCAAATCATAATCAATAGAAGGAAAATGCTTAACTAATCTGATTAATTTAAGCTAAGATTCATTATACCATTACGTGAAAGATGCACGACTTAGATTAAGAGCAGAAGAGGTCAAGTAAACGCTGCATTCCAGAAAATCAAAAATATATTATGCAATAAGTCATTATCACTAACTGCATGAAAGAGAGCACTGGAATTTTATCTAGAACCGGTTTTGCTGGATGGCAGCGAATCATGAAACGTTACTGAACAAATTAGGGAAAGCTTGGAACCAACGGCGATGTGGTTCCTAGGACGAATATTGCAAATGCCTTGGACTGCCAGAGTAACTAACAATGTTTCTCTGGAAAAGGCAACTAGAACACAATATACAATTATAAGAACGAGACAACCAGTTTTCTTGGGTCATGTGATGACCAGAGACGCATAGAAAATATCGTGACAACTGAAAATATCAGTGGGGAAAGAGGCAGAACAAGAGAAATCATGCTGGGGTTGATAGCGACATCATATAATGGACATAATTGCTTGCTTGCTTTAAAAACATAAATTCCAAATTCGACCTCGTTCAACCTGCTACTTTCACTGTGGTTATTGTTGAGGTCCGTGGTTTTTGTGGGTTTATTCAACCTGATTCTTGTCTTGTGCGCTCTTACGAGTTGGTCCTGATCCGGACTGGTTATATCGGCTTTTGTGTCTGTGACGTCATCTGGGGGGGGGGGGGTTAATGGCGGCTGTCTTTTGTGCCCGTCTCCTCCTCTGGTGGTTTCTTTTGTTAGTGAAGACTCCTCCTGGCTCGTCTGGCTTGACTGGTTGCAGTCCTTATAATGACTTTTTATTTACTCGTTTTTTGCCTTCTTTTTTTGTGTATTTTGTGTAGGAGCTTTTCGATGTTTTCATTTTCTTCCTTGTGCCTTTTTTCTTCTTTGAGTTTGAGTTTCTGCTGTCTTTCGATTTCTTTCTCTGTGGTCAACAACGGGACGAGCTCTCCATCAACATAATAGTACCCATCTGGGTATTCGAGGTATTCGTCATCATAGAGTATGGCTGGGTATTCTTCGGATGATTTGCAGTAGTACATTGGTTTCCCCTTGTATTTCTTGCGCATCATTTTTTTTTTTCCTTTTCTGCCATACGCCTTTTGTATTCCTGGCGCCTGAGTTCTTCTTTCCTATTCATTTCTGAGATCTCCTCCGGAGTACATACTGGGGGGTAACGGGGTGTCCTCCGTGCCGTCGTCGTGGTACTCATCTCGGTTTTCTTCAGATGTCTAGCGGGATATTGGTTTCCCCATGGAGGTCTAGGTGTCGTGGTTGGGATGCTGGCTTTATCTTGCGGTTCCGGCTCGGCCTCTTTTTGGGTTTCATCTTGCGGTTTCTCTGTGTTCTTTTCCGTTTCTACTGCTGGTTTGATTTGGGTTGGCTCCCTTTCAGTTTTTAGCATTTCTCTCTCTGTTTTGATGTCTCGCAGAATCTCTTCATTCTTCTTTGTCATCTGCACCATGTGCTCCACCTCTTATTTAATGTTTTGCTGGAACTCCTTTATTTCATCAAGCAGCTTTTCATTGTCGCTAGTCGGTGGCGGTGTTTTTAGCAGCTCGACTTGCTTCTTTAGCTCATCTATCTGGTCTTGCAGTTGAGCTTTCCCCGCTTGTGAGATGCACGTGGCTGTCTCGCACCTCCGCATTGCGTCCTTATATGGAGTCTTCGTGGTGGTGACGAACTTTAAGATGTTTCTGTCTTTAGAGTAGGAGCTTTAATGCATGTTTATGTCGGTTTGTATTTGTTTGTCCTGTGCTGACGAAGGCTTTGGTCGTAACGTCTAATGTGTCTCTTGTAGTCGTGTTTTAGTAAAGCTCACAATCTACTTCTCGTGTTTTTTGGGTGATTCATTCAATGCCTTTTTAAGCTTTACTGCAGTTCCCCTCATTCTTGTTTATCTCTGTCTTTGGAGGTACGGACACTCCAAGTATCTTGCTCTATGCTTGCCCATACAGTTGGCGCACTTTCTTTTGTTGTTGGGTGCTCAGATGTCCGTGTCCAGCTTGGCCAACGGACACTCCTTGAAGGCGTGGTGATCGGCGCAGTAACGGCAGATTTCTGTCTTACTGCGTCATGTTGCTCTGCTGTGACCGACCCTCTGGTATCTGGAGCATTGAGTGATTCTTGGTATTAATCCTTCAGGTTGTTGTATTTTCTTGTCTATCGATACCTGGCGTGGTATCTCGCTGCCCTCAGTCGTCACCACCGCCAGCGTGGTAGGAATCTTTGAGTATGTCAGGATCCGCTTCGCCTTCAGGATTTGGATGTTGAGATTCTCTTCTTGTAGCTGCTTCGTGATTTGTTCGTCTGACAGCTTCACTTAAATACGCTTGACAACCCATCTGGCTGTTTTTGAGTCAGTGTTTCCGACTCTGGTGTCTTTCTCCTCTTTCTCAGCTGTGTTAGCTCTTGTCTTTGGTGGGTTGTCGTCGATCTTCCTCGTGGTGGCTTCAGTAGTAACTGTAGTTTCAGGTTCTTTGTCACAGCTCATATTAAAGTTCTCTCCGCCCGTCTCCTTTGCGGCTTTGTCGGCTCGCACGTTGCACATCTTGGATATCACGTGTCTTTTGGTGTTCTTGCTAAGTGTCATTTCCCCCCTTATCAGGTTGCTTGACTTGTTTGTTCAGGTGACTTGTCTTGTTAGGGCTCGCGGTTGCTAATGACGACATATTGTACATGCAATTAACTGTTTATATATAGCCGCGATAGCGCAGTGGCTGCTAGCACGCTTTCCAGCCGGCCCAATCGTAATGCCTTAGAGTCTCCTTTGGAGGCGGGTACCGGTATTTGTTTCCACTGACCTGGACAGCCAGGTCTACCCAGCGTAAAATGGACATCAGGAAATGTCCGATGACGTAAAGATAGTTAGCGTGATACAATTCGCATCTAGTGTCGATTGGATTAAAAATGTGCCTAATACGCCTCATGTCGTGAAAAAGGGTCATTTACTGTTTTATAGTGTGAAAACTATATTTGGAATGTAAATGAGTACATTAGGAAGAACCTGAAAGCAACGGCGATTTATTTGCTAAGACGAATGTTGCGAATTCCTTGGACTGCCAGAGTAACTAACAATGTTTGTCTAGAAGAGGCTAATGAAACTATAACACTATATACAATTATAAGGAAGAGACAAACAACTTTCTTTGGTCATGTGATGACAAAAGACGCATAGAAAATATTGTGGCAATTCAAAAGATCTGTGGCAGAGTCAGAACAAAAGAAATGATGCTGGATATCCCGAGACCGCGCCATGCATAATTATCATCAGCAGAGTTGATCCAGAGGACAAAGGACTGAGATCTGTGGAAAGACATGAATGACTGCGGCAATCATACCCTTTTATTTAAATAGAAGATATCGCAAGGAGGTCTGCTGCCAAATCGCCGACAGCTGGTATGTGGAATTATGAACTGCGTCCATAACCCCTTTGCCACAGAGCCGGCAATGTACTGTGGGTTCTAGAAAATGTCATGGAAAGTTAAAGGCTGACGTTTGCACACACGCTTACATACATACATACATCTTCATACATATACATACACACACGCTTACATACATACATACATCTACATACATATACATACACACATACACGAGCACACACACACACAAACACACACACACGCGCGCGCGCGCATATCTATCCATCCATTCTTCAGTGATTGCTTGCTTGTATGCATACGTGCAAACGTGCGCACATAGATAGCTGGACAGGCAGACAGATTGTGATTCAATAGCGTTATTCTATCTCATTTTATCTGTATCCTAATTGATCAGAAACATCCCCTCAACTAACTCGTGTAGCCTTATAAAACTGTGACATGCTTTAAATTCAAACAATTATATTTTATCGATCACCGCTGCTGTAATACTGACGATAAAACTGTGGCTGTTTATTGATGAATTCACGGGACATGAATTAGATATTTATGTTTCAATGTTTTACTATTCTATATCTCGGCAATTTACTGTATACAGCTTTTCCTCACATGACTAAACAATTTCAGTGTCTTCATAGACATAAGTGATATTTACTTTCTCAGATACTTGATTTTAAGAAAGGAGATCATAGCACTCCGCTAGTACTCATAGATGCTCGTCTTCTTCAGCAAATCGCTTAATGTGTAGTTAATGATAATTTCATATCAGACGCAGGCGAGTTTGGAGAAGATCGCATTGCGTTAATTTCCATTGTATGAATGTCGGCCGTTCAGAATGCAATGGCAAACTATTGAATATAAAAATTGCCTTGTAAAAATTACTTTCGGCAAGCTACATCACGCGGGCCAAGCGTGGCACGGGGAACGATTTTCAATGGCACGCTGAGTAAATTGAAATTATATCTCCATCATATCTGCCAACTATCACTAAATTTTCGAGTTTTTTTCTCATCATCACATGCACAAAACATTGCAACTGTCTACGTCTTAATTCTCTTATCAATTTATAATTTTATTCTGACCGTTGATTTTGTTCTTTGCACTTTCTTCATAAACCATGACGTTCCCAGGCATTTTCCGTCAGATTCTATGACTGTACCCAGATAGGCGGACCGATTCACTTGTGTAAGAATGCTCCTATTTAATTTGAAATTACATTGTCACGAGTATTTTTTTTTTTTTTTTGAGATGACTGTATTTTCCATTTCTCAACAATTTAATTATAATCCTACTTGTATATCAGTTGTTGTATTCAATACTCCCTGTGTTATACGTGTTGTCCCGACTTGTTTACGTTTCCTCTATGAATGATTGTATAGTCCCCATTGTTGCCGTCGGTGTCTCTCCCTTCGAACGTAAACAGTTACGCATAGAAATGCAGACGAGGACAAACAAACACTCGCCTGTCAAGAGTATTGATTCTGTCTGAGATCTTTAATAAACAGCGCAAGTTTAAAAATAAATACTCAATACCCAGGATATCTTTCACCACACCACACCATATTTTTACGCTGTTTATCTTTCTACTAGTTTATATGGAAGCCGATGCCATTTCTTCTAGCTATAGCATTCTTCGCGTTTCCCAATTTCCGTCAAACCGAGTCGAGGGTTCCAAATGAGCTGCGAGCGATTTGAAAGCAGACCACTTTACGTTGATGAATATGGTATGGAGTGTCGGTTGTTCAGAAAGCAATAACAAACTTTTTAAAATTTTTTCGCATATCCTTTACAGGACATTGCAGTCAACGCCAGCATTTTTCAGCTGCTGTTGATGTCTTGGCAAGTTTACGTTCAGTAGTTTGCTATTGCCGGCTTCGTGGCTTAGAGGTTATGACTTTTCTCCGTAATCTCGTATACTCTCGTGGGTAACGTGATGACGGTGAGAATCAGCAGTGGTTCGAATCGCATCAGTAACTTACTGGGTATGTGAGCCGGCCGCTCAGAAAGCAATGGCAAACTACTAAGCGTAATCTTGCCAAGAAATCAACATACATCTGAAAGATGCTGGTGTTGACAGCGATGTCCTGTAAAGGATATGCAAAAAAACAAAAAAGTTTGCCATTGCTTTCTGAACGACCGGCTCACATACCCTCCGTAGGTAATCAACGCGACGCGATCCGCTGCCGAATCTCGCGCAGCTGTTTCGTATGAGATTATATGTGATTACGAACAACGCCCTTAACTCCTCCACCAGGGAGACAAGCAATACCAAACTACTGAACCTAAATGATGTGTCTAGTAAATCACAAACAGTCAACCAAATATAGGGGTTGATTGCGACGTCGTTTAATGGACATGCAATACAATGTTTATATATAGCTGCGGTAGCTTTCCTGCCATAACAATGATAATGTCTTCCAGTCTCCTTTTGAGGAGGGTATTTGTTTCCACTGTGCTGGGCAGCCAGGTCTACTCTGCGTAAAGTGTGTACAGGGAAATGTTCGGTGATGTAAAGATGGTCTACGTAATACTCTGCGCATCGATTTAGATTGGATTAAAAATATGTTGCTGGCACCATGTACCCAATACACCTCATGATATGAAAAGGGGTCCTTTACTGTTTTATAGTTTGTAAACTAAATGTACAAATTAGGAAGAACTTGGAAGCAATGGAGATGTTATTCCTGAGACGAATGTTGCGAATTCCTTGGACTGCCAGAGTAACTACGATTGTCTGAAAGAGGCTAATTAAACTTGAACATTATAGACACCAATAACAAAGGGGCAAACGGCTTTGTTTGGTCATGTGATGAGAAGAGAGGCATTGGAGAACATCGTTACAACTGAACTGATCAAGAGAAATTATGCTGGAGCCAGTGGCAATCATGAATGTTGTTATGTTGTTATGTTGTTGTTTGTCCATCAAGAATGATGATGGCCATTCATTTCATCCAGTGGGGTTGAAAGTATGGAGCCGTGAGTTCTAAGATGACTGATAAGGCCTATTTTGGCTCGAAATGTTCTTTGACAATGTGGACAAAGAATGCTTGACGTTTCTGGAGGAGGATTTTCTGCAGTGGTCAATCATGAATAGCATCAGCAGAGTTTATTCAGAACACCAAAGATTGCGATCTTTTGAGAGATATGAACGCCTACGCAGGGCATTTGGTGATGATGAAACTATATTTCATCTGAATGACAGTTTCTATAATTTATCTTGTCAAACAAAATAACAAGTTCCATGGAATTACACAAGACAGTGTATTCACTGATATTCACTAAATAAACATATCACACACGGGGATCGATGATACTTGTACATACTGTTGTTTGTCCATCAAGAATGATGATGACCATTTATTTCATCCAGTGGGGTTGAAGGTGTGGAGCCGTGGGTTCTAAGATGGCTGATAAGGCCTATTTTGGCTCGAAATGTTCTTTGACAATGTGGGCAAAGAATGCTTGACGTCTCTGGAGGAGGATTTCCTGCAGTGGTTTTTCTGTCCTGCCTTTTCTTCACAGCTCTTGCAGTCCTGGTTGCCTCACATATGACTGCACCTTTGCGCAATGATGCACGCCACGAATTTCGGTCTCTGGCTGCAGCCTCCCAGGTGTCATGATGAATTCCAAAAGCATTCAGTGAAATTTTCAGAGTGTCTTTAAAACGTTTCCTCTGGCCCCCTTGGGAGCGTTTACCACAACGCAGTTCGCTGTAAACAATTCGTTTAGGGAGCCTGTGATCTGGCATGCGAGTCAAGTGACCAGCCCAGCGAATCTGATTCTTCATCAGTAGAGTGTGGATACTGGGCATGGATGCTCTTTCTAGGACTTCAGTGTCTGGAATCTTGTCTTGCCATTTAATCTTCAGTAGCTTCCTTAGGCGACTGTGTGGAAGTGGTTTAATTTCCTAGCGTGTCGCTGATAAACAGTCCAGGTTTCACAAGCATATAGCAGTGTGGATAATACAACTGCTTTGTAGACTTTTAGCTTTGTTTGCAGGCTTATTCCAGTTCTGTCCCATACATTCTTGTACAGTCTGCCAAAGGCCACACTGGCCTTGGAGATTCTTGCATTCACTTCGTCATCGATTGTGGCAGCTTGTGACACAGTGCTGCCAATATAGGTGAATTTTTCCACAACACTTAGTCTATGATCATTCACTTTGATATTCGGCACAATGTGATTATTCCCTGGAGCTGGCTGGTACATAACTACAGTCTTCTCCAAGTTGATATTGAGCCCAAAGTTGGCACAGGCATGTGAGAAAGCTGAAACATTATGTTGCATGTCCGCCTCTGAGTTGGCGTATAGAGCGCAATCATCAGCAAACAGAAGCTCTCTGACGGTGCCGCTGTTAATTTTGGTTTTAGCTTTCAGCCTTCTGAGATTGAATAACTTTCCATCCATACGGTAGTTGATGTCTATTCCAATGTCGTCGTTCTCGAAGGCATTCATCAACATGGCTGAAAACATGAGGCTGAACAGTGTTGGTGCCAGGACACATCCTTGCTTCACTCCATTGGTGACAGGGAAGGGTTCAGACAGTTCACCATTTTCTTGTACTCTTGCCTGCATGCCGTCATGAAATAGCCGCACTATTTGGACAAACTTTCGTGGACAGACATATTTTGCCATAATCTTCCACAGTCCTTCTCTGCTGACTGTATCAAAAGCCTTGGTAAGGTCAATGAAAGTGGAGAACATTTCGCAGTTCTGTTCCTGACATTTCTCTTGCAGCTGCCTTGCAGCGAAAATCATGTCAACAGTTCCACGTTCTTTTCTGAAGCCACACTGACTCTCAGGAAGAAGACCTTGATCGAGATGGGCTGTGAGGCGATTGAGAAGAATTCTGGCGAGTATCTTCCCTGTAATTGAAAGCAAGGAGATGCCTCGGTGGTTGTCACAGGATTGGCGGTTTCCTTTACGTTTGTAAAGGTGGACTATTGACGCGTCCTTAAAATCTTGTGGCATGGTCTCGTTCATCCATATGTTTGTGAAGACTTGGTGAAGCTGCTCTGTTAGGACCGGCCCACCTGCCTTGTATATCTCTGCTGGGATGGAGTCAGGACCAGGTGCCTTGCTGCTGGAGAGTTGCTGGATAGCTTTGTTTATTTCCACTATGGTTGGCAGGTTATCAAGTGTCTCGCTGGTGGGAACTTGAGGAAGGCAGTTGATGGTTTCATCATCGAAGAAGGAAGTTGCATTTAAGATTTTGCTGAAATGCTCTGCCCAGCGTTGGAGGATTTCTTTCTTATCGGTGACCAATGTTCCCCCATCTGCACTGAGGAGGGGAACTATGCCTGGTGATGAAGGACCATAGACCGCTTTCAGTGAGTCGTAGAAGTTGTTCATATCATGTCTGTCAGCAAAGCCCTGAATTTCATCAGCTTTGCTGCTCAGCCAGGAGTCCCGCATGTGCCGAAGGTTCTGCTGCACTACTCTCTGAATGTTCTTTTTTTATGTTGACTTTGGGTCATTCAAATGTGCCTTGAGGAGAAGATGTTTCTCGGCCAGCAATTGGTTGATATCTTCGGAATTTTCATCAAACCAGTCCTTATGCTTTCGGGGGGCTGGACCCAGGATTTCCATAGCAGTGTTGTAAATTGTGTCCTTTAGGGCTCTCCATTCTGTTTCTGTATCCTGTTTAGCTTCAGCATTGGGCTTGAGGCGGTCTTCCAGCATATTTTCAAACGACTGCTGCATTTTCTTGCTGTTTAGGCGGGTGACATTTAGCTTTGTTTGCATTTTCGCCCCTTGAGGACGCCGTGGTGGCCTGATGTGGATGTTCATTTTCGAGACAATGAGACGATGGTCTGTGCAACATTCGGCACCACACATGCATTTTGTCACTCGAACGTCTTGTCTGTCACTCCTCCTGACGATGACGTAGTCAATGAGGTGCCAGTGTTTCGAGCGAGGGTGCATCCACGATGTCCTATTTCTCATGGGGAGACGGAAAATTGTGTTCGTAATCACGAGATCATGTTCGGCACATGTCTGAAGGAGGCGGAGTCCATTGCTGTTACAATTTCCGACTCCATGCTTTCCAATAATGCCACTCCAAGATGTGGTGTCCGTGCCTACTCTGGCATTGAAATCCCCAAGGAGTATAAGTTTGTCTCCTTTGGGAACAGATGTTAATACATTGTGCAGGTCCTCATAGAACTTGTTCTTGACATCATCTTCGTTGGTCATAGTTGGTGCGTAGACACTCACAATGGTTGCGTGCTTCCTTCCATTCAGCAGAGGCGACTTCATGGTCATGAGCCTGTCGTTTATATCCTTTGGAAATCCAGCTAATTTGCCGACCAGGGCCGACTTAATGGCAAATCCCACACCGGATTGGCGTCTTTCCTCGCTTTTCCTTCCACTCCAGAAAAATGTGTAGCCGGCACCAATTTCACAGGTTTGGCCTTCTTCTGCAAGTCGTGTCTCGCTCAAGGCTGCAATGTCGATGTTGTACCTGCCCAGCTCTCTCCCAATCAGAGCTGTTCGTCTCTCTGGACCCGACGCGCCGTCTCTGTCAAGTAGGGTGCGTACATTCCAAGTTCCAATTGTTAAGGGAATATGGTTTACTCTTTTAGCTTTGCTTGTTTTATCTTTCTTTGTATGTCGACTGCAGTTAGGGTACCCACCAACCGCGGCTAGCTGGTTAGGTAGTGATGAAGCAGACAATGTTTAGGGCACCTTTTTCTAGCCCCTTCCTCATGCTATGGAGGTGAGCAGAGTGTTCCTATAGAGGGCTGCTCAGTCGCTCAGGGGGCTGCCGAATCCCACTGCTGCTCCGGTCAGTAGAAGACGACCATATGGCCTGAGCCGCCTGTGTACAGGTCTGCGACTACGGCTGCCAGCGTACCCACGCCTGCCGCTTTGCCGCTCGCCCATCGCCACAGGGCTTGAAGGTGATATGTGACGTTGGATGAAGAATGACTTGCGCGATGACTTGGATTAAAGTGAGGAAGAGTTGCGCAATTCGTCGACCTCACTCTCTCGCCTGAGTCCATCTGAGTCCAGTGGCAAGACAAGTCGAGACGATTGGAGACGAATACAGGTGCAGTGGATGACCAGGGCGCTCTACGTGCCTTGCCGTGCTCATTACGTTCCACAACGCTTTGCAGGTAAACGCCGTCTTGCCCGTTGAATCAGGAATGATTTCTTCCGCGCAGTCTGCCGAATCCTGTCTTCACATGCTGGGAAGGCATACCCTAGTTTACCTCTTGGTTTGACACCAAATCGGATACCCATGCCTGGTTTAGCCAGCCTCTCACAGCTGTTGCCCGGGCGGTGGCCGCTGTCGCATGCTGACAGCTACTAGGAGCCACAGGCACGAGCTGGGTGTCAGACTTGGACCAGTGGGGGATGGGTCCTGAAAGGACATGAGAGCCATCCTTACCAAAGGTGCTACCAATGCCTGACACCCCACTAGAACATGCATAAACAGTTGGACTCACGGCCAACAATTGATGAAAATGCTGGCAAAGACGATGGTTCGCTGCATCGTGGAGAGAAATCAGATTGAGGATTCGCAACTAGACTCATGGCAAGTGCGTTACTGAGCAGAATAGTGCCAATTGCATGAAGATGGAGGTGGATATGATTACTGTTGCTTTGAGGTGACTAGCGGGTGCTTGAGTCAAGAGATAATGTATGTTTCACAGGTGGGGAAAGTTCAGAATGTATTTATTTGGAATGCGTGACTACAATACATAGACACTTCTCTTTCAGAAGGGTGTACTGCTGGGGTCATGAAAGGGTGCCAGGTAACGAGCAAGTAAATCTGTAAGCTTCAAGAGCACCAATAGCTGGAACACCCAGGGTGTAAAAGATGGCCATTTACAAGAGTGTCTATAAATGACTGTTAGTTGAACATATAATAATAAATGAAACACCATATTAAAGCATGCTTGAGTTTTCTTTGAATTGTAGTTCTAGCGAATAGGGGCATATGAGACTTCGAATAACTGGTGTACAGTTATAATAATCTTATATATAAAAAAGGAGCGTATCTCTGTATGTATTTATGTATCTCTGTATGTCCTTTATTTGTTCGCGAACGGCCCATCCGATTGAGATGAAATTTTCTACACGCCTTCCTTTCAGTCCAGAGCAGCCAACTGTGATATTTTGTTAGTGTGAAATCGCCTGCTTACTCAGTATTATTTCATTTTTCATTTTTCATCATAATGTCATATATTTCAGGGGATCTAACTCGTAAAAGTTATTTCAAGGGGCATAACTTTTCTGTATAACTTATAGTCATATTGTGGCATCGTTTTCAAAGATTTATAAACTCTTTGTCCATAGTTATGTACCGGCATATGAGTTATAATAAATAATGATACAATCTGTAAGGCATTTTCAAAGTTTTCATAAAAATGATGCACAATGCATAACATTGTAACTCATCTTTTTTTGCTTAAGAAGTTACTGTAGTCATGCAGGTGATTAGAAAGAGTTTTCATTAAAAATAATGGATGGTGTGTGGTAGAACGTTCTTTTAAGTTACATTTTTTTTGTTGTATGAATTTAATGAAGCCGGACAGGGTCAGGCAGACAGATAGACAGACAGACAGACAGATAGACAGTCGGGAACAGGAACTTATACGACTACTTATATAAATTAAATGAGATGCTTCACACCAGGAGCTGGGCGATGTCGGGCCGGGTCAGACAGACAGACAGACAGACAGTCGGGAACGGGAACTTATATGACTACTTATATGAATTAAATGAGATGCTCCACACCAGGAGCTGGGCAATGCCGGGCCGGGTCAGACAGACAGACAGACAGACAGACAGACAGACAGACAGACAGACAGACAGACAGACAGACAGACAGACAGACAGTCGGTAACGGGAACGAGAACTTATATGACTACTTATATGAATTAAATGAGATGCTCCCCACCAGGGTCTGGGCGAAGCCGGGCAGGGTCAGCTAGTATGTAATAAAAAAAGTAGTAATAATATGTACAATTGGTGCATTACCTTAACGATCATCATTTATACTTGACGGAATTGCTGATGTTTTTGGGTTTTCCAGGAATTCTAACTTAAAAGCTCACCGTAGTGTGAGGTCTTGTTTATAAATCCGCATGTAATGTACTTAAACAACTAGTAGGCATGGTGCAACCTCACAGGCTGCCAAAAATAGCCTGTTGTAATAACCGGAAAGGTAAGTAGAATCGCCGAATCAACAACGTGGCTCGTGTCAGAATACCATCCATCATGTGTCATACCGGTAAGCGTGGACGGTCATGATTCGCCATCTAACTAGATCATCAGAGTCGTGGATCAGGTCATTGTTCTTGTTTCGACCATGCCACGTTGTTAAGCCATCCAGGTATTTACTTCTCTGTCTTTCCCTTGTTCTCTTCCCCTCGATCTTGCCAGTTGTCACCAAGTTCTCTAATTTATTTCTTCTCATCACATGTCCAAAAAATATTGACTGTCTTCTTCTTCTTCTTCAGCGTTCCGAGCCATTGAGGTTCTTTGCTGCAAATACAATCAGTCTCCATTCTTCTCTCTGGTGGACCTTCTCTTGCCAGTCGTTGATTCCAAGTGCTTGTAGGTCTGTACATGTATTATCTCTCCACCGCCTTCTTGGTCTACCTCGGGGTCTACGGTCATTTATTTCCTGAGTGTAAGCGAGTTTTGTTTCCCTATTATCTTCCATTCTTTCTATATGCCCCAGCCATTTTAGTCTATTAGCCTTCATGATACCAGTGATTAGCGGGGACTTAAACAGATCATAAATGTCTTTGTTACTTCTTCTTTTCCACTCTCCACTTTGTGTATCCCTAATGGGTCCAAAGATGCGTCTTAGAATTTTACGTCTAATTTATCTAATCAGTTTACGATTTTCATTTGTTTCTTGTATGACTAGGTCGTTGGTTTTTCTGTCTGTCCATGATATTTTTTGCATTCTCCCCAGAAACAACATTTTCACAGCTATCAGAAGTTTTTTAGCTTGAAGAAGACACTGAACTATTAAAGTTGAATTGGGTGAGGAACCTAAATCACATCGATCAGGACATTCTCATAATCTCAACTTCCCTGTCTTCAACAAGTAGAGACGAGTCGCGATACAGATGGTATCTGACAAACTGTCATATAGTACCTGACGGTGTATGGCAGAGGGGTCTTTGAGCCTGAGGAATTAAGGCCGGGTTGCTAGTGCAGTCACCGCGAACTGTGCAGGTTAGGTTTTTCTTTTTGCCCCCGACAGAAAAAAGTCCACACCTTACCGAGGGATCGAACCCGGGTCTCCTGAAGGAGAGTCCGGCGTTCTAGCCACTCGGCCAGCCGCTCTCCACAGATGGTATCAGTTGTCTAATTATGTCTCCGGCGAGCCTTTCTTCTGAATTGATATCTTCTTAACGCAATTTCTTATAAATTCAATTCTGTAAGATAGTTGAACAACAAACCTTTAATATATGCTATACTACCAAGCAAGGACTCTATACCACAGCGGCAGACACTCCATCGTGGTGTTGCCTCTGACCGCAGGGTATGTTTGAGCAATAAAATGTCCCCTGAAACCCACCAAGCTAAGGAAGCAAGCATGCTACTGGCGACAGGGAAAAGCTGTAGACTGGTGCTACTTTCCGCAGCGGGGAAACGGAGTGCGAGATCAGAAATATCCCGACACAGCATTACAATTAACAACCTAAGCAAATATGTGGTTTCTTCTTCTTGTACTCGTGTTGCTTCAAGCTAGAAACGGGAATCGAAGACAATTTACGTGGTACTTGGGCAAGTGGCGGTTATGGGGGGGGGGGGGGGGCGCTAGAGTAGGGGTGGCCAGCCTTTTCAACAGGCGGGTCAAATTTCAGAAATAATAATTCCTGCAGGCCACGTACTTATTTTTTTTTTATTAACGTAAGCAAGCAAGCAAGCCTGCTACAGCTTCAACCACATCGTCGCTTCCCAGTAGGTGAGATCATGGTCAAACGTTTGCCTGGTTTAAGGTAATAAAAATACATCTTATTAATTAATTGATCCTTCCCTTGTAGACGAGTATTAACGTCATTTAGGTGGCTAGTTATATCGACCAGAAATGCAAAGTCGCAAACCCACGCTTTGTCTTCAAACTCTGGGATACTTTTTGACTTGCTTGAAAAGAATGATTGTATTTCTTGTTGCAAATCAAACACTCTTTTCAACAATTTGGCACTGGTCAGCCATCTAACTTCTGCATAAAATGTAACGTCATTATAATCAGAGTCCAAAGACTAGAAATTCTTGGAACTGACGGTTATTCAACCCGTTCGACTTAATGAAGATCACTATTTTGACGACCACTTTCATGAGATGGTCCATTTTGAGGGCCTTCGAACATAAATTCTCCTGATGAATAATGTAATGAAAATTTAGCATAGAGGTATTACCGACTTTGGAGGCCTCATTTTCAATCAATTTTACTAAACCTTTGTGTTTCCCAACCATTGCTGGAGCACCATCCGCTGTTAAGCCCGATAAGTTGTTAAGTTGTAACGAAAAGCGATTCTTCTTCTTCGTTCATCCGGATTTTTTTTTTCGGATGTGACTGCGTTGTGCCTGTTTACAGCAGAGCTGCGTTCTTGCGCCGTTAGGCCGACACATCCGACTTCTGCGGGCATTTGTTGACCGGGTTAACCTTCCCGGGGGAAAAGCGATTCAATGTCGATGTAACTGCTTCTAACAATCTCGTGACTTAGTAGTGTCCTTAATTGGATACAATGCCGCTAATTCTTCTGTTGTTGTTTTTTTTGTTTTAATGGACATCAACACCCCTGATAAAAAATTGCCAGTTGGGCAGTATCTGCCATATCTGTGCTATCATCCACTGCTAGAGCATAAAATATAAACTTGGATGCTCGAATTTTCAAATGATCTTCTATATGTTTTCCAGTGTCGTCCACACGCCTAGTAATAGTCTGACGAGACAGGCTTATTTTTGAGAAATCCATCTTCTTTTCTGGACACAGAATTTCAACGACGCTCTCCAAACATTCCTTAACCATTTCACCATCTGAATATGTCTTCGATTTTTTTGCTAGTATCCTAGCTACTGCATAACTAGTTTTTACATAGCATGTTGACTCTGAACCCGGTCTAGTAAATATCCTTTGTTGTGCAGAATTTGTTTTTTTAAAGTCATTTACTTAGTCTTGTCGAAATTGCCCTTTGTACTTATAAAATTTATTTGCATGTATAGTCTCGTAGTGCCGTTTAATGTTATACTATTTCAAGACAGAAACAGATTCGTTGCATATCAAGCATATGGGCTTTGTTTTAATTTCCACGAGAAAATAAAATACTTTATAGTCCACCTGTCTTGAAAACTTCTTAATTCTTCTGTGATTCTTCTTTTATTTGGGCCAACGTCTTTACTACTTGACGCCATGGTTACGTAATACCTCAAATACACATAATGAATATTCACATAATAAAAACCCACATGAAAATAATATTAATAATCTATATTAATCATACCTTTCTCACTGATGTTCTCAGCAAGTATTCAACCAAAATTATCTCTTCCTTCAACAACATCCACTCAGAGGAATATCAGGAACACAGAGTCTTTTCACAAAGTAAAACACTATGGTTCCTACAGTCTATGGTCCATAATATTCCCTTTACGAATGTTCATGTTCAAGTCACTGGAGTAGAACTAGCCAGGTTAATAAGTTCATAAGGTGCACATATTCATTCGACTAAATGTTCCGGAATTGGGAGTATCCAATGCAACATTCCTCAAGCGGTGAAATATCCCTGATAATAAATTTCCTCAGAAGTCATAAATATCCACAAGGCAGATAAACTTAAGGAGTTATAAATGTCCATCGTTCAGATAAAGTTCAGACGTTATAAATATCCCTGGTAAACTTCAAAAGTTATAAATATACATAGGGCGGATAAGCTTCAGGAATTATACATGTCCATAGGGCAGAGAAACTTCAAGAGTTCTAAATATCCATAATGATACTAGTCAAGGATGGAAACTATCCATAAATGATAAACGACGGGCAGATATCTATGGTAATAAGTTTCAGGTGGTGAAAAATATTCACGATGATACCGTTCAGGTTTTAAAAATGTCCTCATGGATAAAGTTCAGGTTTTAAAAATGTCCAGGTGGAAACAATCCCAGTTTTGTAAATGTCCACCTGGACAACTGCCAGGTTTTGACAATGTTCATAACCCTTCTCCTGACCTTAACAACTAACCATGAAGGTAGGACTCAAGGTAGGACTCAACCAGTGCATTTACTTGAATAGTGAGTACATTGATGTTGGCCAGGTCATCCTCTTATATACGTAGATCAGTCACTCAATGGAGTTCTATACTGATGAGGTTGCCTTAAACTTGGAGAGCAAATAATATTAAGGAAACTCGACTCTTACATCAATGTGAATCATTTTCATCCTGTGCCGATGAATCAGCCACTCCAAATGAGAACTAGAGCATTTGTACTATGCTTCCAGTTCGGCCAAGGTCCAGTCCACCATCCTGGAGTCCAAAGAACCCCACTGTATCCAATACGGAACATACAGCTGGTCGCTAGAAAAGCATTTCTCAGACCAGGGTTGCCACTTTTTTTTTGGACCAAACATATCTAGAAACGGCCCAAACAACAACCATAAATATCTAAATTTCGTTGGAAAGTATTTAGGAAAAATATCCAGATTGAGAAAGTAAGAAATTAGATATGTATTGATGTGACTACCGGTCTCCCTGGCCAAGAAGTTTACGCCAAATATTACCGATGCATTATCGGTTCCAATTGCAGCCTAATTCTTCAAGTTTAAATGTTCAGTCAGTGAGTCAATGAGTCAGTCAGTGAGTCAGTCAGTCAGTGAGTCAGTCAGTCAGTGAGTCAGTCAGTGAGTGAGTGAGCGAGTCAGTCAGTCAGTCAGTCAGTGAGTCAGACAGTGTGTCAATCAGTCAGTCAGCCAGTGAGTAAGACAGTCATTGAAACAGTCAGTCAGTGAGTCAGTCCGTGAGTAAGTCAGTGAGTCGGTCAGTCAGTCATTGAGTCAATCAGTCAGTCAGTGACTCAGTCGGTGAGTCAGTCAGTGATTGAGTCAGTCAGCGAGTCAGTCAGTGAGTCAGTCACTGAGTCAGTCAGTGAGTCAGTCACTAAGTCAGTCAGTCAGTGAGTGACTCAGTCATTCAGTCAGTTACTAAGTCAGTCAGTCAGTGAGTCAGTCAGTCAGTGAGTCAGTGAGTCAGTCAATGAGTCAGTCAGTCACTCATTCACTCCGTCAGTCAGTGAGTTAGTGAGTCAGTCACTCAGTCTGTCAGTCACTCAATCAGCCAGTCAGTGAGTCAGTCAGTCAATGCGTCAGTCAGTTAGACAGTCAGTCAAGGTCCCTTATAGAGGAATATTGGGAATATGATGATAGGCCTATAATTGCATATACCAGCTGGCACTCCAGAGCTAACGTAGTCAACATCACGCCGACCGCATTCACTTGGTACTGGCACTCCAGAGCTAACGTGCTCAACATTATGCCGACCGCCTTCACTTCCCTCAATATTTCCTGCTACCCATGGTATACTGGGTCGATCTAAGACCCATCTCAATTTTAAAATGTCCATCCTGATGCAGGTTCGAACCCATTCGGCCGACCTTATATCGTCTAGGCACTACGCTATCGCCACTCCCGCAATGTTCATGATGTGCTAAGACATCAAATTATTCCCCGCTATCTACTTTAACTTGACAGCTAGTTAATATATATCTAATTATTTTGTTTCTTGGGGTGTTCAATTTGCTACTAATACCCGTTGATTTCCCTGTAGCTTTCTCCTGTATGGCTATTCGTCCATAAAACAAAACCCTAAACGAACGTTTCACACATGTCGGGGCGTTCTGAGTTTACTGTGCTAACCGTTCATTTTAAGAGATCTAAAATGTGATAAGTTGAGTTGAGTCGAAAACTCATCACAGCACTCGAGACATTCCCACACGTGCTCTGTCCTCATTTTCAAGACCCAGAGAAGAGTCCCAGTACTAAAGGTACCAGAATCAGTCTGTTAATGTGTCCGCCTGGTCTTTCCTCTGAGGCCAGAGAGTCGGCCAGATCCTTTGGTAACCCCCTTCAGCACCTTTATCTCCACGCCGTGATGATCTGTCTCTTCTTCCGCACTATACACACGATTCGAAAGGGCCACGACCACACTGTCTTATCATTCACGAACACTAATGGAGGATGTGCTCAATACTATGATAAACGCCTTTCCTTCTTATGATATTGCCTGATGCCCATTTTTCTAGTGCGTAGAAAATGAATCCCAGGTCAATTTAGCCACATTAAGGTCAGCCACAAGGAATTAATTCATTGCTGAATGAATGATGAGTGAGCGAAATACACGGGCAGATGGAATCGATTCATAATAGTGCTAAGTTACAGAGGAACTGATACTCCATTTCCAACGACAAAGAAAACCTTGGTATTTGCCCAATCAAGAATAGCCCGATCACTTGTAATGTTTCATTCTTGTCACAGGAGCATTTAAAATATCGTGTGTATTCTATTCCTTTTATGCAGCTTTTGAGGTTCGTGGTTTAATGAACATTTCATTGATCGTTATATGAATACTGACAGTGTCCACTGCTATTTATATCATCTTGGAACGTTTTATTTTCCATGAACTGCTGTAAAAGGTGCAAGCATTCTATAACAAGAGTCATATACTTTCATAAAAGTAAGGCATAGAATATTAATTCATTTTGCATCGAGTATCTCACCTTACTTGCATAGATTTTTCCAACGAGTGTACACAAATTATTAGGTAAACCACACTCTGTCTGAATTGTCTTTTGGACTTCTTCTGCCACATGTTATTATTTTTACAATAATAATAATTATTATTCTTTTCACTGCTTCGGTTTTAAATGTGTATTTTTGCTTTTAACATTCAGTGCATTGACGACGATTGCTTGCTTGCTTCCGTTCTCTGGCTGCGAACTCCAGCGCGAAGTCCTGTATGTCGGATGAAGATATACTGTTGTCTAAAATCAGTGTGATGGCATACAGGACCTGAGGTTTGCGTGAGTATCCGTTGTCCCATGTCTGGCTTATTGGTGTGCATACTGGTGGTTCCTCGCCGTGTAGGCATATTGCCAAGGAGTCACTCAGCTGACCCTCCTCTAAGTACTCTATTTATTAGCACTACACTTCTCATACATGTATTGGGTCCTCTCTTCATTTGGCTCGGTTCTGAGTCGACTATCATGGCATCTTAAATAATACCAACAACACTTTGTTGAACAATAAGTACGTAACTGTTCATTGACGCAGTGCACAATAGATAACATGAACTCATCTATGTTCCAGTCAAACCTAATGTTTATTGCTGAACCGCCCTACCACATTAGCCCTACACTAGGCCGGCTATCTGCCGTGTCCACCTTCCCATGTACGTTGCTGATGTCTGGTAGCGTTCAAAACATTTCCCAGTTTTCATACTGTCGTCATACACAAGCATGTATCATTATAGGCAATAACTGTCAACAACTTTCGCACAAAATACTCACAGTATTTGGATAGCCACTAACTACTGGTCCCTGTCGAGATTTCTACTTCTGGCCTAGGGTGAGACTTGTACTATCGTTTTCCGTAACACATGATCACTGGCAAAACGGGTGATACGTTTCTCCTCACATTCTTACTACCGACTATACTTTGAAAACCGTTTTCCTATCTGTAGTTTACTGGGTCACATCCCGAAGGTTATCCTTCAATGTCCATTCTTCCACTCTTCTCACTTTCCTGCTTTCCCTTTGCTTTTCTCTCGTCGTCTCTTAGTTCTCCGTGTATAACTTCAAATTGTTCTTCGTTCTATCCCTCAGTTATATATTCTAGATGTTGAGCATTTAATAGTTAGCCTCTCATGATCTTGCTGATATGATCTTAGTTCGTGCCGTCCTTTCTTCATGGATGATCTTCGCCGTCTGTTTCCCTATGACGTCCCGTTTCCAATATTTACGTGTGTGCGTTCACTTTCCGTGCCGCACTTGTAGTTTCAGTTCTTCCTAAATCTCTATTTTTGACGTGCGCCGTATGGCACATATACTCTCCGACTCCGGAAAACTCAGTGATCCTACTACGTTAGCCAGTACCCCGAAGGGACCTGTTGCCCAGGACGCACGACTAGGACGTGTTAGTAGGTCTTGGCCAGTAAAGAACCTGGCCCTGGTGTCTTGGAAACACCTCTGCGTCCATTGGCGACGATGAAATGACTTATAGGAAAGCCCAATAAGACTGTTCTTTTGAATAACGGAGACAATGAATGAAGTAAATCTCAGCATTATGCTAATGAATGATCAAAGAGTTGGGAAGAAAGTTACCGACCATACAATTAATATGAAGTGAACATCAAAGAACAAGATGCTTAATGTAGTGAAATCTCTCCGCCACTATTTAGGTCCAAATATAAAATAAACACCCCTTCACTTCCACTAAGTCGTAGGACAAGTTTCACATTTTGACATCACACAAATACAAATCAAATGACCCATGTAATCGTCAGTGTTAAGTTTCACACACATTACAAATATAAAAGAAGATTAATAGCATAACAACAATTAACGAGGTAACAATTTTTCACATAAACAATCAGTGTTGTGTTCAATACATCTGTGCAAGATCTTTCTGTATTCTGTCTTTACTGTAGCAACTTAGAATTATTTACACGTGCTCGTATATTAGTTATAGAGATTCGATCCATTTCGATAACCATCGCCTGTTAAGTAGTGATGGGGTTCTGGTTACACCGTCTAGATAGAAACCCTGACAGGCAGCAGAAATGTGATCGAAATTAAATTCAGCAAAATGTATTATTGAAGTAGAACACACAAACCAATCATGCGGATGTGAAATAATACACATGGAAGCCATCACTCTATTAAGAGCGCTCGCTCTTTCTTAAACGTCCGGTCTGCTGAAGCCGAGGTAGCGGGCTCAATCCCCACACTGGTCAGATGAACTAAAATGGCGACTTCTCGTCCTTGATTTGGGGAAAGTAAATTACAAGTACCTCAAACGTCGGAGTGGCTTCGCGCGCTATCGCGAGGGACACGGGTAATAGGAAAAGCTAATCCACACACAACAATCAGTCCAGTGCACTAGAAGTACTAGCACATGTATAGACTATACTTGAGTTCAACACGAGAAAAAGCAAAATAAACAGAATATCGCAAATATGGAACAGGGAAAATTCAATTTCAGAAATGAGACACCAACCAGTCTTCGAGGTGAATAACGTGGAAATGGCGTGTTAATATGTGAAGACCGGCACGTGACGATGGTGCTAGGGTTTTTCTAGCAGTGTCTGCAGCTTATGATAATAAAGGGGCTTACATGTTCAATTGAATCACACAGAACCTGTAACTACCGACCGTATTCCAAGCTCGTGACCAGGCTAATATAGAAACAAACATGTTGCTTCGGAGGCAGCCTGAGGAAAACCATGAAATACGTGGCTGGATAGACACACTGTCGAAGTATAAAGGAGTGGGTTCCACATACACAAAAATTGAACAATGCACTAAATTTCTCTTTATATTAGCCTGTGTAGATTTCCATGCTAAATGACCAACTTATTGGCTGTCTATGGTATTCTTTGCATTTTCCCCAGAAACCACATTTCTACAGCCATCAGATGTTTTTCAGCTTGACTGCTCATTGCCCAAGCTTCACGTCCATATAAAAGCACAGGTTCTATGTAGCATCTCAACATTCTATTTCTCGTTTCAATTGACATCTTTTTATTGGTCAGTATGTTTTTCATATTGCTAAAGGCTACTTTTGCCATGGCGATACTTGTTCTAATCTCTTCAAGGCATCTCCCATCAGATGTTATTACTGTTCTGAGATAATTGTACCTATTCACTTGTTGAAGAATATTCCAATTTACTTGTATATATACACGACCATAATCTGTGTCTTTTTACAATTTTATTCTAACCCTAGTTGTTCACTGTGTGTAACAACCGCATCTACTAAATGTTGCAGGTCCTTTTCATTGTCTGCAATCAAGATTGTATCATCTGCATATCTAATGTTATTGATGCATCGTCCCCCAATGTTGATTGCTTCCATATCTTCAATATTTCTGAAAATACTTTCACTGTACAGGGAAAACAGATCTGGAGACATTACACATCCCTGTCTCACACCTCTCTTAATAGGCTGATATTGGCCTACTTCATTATCAACTCTTATGACAGCTTGTTGTTCCCAATATATGTTTTTTTTACAAGTCTAAGGTCTTTTCCATCAATTTGTAGATCTTCGAGCATCCTTATCATGTCGACATGACTCACTTTATCGAAAGCCTTTGTGTAGTCAATAAAGCAAAGGTATAGATCTTTGTTTACTTCTATAGAACGTTCGATTACGGTTCTCAGTATATACACAGCATTTACTGTACACTTGCCTTCTACAAACCCACATTGTTCTTCTCCTATTTCAGGTTGTACTTTCCTCCTAGCTCTTTGCATGATAACTACTGAGCGTAATCTTTGCCAAGAAATCAACAATCAGCTGAAAGATACTGATGTTGACAGCGATGTCCTATACAGGATATGCAAACATTTTTTTTTTCTTTGCATGATAATTCTTAGCAAAATATCCATATCGGAAGTTTATAATTGGCTTCGTCTGATCTCTCTCTCTCTCTCTCTCTCTCTCTCTCTCTCTCTCTCTCTCTCTCTCTCTCTCTCTCTCTCTCTCTCTCCTCTCTCTCTCTCTCTCTCTCTCTCTCCCCCTGTCTCTTTCCATCTTTGTCTTCGTTTCTTTCACCCTCTCTCCCTCTCGCTCTCTCTCGCTGTCTCTCTCGCTCTCTTTACATTATTTCGCGCTCTCTCTCTATCTCTCTCGCTATCTCTCTTGCTCTCTTTAGCTCTCTATTTCACTTTCAAGGGAATATTGTGTGGTGGGATGTTAGTTAGGGCATGTGTGGGTGGGTGGAGGATACATGTGTGGGTAGTGGGGTGTATGTGAGTGGATTGGGGATATATATGTGGTTAGGGAGATGTGTGTGTGTGTGTGTGTGTGTGGGTAGGGAGATGTCAGTTGGTGGGGATGTGTGTGCATGGTTCGGGGATGTGTGAGTGGATGTGCGATGTGTGGGTTGGTGGGGGATGTGTGTGCGTGGGGAATATGTGGTCGATGGAGATGTGGTTGGAGGATGAGTGGTTGGAGGTGTGGGTGGGGAGAGGATGTGTGGGTGGTGGATGGGTGTGTGGGTTAGGATGTGTATGTGGGTGGGTGCGGGATGTGTGGGTTGGTGGGGGATGTTTGTGTGGGTGGCGAGTGTGTTTGGGTTGGGGGTACAGGTGAGGGCAGTGTGTGAGTGGGGGATGTGCGGGAGGGGGATGGGTCGGTTGGTGGGGTATGTATGTGTCCCTGGGTGTGTGTGTGTGTAAGGATAGGTGGGGGTGCGTGTGTGGGTAGTGTGATGTGTGGGTGGGGTGATGTGTGTGTGGGGTGATGTGTGGGTAGGTGGGAGATGGGCCTCATAACATGGTAATTTGCCTTATTTTTGTTTACAACATTCATTTCACAATGTTTTTTTTTTCTTCCTATGTGAATGTGTAATGATCATGATGGACGAAAAATGAGTGATTGGAAGGGCCGAATGTAAGACGGGCCTGGGTGCCCAATTTGTGACCCTTTTTAAATAAAGTTGATTTGATTTCTCTCTCTCTCTCTCTCTCTCTCTCTCTCTCTTTCTCTCTCTCTCTCTCTCTCTCTCTCTCTCTCTCTCTCTCTGTCTCTCTCTCTCTCTTGTTAATGATTATGTGATTGTGAGAAACTATATGTGTATGCGATGGAGTTTATCTTTGTGTGTTATCGAGTGTGTGCATAACTGTGAGAGTTTAAGTAAATGGTGTAAGTATGTATGCAGGACTGTACGTATTTTTTTATGAATGTGTGTGTGTGTGTACGTGTCTGCCTGCCTGTCTCATAACATGGTAATATGCATTGCTTATGTTTACAATATTCATTTGACAATGTTTTTTTCCCTATGTGAATGTAACATGCACAATGATGAACGAAAGAGAAGTGATTGCAAGGGCTGAATGTAATGCGGGCCTGCGGGCCCAATTTGTGACCCTTTGAAAATAACGTTCGTTCGTTCTCTGGCTCTCTCGTTCTCTCTCTCTCTCTCTCTCTCTCTCTCTCTCTCTCTCTCTCTCTCGCACTAACTTTTCTCTCTCTCTCTCTCTCTCTCTCTCTCTCTCTCTCTCTCTCTCTCTCTCTCTCTCTCTCTCTCTCCCCTCTGTTTCTGTACCGGTGTTTGTGGGTGTAGCAATAGTCCCATGATGACCCGGCACCTAATATCCAACATACAGTAATTGAATGTAAGCAAATGCGGCGTCAATCTCACTTCTTTCCACCAAACAATGTGTGAGGATGTCATGAACCTGAAAATCACTGTTTCATTTATTGGAGTCATTACTGCGGAAGTCTGACCGTGAGTGAATATTCAGGATGAGAAGGAAGAGGCTTCTGATAACATGAGAAAATAGTCTAGCGACGCCTTGAGAAATAAATTCTCAGTTATTGATCGTTAGTATCTGAAACTAGGAAAGACGTAGACATAAGATGTCAAGCAGGACAATAGGAAAAGGTTATGCTCATACGGAGATTTAAATGAGCAACGAATTAATGAAGGAATAAAAGTTCTTCAAAACACGACTAACTAGGCACATGGCCGCACACCAATTATTGATATATTTATAGATTTAGGTAAGACATCGTTCATAAAGCTGGCTATTTTCCCGTGTGTCGATGTGCATTTTTTTTTTTTCAGCGAGGCGTTGTCTTCATTTTGAGGTAACAAGTTAGTATCATGTTGTGCATTTAGTTTTCATCGTCGTTTGATGTATGTTCTAATTTCTTTTACTTTCAGAAGCGTTGCCCAGTGATTGATAGGAACAGCACAACATACGGAGAAGTAAATTAGAGAAGCGCACACTATATTGTGAGGCAGTAGTGAAAGGATCAACAAGAGGAGGTTAGGAATAAAACCCACATTATCAAGTTACATAAAGAGCATGTTAAATTAGCTTCATAGTAACATGTGTTTCATCATCATCATCATCATGCAACAGGTCTTTGGCAGAACGCCACTCTTACAACAGCCAGCCGAAAAGTGTCTCGGTTCTTTGCCAGTCCTCCTGTCTCATCTACATTCATGCTTGCGGAGTCTGCAATGTCATGTCCCCATCTCGGTGTTGGTAGAACCCTGTCGCTTCTTCCCGGGACTCTGCCTTCCACTACTGTTCTTCCAAGCCACTATGCCGTGAAATGTCGCTAAAATAGTTCAGTCTCCAAGATATGCGGCTGTTTCTGAGCCAGGTTTCTTCGGTGTGTGCCTCTTGTAGACTGCCACGATGTTTCTTTTACTCGTATAGCCATGATATTATGAACACTTTACTGTAATATGTAAATTCACAATCCCCGATGAAAGCAAATAGAAGATATAATTAAGTGACATGCTGAAATAACCATCTTTATTAAACATAAGACAAAAACAGAAGTCGCTTAAAAATCAACAGGGTCGACTTCAATGCACCGGGTTTATCCTATATGGCTCAGTCTCTTTCGGCAGCACGGAAAGCGTCACATAAAGCATGAACTCCGTAGCTCCAGCGACGACCTTCAGGAGTTTCCGAAAACATGCACTCGTGAACCGAAGGACGCGGCGCGGATTCAAACCCACAATCTTCGGAGCCCGAGTCAGACGGTTTGACCACTTCGCCACGGAGACTCTCACACAAGAAGAGACAGTTTCAAATATGCCGAAACAACTGTCCCTTGCAGAACTTCGCTCCCATAACAACCGTCCAGAAAACGTCTCGATCATAAAAAAAGATGTCCCGCCTCAGATACACCTATCTGGAGATCATCTGCAACATTCTGCACCCATCTTCTCTTTGGCTTTCTCGTCTTCTCTTTCTGTGTATATACCTCTCTATGACGTTTCAAATGACCAAAATATTTATATTTTCTTTGTTTTGTCGTCTTTAGTAGCCAACCTTCTTCAATATTTAGTTCTTGCCGTATGAATGCATTTATTCTTTTCCGTATCCGAGATATTCTTAGAACCCGTCTATAACATTTATATTCAAAGGTAGTTATGCGCTGATCAGCTTATTTAGAAAGTGTCCTGGTCTTACATGCATATGTTGCAATGGAAAAGATGCATGCGCTTTAAAATCTAATTTGTGTTGTTCTGTCTGTCCCACTCCAAAATGTATTCAGTTGTTTTAGTTTCTGAAGAGCAATAGCTATTTGTCTTTTCATGTCCTTCATTGTGTCACCATTGTAGGTAATTAATGACACAAAAATACGTTAGTGTACTATTACGTTAAAGTATGTGCGGGAAAATAAGAGATTATGAAGTTAGAGTTTAACATGGAAGCAAGTCTAATTCAAATAGCTCGATAAAATGCCAGTACCACATGGACAATTGAAATACTGCTGGGACGACTTAAATGTCAAGGATAGATGCGCGATAGTTCTGTCTCCAAGCTCCCAATCGGACACTGCTATTGTGTCTATCATTGCAGCTATTATTCAGTTTACAATCCAGGGTTGAAGGTTAGTTGAATATACCTTACATGACGTCGCAGTGAACCGCATTTTTTTCATGTTTGTAATCACTTTGCAAGTTTACTTTCAGTAGTCTGCTATTTCTTTCTGAACGACGGGCACCCATTCCATTTAGTAACAAACCAATGCCAGGCTGTATGCTACCAAATCGTCCTCAGTTATGTTTCGAACGCGGTACGTAGGATTATGTACTGCGTATATAACCACTTCGCCAGGGAGCCACAAGCCAGGGGCTTAATAAAAGTCATCAAGCCTTGCATCTTCGAGATGTATCGCCATAGCAACGGTTCCTTGCTTTCTTTGAAATCCTTCATATATATCGTACGCAAACGTTCCAAAACAGTACATGGCAAGGCTTAATAATGAACACCCCTCTTCAGAAGCTGCGTGGGATGGCACGGACCCTAGAATGTAGTTAATGGATATTTTAGTAATGATACAAGAAGCTGATCACGGTGTAAGATCGCATGCAATAATAACTGCTAACATATGGAATACAATAACGGCAGAACGAAGAAAAGTTATTGTTTCTAAGTTATGTGTTTAGTGACGTCACAATAAGTATTAGCAACTTGAAGTAAAGGACATTTTCCACGACTTGTGGCTTATTGCTAGCCTCTTATTGTTTAAACCAAACGGCTCTCGTTGGATGAAGTGGTCAACGTCACGCCGTCCACCTTTACCTTCCAGAACAATTCCTGGTACTAATTTTAAGCTTGGTGCACCTCGCAACCCAGGCCAGTGTTTAAACTATCTCCAGCAGTTGAACATACTGTGCCCTCTACAATGCTCAATGCTTCATTTAAACCCAAATCGCCATTCCTAGAAAGAACATGTATTTTTTGACGAAGACAATTTGCAACACCGCCTTGTCGTTCAACGTGAATAGACATATGCATATTGAGAAGCCCAGATCTGGACTACAGAGATGTTTCTCAAATTAAGAGACACGGGTTTTCAACCCCGGTTAAGAACAGGCGTTTTATCTGTTGAGGATACAATTGCACAAACAACACAAATCTAGCGAGGACACTGCGATGAAGTTGTAGATACCAGAGTGCTAATTTCAGAAAACATAGTCCAGTTATCAGCAACGGTAGCTAGCCGTTGCAATACTTGTCTGTTCTCTAGGCTATTGTCTTGTATGTATGACTAAAGACTGATTACTCAGTTCGAAGGGATGTTTTACGTTTCTAAACATACCATTCCTTCATTTTACATTTGTGACATGCCCATACACTTTATTCTTGTGAAGATATTGTGGTAGTGTTTTTTTATTTTTATTTATTTTTATTTTAATTTGCACGTGTACATGAGAGGGTGTGTTTTTCACCTCCGCCATTGACAATAATTTCCGTTGACAGGACTAGCGAGTACCTACTCTATTCAAGAGTGCATATGCCCTTTATTCCGTGAATAATGTGTTCCCCGAACTGCACTGGTCATTCTTCTTTTCGTAATCCGTCCTATGTAGCTAATATTTGCACTTTAAAGTTGCTCTCTCCTTATCAACATGTAGCTGGCCCTTTGCTTAAAGTCGTTCTTATCACGTTTCGTTGAAAGATTCTTGATTTTTGTCACGTCTCCTGTCTCGTGTATTTTCATGCCTAGGGTAACTGCAACGTCCTGTGCCATTCTTCATGCTGGTCGACCCCTGTCTGTTCTTCCAGAAACCATTCCTTCCATCACTGTTCTTTCCAAATCGCTGTGGCGTTAAACGAAGGCAAAGTTTCCGACACACGATGTTGTTTATAAGCCAGTTTTGTCGATGCTAACCACGTCAATATGTATCTTCTTCTTGGTTTCGCTCTACCTTTTTAGCACTTTATAAGTCTCTCAAATATTAACGCCAACAAATAAACATATCGCTTCAGTTTGTGAAGACGCACATTCTGCTATAGTGCGCGTGTGATTCGTTATGTGATCCAGTTGCATAATGATCTGGATGTTACGTTTTGTCGTTATCTATGAAAGGTTAAGTTTTAGGAATTTTAAGAATGACTGGTTTTTTTTTTTTAAGGTGCGAACAAGAAATTGTGTGTATGCGATTTCTGAACATAGTGCCCCTCCCCTGCAATATGTTTGGTCCACCTGTCTCCTAGCTAGTTAGTGCCTTCTATGAATAGGTTTTGGACGTGGCCAAAGGGTGGTCGATGTCCCACCAGCCACCTTTACATTTTCTGGTACCCATTTTAGGCTGGGGTGGCCTGCAAGCCATTTTAATGCTTTTTTTTTTTTTTACCGCCTTTTCTTTTATTTTAACACGTACTATAAAATGAAGCCATACTTTAAATTGATAAATGTTTGAGCCATAAGGAATTCAAATAATAACGATATTGGGCAGAAACAGTTAAATTAACAATTAGGGAAGCGTGGGTTTCCTTGAAGTTTTATTTAATTAATGTTAAATATGCCTATACGCCTAATGCGTGAAAAAAGGGTTCTTTTTTCACTTACTAGAATTCAATGGTTAGAATAATAACAGATTTGGAAAGGCAGAAATAAGAACAGATTAACATGCACAAAGTTAAATATACATGCGTATTTTGTTCCTTGTTATGGAAATAGGTATATGTCTGACTATTAATGTCCCGCGACCATCTTCTTTCGGGTCGACCCCCTGCCTTTTCTCTCAGAAACAATTCATTCCGTCACTGTTCTTTCCAAACCAATGTGACGCACAAAGTATCCAAAGGATTTCAATTTCTGAGTTTCAAAATGCGTCTAACTAGAAAACTACTCAAATCTATGTGGATTTAAACTACTGCCATGAGCTTTATTTTCATAAACATATGAAATTGTTCATTCGTGGCGGCTGTCTTTGGTAATGTTGATAAAAACAGGTTAATGTAAGGATTATATGCTGGTTACTGTTGTTAGGAAAGGAAAGGCTTGAAGCATTATTGTGGACAAATATGTCTGTACGAGACAGCAATGATCTGTCGCTACAGAGGATGGCACACTGGGCTTAATTGGCGTGACGCAGTCAGAATGAATGGGGAATTGTTCAGATGGTAAAGGGTGTTATTTAGGAAAATAGCAGGAAATAATGGCTATGGCCAATGACTAGTACAGTCACTGTCAAGAAGAAAAGCAACGGCAAACTACCGTCTGCAAAACTTTCAAGAACCCCTAACAACCATGAAAGAAACCATAATAAGAAACAAGATGAACAGCGCATTAATGCCTTTGAATATAAATGTTATAGACGGGTTCAAGCAATGTTTTTTTTTTCTTCTTTTCTTCATTTTTCGCTTGCTGAAACTCAAGCGTAGTCCTTATATACTGTTTAAAGTAGTAAGGAACTGAATTTTGCGTTTGGGTTTGCTTTCCCTTTTACCGGTGTCCCTCGCCTTCAGGCGAATCCACTCCGACTTCAGAGGTACTTGTTATTAACGTCCCCAAGTAAAGGACGGAAGCATCTCACCTCCATTTAGGAGAGGTGAGCAACGGCTAGGTTCGCACAGCTGAGAGACATAGACCTAGAGGCGTTCGGCCTTATACCTCAGTTAAGAGCCGTAGGATGCGTATCTGAACCAGTCATCAATCAATCAATCATGTGCCATGCCGGAAAGCGTGGGGCGGTCATAACTCGCAATTTCACTCGATCACTAGCGTCGTGGATCAGGTCAGTGTCCATGACTCGTTCATGCCATGTGGCCAAGCCATCCAGGTATTTTCCTCTCGGTCTTCCTCTTGGTCTGTTCCCCTCGATCTTGCCCGTTGTCACTAAGTTCTCCAATCCATTTCTTCTCATAAAATGTCCCAAAAATTTGACTGTCTACGTCTAATTTCTCTAATCAATTTACGATTTTCATTTGTCGCCTATAGTGCTTGGTCATTGGTTTTTCTGTCTGTCCATTTTATTCTTTGCATTTTCCTCAGAAACCACATTCCAGCAGCCATCAGATGTTTTTCAGCTTGACTGCACATTGTCCAAGTTTCACATCCATACAACAGAACAGGCTCTATGTATCCCCTCAACACTCTTTTTCTCGTTTCAATTGACATCTTTTTATTGGTCAGAATGTTTTTCATCTTGCTAAAGGCTACTTTCGCCATTGCGATTCTTGTTCTAATCTCTTCAAGGCATCTCCCATCAGATGTTATGACTGTTCCGAGATAATTGTACCGATTCACTTGTTGAAGAATATTCCCATTTACTTGTATATTACATTGTGGTATTACGTTCTTCCTAGTGACGACCATAAGCTGAGTCTTCTTACAATTTAATTCCAACCCCAGCTGCTCACTGTGTACAACAACCGCATCTACTAATTGTTGTAGATCTTGTGCATTGTCTGCAATCAATACTGTATCATCTGCATATCTAATGTTATTGATGTTTCGTCCTCCAATGCTTATTCCATTTATATCTTCTACATTCCTGAAAATATTTTCACCGTATAGAGAAAAACGATCTGGAGACATTACACATCCCTGCCTAACACCTCTATTAATAGGTTGATATTGTCCCACTTCATTATCAATCCTTATGGCAGCTTGTTGTTTCCAATATATGTTTATTATAAGTCTAATGTCTTTCCAATCAATTTGTAGATCTGCAAGCATATCTACCATGTTGATATGTCTAACTCTATCAAAATGTCGCGAAATCACTGTACATTAACAATCAGATGATATAGATAACAAAGACAGTCTGAATCGCAGCTACAAGTTGTTTATTCCTGGAGGCGGTGAGATTAAAGCGGTACAGCCGTCTTTGAAAGTTCCCCACAAGACAGAAAATTGTAGGCCTGATGTTGTGCCCGATCGAAAGAATGCAGGAAACAGGCTAGTTTGTGTTGGTTGTCAAAACAAGGGAGACAACTGTTGCATTGGTTGAACAAGGGGGAGAGAATATGTCTGAAAGAGTTAGTTGCCCTTGGGGACACCTGTGTTGACATCAAATGAACATCACTAAAACAATCCAAGGCTGTTTGACAAAAACATGACTTGTTTACAGTTAGTGTAGACAAGAAAGCTGACTTGAGTTGACGTGTTTCGTTACCGCAGTTATGAATTCGGAGAGCATCTACCGTGTTTAGATTTACTTAAAGTTAAATAACATGTATCTTTATGGCAAATTGTAGAGGCCATCCAGGAGTAATGCGGTGTTTCATAAGGTACTCTATATAGTGTATTTAGGCATAATTAATATAGGCAGTAGCCTTGATAAAACTAGCTAGGGTGAGGAAATAATTAGCTCTGCTAGTTGAGAATAGGGTACTGAAGTAAGAATTGGCTCTGCTAGTGAGAATAGTGTAGTGGGGTGATATTTGGGGAGATTGAGGATGGGTTGGGAGATGGGGTAAATGTCCAATAGTGGGATCTTCCAGTGGTGTGCCTACTGGGGTTCTGCACTCTGTCTATTGGTCTTTCCTTGTCTTAACCTGATTCAGATTGAGGTGATGAGCCACTCTGATCCATGACAGAGTTTAGTTTGCTGATAAATATCTGAGCGAGGCCGTAGGCCTACACTCAGCTAGTAGGGATCAGTATCGGGCGGCCTTCACCAGATGTGGTCTCTTTCTCTAACAGGTTCCGCGACAGTGACGAGGAAGCTTTACCCTGGGTTTGATTGAGGTCTACTCTCAGTAGGAAGAACATCAAATGAACATTCACTTTATTTCATGAGATGAAAAAATACACAGAGGAAAGTGTAGTCAGCAATGTTTATGATGGGCCTAGGATACAGAGGGCCCATACGAAACTGGCTCAATTGAGCAAAACATTATACACGATTCATTTACAATAGGGATTCACCAAGGTTAGGTGATACTCGTTTCTTCACCTCATACCACTGAACACTATGAATAGAAAAGAAATTGACATAGCGTTCTCGTGGAATAATTTAGTCCAGTGAAGAAGTACTTTAGAACCATTTGTGTGTGACAATCTAGAAAAAGGGATTAGAACAAATGTGAGACCTGTGACATTGAAATCTAGTTTTCACGGTACAGAGATCCGTACTTATCTGAGTCATAGGGACCTTAGTCTTTACCGTGAGTGACAGATCCATGATTAATGTTAAACGATAACTACCCAGTAGATACCGGAGAAAGTCAACGTCTGGAAGAAGAGACGCATCAATGGGTGAGGTCTTCATATGCTAAGCTATCATGCTGTGGCGTACCCTTGCTATGATGATGATCTGACTTGGCTCCTGATCACTGGTCTGATTCTACATACACATTAGCATATTCGACACACATTCTACTCATTACACACACACACTTCTCACACACATACTCTTTGCTTTAATAAATTATTTTGTATTTATTTGTTAAAGCTAGAGTTGTTGAGTATGTTGCGTTGGGGAAGAGTGAGAGGGGGCATGATCTAGGGGTGAGTGAGAGTAAGGAAGGGGTGTCTACAGACTGAAGGAGTTTTGTGGAAGGATTCTGGTGGTTTCTCTAGGATAATAATATTGGGTTAATAAAAATGTGGGTGTTGAGTCCCCTCACTCCAGGGACGACACAAAAGCCTTTGTGTAGTCAATAAAGCAAAGGTGTATATCCTTGTTTACTTCTATAGCACGTTCAATAACTGTTCGCAGCATATACACAGCATTTACTGTACCCTTTCCTTCTACAAACCCACATTGTTCTTCCCCTATTTCAGGTTGTATTTTCTTCCTCACTCTTTGCATAATAATTCGTAGCAAAATCTTTGTGATGTGACTCATTAAACTAATTGTTCTATGTAGATCACATTCCAAGGTTCGTGATTTCTTTGCAATAAATACAGAGTTACATAATTCAGAAGGTATATCTCCAGTATCATATAATGTGTTCAGCAGTCTGGTGACTTGCTCTAGTCCAAATTCTTCTAAAGCTTTAATCATTTCTGTTGTGATGTTATCTGCACCGGGGGCCTTGCCAGCTTTCATATGCTTAAGAACATTTTGAACCTCCATCTTTATAATTGGTGGTCCTTCATTATTAAATCTAATATCATACTGTTCCTCTCTGTTATCATTATACAAGTTTTTCACATAATCTGTCCATACATGTAGAATCTGATCTTTTTCTATTATGATTTTGCCTTCTTTAGTTTTTAGACAGCCTTTTGATGTACTTGTTCTTTTATTAGTAAGTTCCTGAATTCTTTTGTGCACTAATTTGGTATTTTGACTGTTGTGTTGTTTTTCAATTTCTAAGCACTTTTCCTCAAGCCATGCTTCTTTTGCCTTCCTACATAATATTCTGACTTGTCTGTGAATTTCTTCATATTTGGCAGGATTATTTTTGTTGAGTCTTCTTGTTTCCATTAGATGTAAAATTTCTTCAGTCATCCATTTCTTACGACCTACCTTCTTTAATTTTGGAATAGTTGTTTCTGCAGCCAAACTGATTGAATTCTTTAACATTTCCCATTGATCATTCTCATCCTGGAATAATATCTCTAGATCAGACAATATATCAAATCTGTTCTGTACTTCTATGTTGAATTTGTTTTGTATTTCCTTGTCATTATTCAATGTACACAAATCATATTTAGTGTTTCCTGTTATACACTTGACTTTCTTCAGCTTTATCCTCAATGTTCCTGTAAGTAGTCTGTGGTCACTATAACAATCAGCACTGGGAACTGTTTATGCTACTGTTAGTGCGTTTCTAAATCTTCTGCTAATCAGAATGTAGTCAATCTGGTTTCTGATCCTGCTATCAGGACTCCTTCATGTCCATAATCTTCTAGGGTGTTGCTTAAACCAGGTGATTCCTACAATCATTTCCTGTTCTTTTGCCCACTCTACTAGTCTGTATCCTTTTTCATTTCTCTCTCCTAAACCATAGTTTCCTACTGTGTATCTATCACCTTGATTTCCTACTTTTGCATTGAAGTCTCCTATTATGATGTTTATTTCTGAATTTTTACATTTCTTTAAGGCAGACTATGTCATTATAAAATTCCTCTACACTATCTTCACTGAACTCTCCTGTTGGGGCATATACTTGAATAACATTTATGCTAAAAGGTCTGCCACTCAATTTAACTAGTAGAACTCTGTCCCACACGGCCCAATATCCTTGAACAGATTTTGATGTTTTCCGATCCAAAATAATTACCACTCCCCTTTGTCGATCTTCACCTGTCATGTAGCAGGTTTACTATCTCACCTCCAGTTTGCAGTGAGTGAGAATCGGCCCGGCCTTCATGTCTAAGTGTTAATGGTTTAGAGGCGTTCAGCCATATCCCTGAGCAGAGAGACGTATATTATGTATCCAAACCAAGAGTTAGTGACAAAGTGCGCCTGATTTGGAACTTTTGACTGCTATCCTCAGTCTACCTGCAGAGCAGCAGAGTTTGTCTCTCTTGGTCTGGTCCCTATCCCAAGACCTGTCCGACATGTAGTTGTGCTTCCGTCGGCAGTGCTCTTGAGGTCATTGGGACATGCAAGCTCCCCTACCACGGCAAGGTGGAGACATGTCGTGGGGGGGGGGGGTGTTGTGTTCAAGGAATATCTTGTTTACAGAAAAGAACAAATGCTTCATTCGACAAGATCTGAATATCGAAGAAGGTTGGCTACTAAAGACGATAAAACAAAGAAAATTGAAATATTTTGGTCACTTGAAAAGTCATTAAAGTTTGGGGAACACAATCATGGATGGGTATATGCCCGGGAAAAGAGGAAGAGGAAGGCCAAAGATAAGATGGGTGCAGGATGTGGCGGATGATCTCCAGATGGGTGTATCGGACGCGGGGCATCTAGCTTGTGATCGAGAAGAATTTCCGGAAGGTTGTTATGGGAGCGAAGTTCTGCAAAGGACATGCTACTAGATGAATAAATGAATGAATGAACGAGAATGAATGAATGAATGAATGAATGACTATTTCCAACTACTTTAGAAATCGAACCCTGCTTCGACTGCGCTCATATGTTCACTGTGATCTCCGAATGCTCACACCACCGTCGGGCATATGGTGCTAGAAATATATTTTGGCAACCCAGAGGTGATGTCATTAGCAGGAAGTTGTGATCAACCCCAACCCCAGGTTGATTTTCTGTACAATTTTAAGTTCAATAGTTTGCCATTACTTTCTGAGCGAGAGGTCAACGTTGACGTCCAATTTATCGGTGTATGGGGTTGATTCTGCTACCCCGCCGTCAGCGCACCAGAAGTTTACAAGCTAAAGTGGTTATCCTTTCTGCCACGTTTGCTGGGAAATGTTAACTACTTCGCTACGGAGACCCGCATGTGAAATAATATGACGTTCCACTGAATGTTGATGTTTACATATAGTATGTTTGGATTTGAAATGGGTTCCACCAAGTAGCTACTTTGTCCTGTGAATTAGGATGATGGTTACACAGAATATTGATCATTGCATGATATATAGTATGATTGGTTGTGAGATAGGTACCACCAAGCAGACATTCTGCCTTGTAAAATAATATGGTTACACATTATTCCTTCTACAAGTATTTGATGCCTACACGATCAATGACTTTGTTATAGGTTAATTTGGTTTAATATTTGTACCGAAAAGCCTCTACATGTATATTTAAGAATTGTTTTCTTTAGGCAATCTCTTTCTTCATTCAAAAGCCCTTTTGAGTGAATCTTCGGTGTATACATTGTTACAAAACTTTGACAAACTTCACTACGTTTGCACACTCGCTATTGTACATATATACGTATATGTTTATATATTCATAACCAAAGTTTCAAAAACGTATCGGGTAATTATCTGGATATGCGTGTTAATGGTTCCTTTTAATAATTCCACTTTTTTAAATATTCTTGCTCAAATCAATAAACCCGGGGTTGTTGTATGTTTTGTCAATCGATTTTATTTAAAGTTTCATTCATGTTTCGCAACACGCATTTTAATATAGATATATAGATTGACACATATTTGAAAGCCTCGACACTTGCTTTATGTTTTGACCTTTAAGTTTAGTGCAAGTCTTGTGGGGTATAGACAGGAATTACTGTCCCCGGCAGATAATTATTGTTTAACTGTAAAAAATACGAGTTTTCTCATGATTGAGGCATCAATCGTATAGTGTTCTTTGGTCTTGTATTGAGAAGAGAGGAATTTGAGAACATCGTCACAACCGGGAAGATTAAATGTAGAAGAGACAGAGACAGATGGATAAAAGTTCAGTATTGTGGTTTATGACGTGTAGGAATATTAACAACAAACTGGTTGCACGGCTACCTGGTCCCACTCACAAAGCCAGGTAAAGATCTCACTCCAGACCTAATGTATACCGAATCATTACCCTGCAAAACACCTTTGGCAAAGTCCTCGAAAAGACAGTTGCACGCAGGCTCCAGCGACATTTGGAAAGTCGTAATCTGCTTCCCAAGGGGCTCGGAAGTTACCGTCCTGGGAAGTACACCTGAGCCAATGCGCAAAATTTTGCATTTGATGTCTATGAGGGCTTCCAGGATAAACAAGAGACAGTGGCGGTAGCTCTTGACCTGGAGGATGCGTATAACAGGGTTAGGTATGATCGGTTGATATACACTCTGATGGACATGGAGATCAGCCCTTGTTTTGTCAGCTGGGTTGCGACGGTCCTTTATGAGCGTAAGGTTGCATTGCACTTAAGATGGCAGTAAACAGGGTGGCGGAGTAGTGCAGGGACGCAGGGGCCGTTATAAATCCAGACAAGACATCGGTTGTGTGGTACTCCCTGGATAACCGGATTGTGAAGGCAGATGTCCCAGGTATTATATTGAATTGGTGTCCTCTTCGTTGAGAGTTTAACACAAGTACTTTAACGTTGAGAGCTTAACCCAAGTAGTTGGGTATCACCTTTGACAGGTGTATGTCTTTTAAGAATCTATTGAGGCTTAAGTGGTGAAACCTAGTAGGGAACTGAATATATTGAGGGCGATGGCAGCAACCGGGGCAGAGCAGAGGATTCTGTACAGGCTCTTTCAGCAGTTAATAATTTCTGTCATTGAGTATGGTTTGGGGCTGCTGACAGTATCAAAGGACCGGCATTTAAGGTTGGAGCGCATACAGAATACGGCCATGCGGGCTATCCTTGGGTGCACAAACAACACACCAATTATATGCATGAGGCATATCCTGGCCCTACCAATAATGGCGGATAGGCATATGATCCTTCAAGCCAAATGGTACCTGAGAGTTGCTGCAGACAGGGATCGCCCCCTGCGCGAAGCCATGAATATGGTAAAGGGTCATAGACTAAGCCGAGGCATGTCCTGGGTGGCACATGCGTAAATATCTAAACGTCAGGTGTGTGATTTAGAGACCATCAATCGTGAAAAAGAGTGGGTTGAAGTACCGGAAGACATGATGGACTGGCACAATGTGATAGTAAATCTTGGTCGTGAATGCAGAGAATGGGCAGCGGGCCGCACAGAGTTTGAGGTGCAATAACTAACCCGGAGCAACACACATCAATGTGACATAGTGATCTATACTGATGGCTCAGTGGTGAGAAATAGACGCAGTGGTTGGGATTTCAATGCCATGGCTAATGGACGATTCTTTAAAAAGGAGAGTCTGGCACATGAGGCTACGACCTCCAGCATGAAAATGAAGTTGGAAGCAGTCACAGCGGCACTCTGTTGGCTACAGGAGACCACTGCAACACACATTGTATTCATTACGGACTCAAGGGGTTTGCTTAGTAAGGTGGAGAAAGGAATGTTTCGTATGGAATGGCTCACCTCGCTTCAGAGGTCACATATTGTGAGAATTGTATGGATATTTTGCCCTGGCCATGCGGGGGTGCGGGGGAATGAACAGGCTGATAGGCCAGCTGGGAATGCACCTCTTTGCGGCAGATTGCCTATGGACAAGGGGGAGGTGGTCGTGCGCTTGTAAGTGGAGAAGGTGGAGGAGCAGATTGAGAACCCATATGTTGAAAGAATGAGATTGTGGGGGATCGGCAGGGGTGCTGGAAGAATCTCAAAACTGAGAGGGAAGACCAGGAGAACTTTTAATCAGATAGCGGTGGGAACGATTAGTAGTATGACTCTTCGCTTGCTGTTGAACGAGGAGATGGAGCACGTATGGGAATGTCCTGAGTGCAGTGATGTCGGTTCTTAACTCAAATCAACTCAACTCAAATTATTAGAGGAGATGAACATAGACAAGTAGAGACAGATATATTTATATATAAATATACGTATTTATGTTTCTCTCCTATAATATTTTTTCTATATTAGGCTATATCATCATTATCATCATCCAGTACCTCGGCGCCTGTCGTGGGTGATCATGCCCCTCCAAAATTGCGATCTCCGACGGCATGGATCAATCTGTGTGTTGGCTCCCTTCCGCTCCATGACACAAGACTGCCAAGAATTTTCTCAGGCTGTCTTCCTCTATCTCTCTTTCCATAAATATTTCCGGTTGTCAAAACATGTTCTAGTTCAGTGGTTCTCAACCTTTTTTGGCCCATGTCCCCCTTCGCCATATGTTCAGAACGTCATTCCTCTCCTTTCGTATTTTCTCTCTATAAATCCCCCTCCCCCTTTTTTACACAGTATACGTAAAAATGTAAGCTAAATTTAATAACTCATACAAGAACAAGTCTAGACGTCTACATAAAACGGGATTTGCGGGTCTACTTACATTATAAAACGAAGTTCAGAAGGCGAGAAGTACAGAACTGTAAAATACGGAAGGAAAAAACAGTATTAAGTAATCAGTTCTTGTATTATCGCGATCTTGAAATAATCTTAATTCCACCATCCCCCCCCCCCACCTTCCCCCCCCCCCTTTCGAAACCCAAAAATTCCCCACCGGTTGAGAACTACTATTCTAGTTGTTGTCTTCTTATAATGTGGCCATAAATGTATGCTTCTTTCTGATGTTTGTGATAAGTTGTCTTTGCGAATTGACATTCACGCACACACACGCGCGCGCGCACACACACACACACACACACACACACGCTCGCGCGCGCGCAAATATATATATATATATATATATATATATATATATATATATATATATATATATATATATATAATCACTGTATCTATGTAGGATGTCTATAACAAATCAACGGTTTTCTTTCTAGAATCAATCTCGGAAAACTATCTCTTGTCAGGAGGATTGGGGTCTGATTGTGACAGATCGTTTGTTGTTCTCTTCATTTCGATCTGAAGGAGGTCTTGTGTTGAATAATAGTGGGTCTGAGATGTCAGGCATTGATAGTACCTTTGGTAAGGATGGCTGTCACGCACTATTCAGGGCCCATTCCCACTGGTCTAAGCTCACACCTGTGGCACCTAGTAGCTGTCAGAATGAGACAGCGGCCACCTAACTGACAACGGCTGTGTCAGGCTGGCAAAATCAGGCGGGGTAACCGATTCGGCGTCATACCAATCGGTGAATTAGGGTATGCCTACCCAGCATTTGAAGACCTGATTCAGTAGACTGCGCGGAAGAAATCATTAATGATTCAACGGGCAAGACGGCGTTTACCTGCAAAGCGTTGTGAAACGAATGAGCACTGCAAGGCACGTAGAGTTCCCGGGTCATCCACTGCACCTGTGTTCGTCTTCTGTCGTCTTGACTTGTCTTGCCACTTGACTCAGATGGATTCAGGCGAGAGAGTGTGTTCGACGAATTGTGCAACACTTTCTCACTTTAATCCAATTCATCACGCAAGTCATTCTTCATCCAACTTCATCTATTAACCAAAGTAAAACCGGTAAAGCAAAAAAGAAAAAAAAACACATCAGAATTTGGAATGTACGCAGCCTACTAGATTTGGCCTTCTTCTGCAAGTCATGTCTCGCTTAAGGCTGCAATGTCGATGTTGTACCTGCTCAACTCTCTCTCAATCAGTGCTGTTCGTCTCTCTGGGCACTGATTGGGAGAGAGTAGAGCAGGTACAACATCGACATTGCAGCCTTGAGCGAGACACGACTTGCATAAGAAGGCCAAATCTGTGAAGTAGGTAACGGCTACACATTCTTCAGGAGTGGAAAGAAAAGTTAAGTAAGACGTCAGTCGGGTGTGGGATATAAATAGACCTCCGAAATGTTTTCCACTTTCATTGACCTTACCAAGTCTTTTGATACAGTCAGCAGAGAAGGATTGTGGAAGATTATGGCGAATTATGGCTATCCACGAAAGTGTGTCCAAATAGTGTGGTAATTTCATGATAGTATACAGGCAAAGCCGGTCTCTCTGGCTGTGGGGTTACAACACTTTCTCTCTGTAATCCCGTTTATCACGCAGAGTCTCGTAGCGGAGCGAGAACTGAGGCGGTTCGACCCCCGCTCGTGACTTGCGGGATACTGAGCCGGCCGCTCAGAAAGCAATGGCAAACTACTGAGCGTAATCTTGCCAAGAGATCAACATACAGCTGAAAGATGCTGGTGTTGACAGCTAAGTCATGTAAAGGATATGTTTAAAAAAAAAAAAAAAAAAAAATACAGGCAAAAGTACAGGAAAATTGCGAATTATCCGAGCCCTTTCCTGAAACAAATGGTGTGAAACATGGCTGCGTCCTGGCTGCAACACTTTTCAGCCTCATGTTTTCAGTTACGCTGACGAATGCCTTCGAAAAAAATGACATTGGAATAGACATTAACTACCGCATGGATGGAAAGTTATTCAGTCTCAGAAGGCTGAAAGCTAAAACCAAAACTACCAGCAACTCAGTCGTCAGCTCCTGTTTGCTGACGATTGTGCTCTACTGCCAACTCAGAGGCAGATATGTAGCACAACGTTCCAGCCTTCTCATATGCCTGTGCCAACTTTCGGCTCAATATCATGTTGGAGAAGACTGTTATTATGTACCAGCCAGCTTCAGAGATTAAATCACACCAAGCCGAATATCAAAGTGAATGGTCATAGACTAAGTGTTGTGTTCACCTGTCTTTTAAACACTGTGTCACAGCTTGCCACAATTGATGACGAAGTGAAAGCAAGATTCATCAATGCCAGGTACAAAATGTGCGGGGCAGAAATGATATAAGCCTTCAAGCAAAGCTGATAGTTTACAAAGTAGTCGTATTATACGCACTGCTATTTGTTTGTGAAACCTTAACTGTTTGCCAGCGACAGAAAATTAAGCCACTTACACACCGTCTGCCTTAGGAAGCTATTTAAGATTATTAAATGGTAAGACAAGATCCCAAACACTGAAGTCCTAGAAAGGGCATCCATTCCCAGTATCCACACTCTACCAATGAAGAATCAGACTCACTGGGCTGGTCACTTGTTTGGCATGCCAAATCACGTGAGCCCTAAACGATTTTTTACGGCGAGCTGCGTTGTAGTAAACGCACCCAAGACAGCCAGAGGTAACGCTTTAAAGACACTGAAAATCTGACTAAAAGCTTCTGGATTTCATCATGACACTTGGGAGACTGCTGTCAAAGACCGAAATTTGTGGCGCACATCATTATGCAAGGGTGTAGTCACTTGTGAAGCAAACACGAGCTTGAAAAAATTCTGGGCAGAAAAAACACCACAGGAGCTCCTCCTCCTGGAACGTCAAGCATTCTTTGCCTACATTGTCAAAGAACATTTCGAGCCAAAATAGGCCTTACCGGCCATCTTAGAACCCACGGCTCCATACTTTCAACCCCACTGGATTAAATGGATGGTCATAATCATTCTGGATGGACAAACACCAGTGGGTATAAGGGGTGAAGATAAACGTCTGGGTATGGCTGGAAGTGTACACTGGGTTCTCCTTTTGTGTATTCCAGATTCGCCATTTTTCTGCATCTTGATCAACAACACCCAAATTTAACAACTCAACAAGTGTGCTATGAATGTGAGCTGAAGGGCAGATGTGTCAGAATCCTGAGCAAATTACTCCAGCGTTACTGTAGTGAAACCTCTGTGGCGCTGAAGTTGAGGTCGTCATTCGTCTGTATATTTGTTTATCGTCAGATCAAGGGAGTGGATACATACACGGTGGCCCTGTTATCCAGTTAATGCCAAGTTCTAACACCCGCAAACATTCACGAATAATATTTAACTCGATCTACCAAAGCATATTGGCATTCGCATACGCCATATATTCTTATTCAGACAGATTCTTTCAAGGACCGTTTCCAATATTATCTTCCCAATTCTTCTCGCTAGTAGTCCTGATTTATATTATATATAATTTTGACTTACTGTATTTAGTAATTCACTGAGTGAGTGAGAATTTGTATCTCTATCGGTTTATAAAAAGTCTGACTCAGATCTTGATGTCTGTGTTTGTTTAAATTATCCGTTTATTTCACTCTTCTCTAATAAATGTGCACCATTCCCCTAGGTATGGACATTGTGTAATCGTTTGTCTGAGATCGTGATGGATAGATTAAGACAATTATCTTACTATCCGGGATTAGATAATATGATCTCTTGGGATCATATGACAGTTATGCAACAAAACAGTATAACAACACTTGCTTCATCATAATCTCAAATGGCTGAAAGGCTGGTTAGGAGATTCATGATGGCCAATGTCTGCTACAGATCAGACAACCCTAGAAGAAGACGATAGTGTCAAAGTATACGGGCCACGAATTCCCAAATGTGTATGTATGTATTTATTTCTTTATTCTAAGAGACGTATGTGTGTTATTCGCTGATAGAAAAAGAATGTTTAACATGGTAACAAGGAAACAACGAAACAAACGATTTGATGAACGTTGCTTGGAAACAATCATGGCTTCGTGTCTTGTAAATAACGGTCCAACAACCACTTATCCCTCGCCTCGTTACGGTTAAACAGCTGCTGTCACAATATTAGTGGTGTTTAGCTATGAAGTTAACACATGAAGAAACTGTGAAGGATCTGAGTGGCTGAGAGATTAAACTCGTTTAAATGTTCTCTTCGGACCTCGGCGTAGTGGATTTATTCAATACTTTCGATTTCAATGTTGCCTTCTCGTCCTTGACTTGGAAATGTAAATTACAAGTACTTCAGAAGTCAAAGTGGCTTCCCCAGATGGGAAGGAACACTGCTAATAAGGAAATCTGAGTATCACACAAGATCGGTCTAATGTACACACTATTGGTAAACAAAATAAAATGACACAAAGTAGTGCAGCTTTACATAACAGAATTAAGACACATACAGGACGTTGCGGCGATTAGCCTTCATCAGCAAACAAGCACATTCACAAACACAACATACAGTCAAGGAGATCTCCTGTGACTACATCAGAAGGTGACGACAGGACGAGAAGAACAAAAGGATGAAAAAATGAAAGCAATGAAGAGAAAATGAGAACTGAATAAAATGTTCCTTTCTCACCTCATAGTTCCGATCTGTAAGCAACTCAGAAAATCTCCGATGTACTCTTTTTCCTATTTTAATCCTATTTTATTCACACTATTGGTAATAACTACTAGCAGTAGTAACAAGTATGTGCTCGGGTTCAAAGTGAGCGAACGTACACTAACATATTAATAAATAATAAAGCAAACTGTGAAAAGAACCCTTAAACTCTCCGAAAGCGTGTTCACATAAAAATAGGCAGCGTGTTCAGCGTGCCTAAAAGTTTTAAATTTGTATTTGTTTACTCTGTCCTCTATTTCTGCGTATAGCCAGAATTTTACAAATGAACAGCAAAGGGAAAGCAATAGTATATTAGATCACGTATAGCTCAAGAAGCGAAAAGAAGCGAACTTTCTTTCTTTCTTTCTTTCTTTTTTTCTTTCTTCATTTCTTTCTTTCTTTCTATCATCCTGTATATTATCGACATTTACGAAGTAAATTACTTTATTTTTGTTTACCGGGTTCCTGTATCGTTTCGTTTTCCGGACTTCTTGTGTTACGTAATATTTTCTTTTTTGACAGCTAAGCAGTCTTGTTTGTCTTTCAATCTTTCTTTCTTTCCTTCTTTCTTTCTTTCTTTCTTTCTTTCTTTCTTTCTTTCTTTTTTATTACTGCCAGTCAGTCAGTCTGTCTGTCTGTCTGTCTGTCTGTCTGTCTGTCTGTCTTTTTTCGTTGAAGAAATACTTTATTTGCACGTGTTTTTCTTTTGTTCAGCTTCGTGGTCATACGTTTCGTCTCCTCGTTTACAAACATAACCGCATGTGTAGAAACACGCATGACGCATCAGTGAAATGTTATAATATAGCAACAAGGACAGAAATATTATAAATATCCATGAAATATTACAAACTTAACAGTGTAGGATCAAACATAAAGAAGATAGCGAGGAAACAGAATTGAGAAAGCAATGGCCGCAGTTTTAAAATAATATTACGTATCCTGCGCTACTAACACAGAACAACAAAATATGAAATGTCATATTCCAGATTGAAGGATGTATCTTATTGTTTCGGGTTATGTTTATGATTTCTGCAGTATGTACTTGACGAGATGCAGTAAAATATGTAAGGAATAAAATGTTTAATCTGTTGTTTTTGTCTTCGTTATTCAAATATGTATGTTTTCATTAGAGCGGGCAGAAACTTATAGTTGCGTTTATTTGTCATTCAAGATGTGTTTGTTGACATATTTGAATTATTATTATACAGGGACCACGCGACAATGTTAATCTGTTAATGTTAAAAACAAAACAAGTTGTTAATAAATTCGGGCATCAGAAGATGTAACAACTCAGAAATGGTACGTGTATGAAACGTTACCAGTATATTAACATGAGATTCAACGAATCAACGGACGATTGCGAACTGCAACATTGACCAGACCACAAGAGCATTAACTAAAATGGCGTGATGCCAGATAAAAGAGCTATGCAGGGAGCCGAAGAAGATTAGTCAACCAACACAGAACTGGTGTATTCGACCGCTAAAAGCTAAGGAAGTTAAAGAGGGGATCCGAGCACTTATAGGCTGAATGTCCGAAGTGCAGTGAAGATAATTTGAAGACTAACACACTAGCGGAAATTAAGAAGACACGTACATACTATGGCTATTAAATATTACAAGTATCACATTCACTTCCCAGATGTTCATTACATCTGCAAATTTCATAAAAAGGACAGTTCGCTTCCTTTTTAGTGGCTTAACAAATACTACCTATTAGTTTAATGTGCTTCGGTATATATTATATAGCGCTGTTCACTACACATAATCACAAGTTACTGAAATATTCCAAGACGTCTGTTATACACACGGGAATACCACACTTTTGTAAACAAAATGACACTAGTCTCGTTTAAACTATCGTGGTGACTATAAAACATATAACAATGTGTTTTACACATTTCGGTTTGACGAATTCATTACGCTACTTCATCATATATTGAATCTGCATCTGTCGTACACACCTGACGAGATACAACTAAATATTCCAAGCAATAAATTGCGCAGTATATATTGTTTTGTCTTGATTATTCAAACATTGCATACACAGTTGTCTTTTCTTTTTTTACTTTCTTTCTTTCTTTCTTTCTTTTCTTTCTTTCTTTCTTTTCTTTCTTTCTTTCTTTCTTTCTTTCTTTTTTTCTTTCTTCATTTCTTTCTTTCTTTCTATCATCCTGTATATTATCGACATTTACGAAGTAAATTACTTTATTTTTGTTTACCGGGTTCCTGTATCGTTTCGTTTTCCGGACTTCTTGTGTTACGTAATATTTTCTTTTTTGACAGCTAAGCAGTCTTGTTTGTCTTTCAATCTTTCTTTCTTTCCTTCTTTCTTTCTTTCTTTCTTTCTTTCTTTCTTTCTTTTTTATTACTGCCAGTCAGTCAGTCTGTCTGTCTGTCTGTCTGTCTGTCTGTCTGTCTGTCTTTTTTCGTTGAAGAAATACTTTATTTGCACGTGTTTTTCTTTTGTTCAGCTTCGTGGTCATACGTTTCGTCTCCTCGTTTACAAACATAACCGCATGTGTAGAAACACGCATGACGCATCAGTGAAATGTTATAATATAGCAACAAGGACAGAAATATTATAAATATCCATGAAATATTACAAACTTAACAGTGTAGGATCAAACATAAAGAAGATAGCGAGGAAACAGAATTGAGAAAGCAATGGCCGCAGTTTTAAAATAATATTACGTATCCTGCGCTACTAACACAGAACAACAAAATATGAAATGTCATATTCCAGATTGAAGGATGTATCTTATTGTTTCGGGTTATGTTTATGATTTCTGCAGTATGTACTTGACGAGATGCAGTAAAATATGTAAGGAATAAAATGTTTAATCTGTTGTTTTTGTCTTCGTTATTCAAATATGTATGTTTTCATTAGAGCGGGCAGAAACTTATAGTTGCGTTTATTTGTCATTCAAGATGTGTTTGTTGACATATTTGAACTATTATTAAATCGCTGGCCACTACAAGTTACCATAAAATAAGAGTTTTATCCTTGAATTATGATAAATTTTACACGCAAAGGGGTCTCCGCGATGGATGACGAAACTGGCATCCTTGCGCTCTGATTTTATTTATTTTTTGTTTTTTGTTTTGGCGCTCGCTCGTTTTGAACTCAAACGTAGTCCATACACACTATTTCTAGTAGTGCTGGACTGAATTTTGCGTGTGGATTAGTTTTCCCTTTTACTAGTGTCCCTCGCCTTCAGCAAACCCACTCCAACTTCAGAGGTACTTGTTATTAACGTGCCCACGTCAAGGACGATAGGTCAACATTTCAGTCCCACTGTCCAGTGTAGGGGTTGAACCCCTTACCTCGTCATCAGCACACCATATGTTTAATAACACACGTTCTTATCCATTCGGCCATGCTGACCTACATTGCGCTCTGATGAAAGTGTTCGATTCTGAACTCATTCATTCTGTTCGCGAGTGCAAGATTTTTGGAGATTCTTGTGGTCGTCGCTGGAACTATGGAGTTTATGCTCTTTTCGACCCTTTCAGCAGGCTGCTGTGCGCAAAGAATTCGAGCCATATCGGATAAATCCCGTTGCAATGAAATCAATCTTCGTTTCCTTAAACTTACTCCCAAATAGACAAAACGTAAAAAAAAGTCTTTATTAGCCAGGTCAATTATCAATCTGAACCCTCCCTAGCCATTATAAATTGTGCATACAAATGTCACGCATATCTTGCGTAACGCATAAATCACCGGCTTTTACGGAACAAATAAATGCATGCAGGCTAAGCGATTGCCACCTTCCACAAATTGCTGATAATATGCGATAGCAAACAGCTGGATTATGATCGTACTCATATTGGCAATTCGAGGACTCATAGATAGCCTTATATTGTAGGCAAAACAATGCATGGCTTTCAAATCTCAGGGTGTAAGAGAAGTAACCAATATATCACATTTGGTTTTAACACTGAAGTAATTCATTGTTGTTGTTTTTTTTCTTCAAATTAGTGTAGTATTACTCATGGTAGCGCAGTGGCTATGCGCGCACCTTGAATTTATGTAGCATTTTGTTTTCTATGAAAATCTTTGCGGTTGTTTGTTTGTTTTTGTTTTTGTTTTTCTAGGAAACCACATTTCCATTGACATTGGACGTTTTTAGCATGTCCGCTTACCGCCAATTTGCTTGCTATTGCTGCAAATTGCACATATGTATCTACCGAACACTGTATGCATATATGGGTATATAAAAAGAATGTCCGTTCACTCTTCTATCTTGGTGTTAGTAATTTCATTTGTCTGTCTCTCTGCCTACATGTCAATGTCTTAATACTCCTGTCTAACTTCTGCCTGTATGTGGTCTACTAACTTGTCTAGCATATGTAAGTTGCACACAGTTCATTACGAAAGTTCAGTAATTATGTCATTATAAGTAGCCTTTTGCAAGATGGAAAACATATTGACCAATAAAATATATGTCAATTGCAATAGAAGAAGAGTTCTGAAGTGCTACATTGAACCTGTACTTTTGTATGGATATGAGGCGTGGACAATGAGCAGACAAGCTGAGAAACATTAAATGGCAGTGGAGATGTGGCTTCTGAGGAAAATATCAAGAATACCATAGACAGACAGAAAAACAAATGAGCAAATCCTACAAGAAGCAGATGAAAACCATAAATTGATTAGAAAAATTAGACGTAGGCAGTCAACATTTTTGCACGTTGTGAGAAGAAATAAACTACTAGACAACTTGTCGACAACTGGCAATATTCAGGAGGGGGGGGGGGTGTGGTGCGGGGGGGGGGAACAAGGGGAAGGTAGAAAAGTAAATGTCTGGATGGTTTGGCCACGTGGCATGCTCGAGATAAGAACGAAGAGCTGATCCATTACTCTGGCGATAGTCTGATATGGCGAAACATGACCGCACACGCGTATCAGCATGTGAAATCATGATGATATATGAAATTAAAGAGAACAGCAAAGACGGACAGAAATGAAATGTATTGATCTGGAGGCTCAACACCTGGCCACAGGCGGCGATACTTGATGATTATGCTTTCAGAGAAAGGTCTTCTGAGGCAACAGCACTTATATAGATGAAGATTATGCTTTCTATCATAGTTAATTATTTATTCAACGTAATAATCGCGTCGTCCAGATAAGGTGATGCACATGTGGGTAAGATACGATTATTACAGTAATAAACGCATCTGTCAGATGGAATCATTACAATAATAAATGTGTTGTTCAAAGAGAGTTATTACAATAATAAAGTGATTTCATTTATGATTAATACAGAAATAAATGTAGCCGTCATATAGAGTTATCACAGTAATACGTGTTTCGGCCAGATAGGGGTAAAACAGTAATAAATGTGTCAGTGAGATAGCGACAGTAATAAAAATGTCGGTCAGATAGAGATATTACAGTCATAAATATGTCGGTAATGATAGAGATATTACAGTAATACTTGTATCGGTCAGATAGAGTATTACAATGATAAATATGTCTGTAAGATATAGATATTACAGCAATAAAAATGTCGGTCAGATAGAGATATCACAGTCATAAATATGTCGGTCAGATAGAGATATTACAGTCATAAATATGTCGGTCAGATAGAGATATTACAGTAATACTTGTATCGGCCAGATAGGGTATTACAATGATAAATATGTCGGTAAGATATAGATATTACAGTAATAAACATGTCGGTCAGATAGAGATATTACAGTCATAAATGTGTCTGGCAAATAGAGATGTTACAGTCATAAATGTGTCAGTCAGATAGAGATACTGCAGTAATAAATGTGCTGGTCAGATAGAGATATTTAATTTAAGTTGCATGTCCTTCACAGGACGTAGCAGTCAACCCCAGCATTTACGCTGTTCGTGATTCCTCGGCTAATTTTACGTTAAGTAGTTTGCCATTGATTTCTGAACGACCGGCTCCTATAAATTTTTTCAAAAACACCAGCACCGCTGTGTTTCGAACCTAGAGATATTACAGTCATAAATGTATATGTCAGACAGAGATATTACAGTTATAAATGTGTCGGCCACGTAGGGTTAATACATTGATAAACATGTCGTTCAGATAGAGATATTAGTCATAAATGCGTCTGCCAGATAGAATTATTACAATGATCAATTTGTCAGTTAGAAAAAGCTATTACATTCATACATGTGTCGGTCAGATATGATTAATACATCAATAAAAGTGTCGGTAAAACAGAGTTAATACAGTAATATACGAACGGTTGGTGTGGCTGAGAGGTTTAACACCCATGAACGTTTACAAACTGCGAGTAATGCCACGTCATGCACCTCGATGCCGTCTTCCTTAAGCAACTGTGAGTACAAATACTTTGGGATGGCTGCTGCGTCGGAGGACCCATGGGAATGCCTAATGTGCAGAGACGTTGTTCGACATAACTCGTAGAGTTCCGACTGGTCTATACAAATATGGGACTGCACTCTAACCCCACAACGCCCGAAGACGTGTAAAAGGATCCGGAAATGTAAATATATATATATATATATATATATATATATATATATATATATATATATATATATATATATATATATATATATATATATATATTGTCGGGGGATACAAGATGCAAGGTAACTGGTTGCGCCATCTCATTTAGCTGCGGCCTAACATGTCATACACTGCCTGGAATATTTAGTCACCTCTTAACGCGCGCTGCATTGCAAGGAAATACAGAGTAACAGCGTCGGTAGTAGTACTATATGCGCATTGCCGCCTCAAATTCCGGATCCAGATCCGGAATATTTCTTTCTATAGCTCATTGTGACGTCACAAGATCCGGTTTTTTTTTTTTTGTTGCAATATTAAATCCCTTTTGTATTTTAAATATTAATGTGCCGGATATTATTGGTTGTAGTAGCGGGTAATAGGTGCGCGAGCGGGAGTGCGTGTGTGTGTGTGTGAGCGGGCGTGCGTGCGTGTGAGCGGTTGTGTTAGGGTTACAGTGCTCGTCCTCACGGTGGGGACGTAGTTGTGGCATAGGTGTAGGACGGGATTATTTCGTTGTTAATGAGGTGGTTATATGATCTGTAGAGACAATTAGTGGCCTATACTATCATTCAAGGGTCACATCTCTTCAAAGGAAAAACCGTGATAAAAATAGAAACGATGATTATTAGTGGTCGTGATGTGTCACTGGGGGTGGTCGGAGGATAGAGTATCAAGAGTATGTGTAAAGTTGGTGACGTGGGTATGATATTTGCCCTATGTATATTTGGTCATACCTCGAAGTACACTTGTTGCTGCAGTGAGGTGTCGTATGGAGGTGACAGGTTCGAATCCCGGGGGGGGGGGGGTAATTATTTTCTCCTCATTAACTCCATATTACGTTATCTTGGGTGAACAATTAAGGTCATCGTACCAATTGCTCCTCTTTTCCCTATATGGTTCCTCTTCTTCCTCCTCCTCTCCTGCCTTATTATTTCCTCCTATTCCTCCTCTTCCTCTTGTCTCTTCTTTCTCTTACATCCCTACCTCCTCCTACTCCTGCCTGACTCTTCCTCCTGTCTCTTCTTTCTCCTACATCCTTACCTCATCGTATTCCTCCTCTCCATCCTCCTAATCTTACACTCTTCCGCCTACTACACCTCTTCCTCCGTTGTCACCTCTTCTTCCTACGTCCTCTGCCACCTCCTGTCTCCTTACTCGTGTATCCTGCTTCCACTTTTCCCTCCCTGCCTCCCCTTTCTGTCTCCTTCGCTGTCTCCTCTTCGCCGTACCTTCATATTGATCATGAATTACAGGTCGGCTCAACTTTGTCTCAACTTCCTGTTACAAAGGCAGAGCGTGATACCTATAAAGACGCACGTAAATCCTTCCTACGTCATACACCTGGTCGACCTTATCACAACCTGTCACATGTTGTATGGACAGCCTGATTGACCAGGTTAAATGCTAATGCCGGAGGTATGTAATTTAAGCCGGATTAGGGAAACAAAGCAAGGCTTTAGTACCCAAAGTGTCTGCTGGGCGGTTATCTGAAACAAACTTGTCAAGAAAAGGACATCCTTCTTCCAAAAAAGCCAAAGAAACGTCAAAGAGAAAAAACGAAAATATGGATTACAACCCTGGCCAACGAAAGAAATTCCTGCCTCGTCTTTCTCCTACATCTATTTTGTGCTGCGAGAAACCTAATTCAAGCAATCATGCAGCAGTAGACCTGCAAGAGAAACCTCTGATTTGCTTAATGACGTTTCTTCAGATGAAAATATTGACCTTCTACCTAGTAGTCATGGCCCAGCCTCTGAGTCTCTCGAGAAAATTAATGTTTTGTGGAATGAAAACTATCCCAATGCCGGTTTCCGAAGCTGCTTCTCTGGTTCAACAGATGAAATACAACACCCAACGATTAAGGTTTGTATAAATAGTAACTTTTATACTCATAGTTCCGATGTCTAATTTTACAAGTAGTAGTATGGACCAACCAATTTTGACACAGACACGTGTGTCTTGGAGACATTTGTTGAGATACTCCTCTTTAGAGTCATTCGTGGTCCATCACTGCACTTCTCCACCTTACTTTTTATTATACAAACAATTCTGCTCCCAATAACTTGACATCTGACGTATTCACTGGCTTGTTTTCACCACCTACCCCCACACAACTACACATCCTCACACTCCTGGCTATATAATATAAGCTGATCCCTGTCATTGAAGCCTGTTCTGTTGGTTCACATTCTAAGATCAGTCGCACACATTTTCCGCATCTCATTCTGTTTATTGTACATTAGTATAATCACTGTAGTGTCATGTCTGTAATTTATGTGATTGTGTTTTGTTTATGAAGGCTTGCCACCACAACATCCTATGTTTTCCATAATTTTTTACTTTGCAAAGCGGTCCTATAATGCCTGTTTACATAGCATTTACATTTCCAAAGCTTTATCACAGTTCAACTCATTTCATTCATATCGTAATCATTGTCACGATATACTATAGTTTTACCATTTCTCAAGTCGTGGCCAAAGAATGTCGACAGTCAGCTTTTGATGCAAATTACCAGTTCGCTTTGTGAGTTAACGTCTTTCAAGATATCTTTATTACACTATTTATCTGTTCAATGTGTTTTCATCATTCTTCTATAAAATCACTGATCTGTAGCTTCCACATAATTTCTCGGATTTCTTATATAAACCACACAATCAGTATATTAAACGAGAGACCTGGAAAAGGTCTTTTTAACATAATTCCGTGGGCATCTCAGCTTATATAGCACAATATTTAATTATAAATATAATTCATTGTGTTTTTCACTGTAAATGATGACATTTGATTAAGATATTACGGTTTTCCTAGTGATGTTTTATATGTTGAAGTTCTTTAACTTTCATTATAAATAGCTCTCACGATGTTCTTAATGAGAACCGAGTGAGATGGTCGTTGTCTAGTTTACAATGCTCCTTGTATGTCACTATGGAGTGTAAGTTGAGCTAGCCATCTGCCTCACAATATAACTCACCCCCACAGTACACATCAGCCAGTCAGTGAACGAGATTGAGTTGGCGCAAATAATCTTTTAATGCAGAAGGAACACGGACACACGTAACATATTTCCATATCCAGAAAACAATATACTCCACAGAATATATATATCCTCCTCACAACTTAACATGCACACATCACTGCCTTCTTAAGGCCTTCTTCATTTCAAATTTATAAGACAGTTATCCAGCTACTATCCACGACTGGACCTCACACAATACAACCCACACACTGGGTCTAGGCCTCCACTAACTATCCAACCCTCTCTGGGGTTTAGGCCTACATTCAAAATTGGGAGAACAACACAGTACGAAGATCTCTATCTAACTCCGCTCCTCTCCTTAGACCGACGACCAGTTCGAAGTCCAAACATCAATTGTCCTTCAAGTCCCCTGACTTCACATACAACTAGACTGTCTCTCACCATATCCACCCAGGGGTCTGCACTCGCCCTCGCCATTATTTCTCATGGCTGGTTGTTTTTCTCGTAGTCCCGCTACAAAAGTCACTCACCTCAATGTCAATGACCCAGGCATATGTCAATAGCTATTATCTGTTAGAATTTTGAAAATGTCACTATTAATGAATCATTATTATCTGTTGGAGTTGTGTAACTTTCACACTACGTGTTGAAGTCTTGTAAGTTTCAATGTGATTTTCTCCGCCACAGGTTAAGTTTGCACCAGAACCGTAACTCTTGACCGTTCATACCGTTGGCACCGAAGAACGCCATGGTAACTGGCATCATGTAACCAGAGAATGTGAGAATGGTGAAAGGCGTATGCTAGTGCTGGAGCAAAATTCTACCAGAGTCCTGGGGCCAGTCAAAGAGTCAAAGTCCTGGAGCAGAGAAAAAAGTCAAGAACAACAGTGGATGGGGCAGAGATAGTCTAATCACCTTGTCTATGTTTCTCTCTGTCATAGTAAAAAAAAGTTATAACAAGAAATAAATGCGTATACTTCTTTGTTCTCGTGCATATATGTATGTATCAAGTGTTCCACCGGTAACATGGTGTCAACAACCTCTCACCATCAGAACGATGTGAAAACCAAGAAAACAAGAAATAGGAACACAATTACAACATAAATTTAAAAAAAAATAGAAACATGAAAATAGAAAGATATGCCAAAACAAGACAGCTGGCATACCAACAAAACTAAAAAAGAAGAACTAGCACTACTACTACTACAACAACTACTACTACTACTACTACTACTACTACTACTACTACTACTACTACTACTACTACTACTACTACTACTACTACTACTACTACTACTACTACTACTACTACTACTACTACTACTACTACTACTATACAGATATTGTCTAATGCGTGACGTACTTTGCATAAGTGACCAGATTAAATGGCAATTCAGGGTGATGGATGCGTTCAGTGTTAAGCCGGATTAGGGGGACAAATCAACGCGCTAGTACTGAGTGTCCTATGTAGCTACCTTATCAAGGTGACTTGGCATTTGTTTATAAAATTTATATAGTATACGTACACAATTACATCCTGGACACGTGGTTAAGATACGTACTGCAGAAAATGCTCGTATATGACGGTTGTCGAACCAGGGGACCTAACTCGGCCTGACCAACCTGTGTGGGAGTGATTCCACTATATCGTCAACAAGGCATAGGAAGTTTAAAATGATCTTCTCTCTCTCTCTCTCTCTCTCTCTCTCTCTCTCTCTCTCTCTCTCTCTCGCTCTATCTCTTTCTCTTCATGCCATTCTCTTTCAACTATTACTTTCTCATTGGCTTTCACCCTGTATCCCGCGCTCTCATTCACATATTCTCTCTCTCTCTCTCTCTCTCTCTCTCTCTCTCTCTCTTCTCTCTCATTCCCACTCTCGCCCACTCTCTCATCCCTACACTCTAATTACTTCTTGTCGTATACTGTATTTGGTAGCCTAGTTATGTGGCCAACCTATTTTCACTTGTTTTTATACTAAAATTGAATGCTGATAGAACCCCAACACTAGTCCGGGTCTGTCATAACTTTGCATGGTGTGTAAATACCTAACCTATCAACCTGGCATCCACTGTCTATATTTCCTTGCGGATAGTTCAAAGACTAATGTTGCTAAATGTTTGAGAAATACACTGAACGACTAATAACTTGGGTTATTTTACTTACACATGATGTCTAAGGACAAATTTCCCAGGTTGCACTTTATAAATTAAATCTTTCACTCAATTTTAATATTAAAGGTGAAAGAGTATATTGGTTACAACAGCCTTATGTATCATGTGTTTTATTCTGGGCTGCCGTGTTTTCACCATTCAAAATCAAGAGTTATTGCAAATACTCACACAACTCTTAGAGAAAGTCAGTCTATCTTCATAGACAATCACACCAACAAATTCACTATAGATATTGGTGTATTGTTGACAAATACTCTACCGCATATCTCTGGAGAAACAAATTTTTATTACAACATGCTAAGTTACACGTACACAATAGTTACAGTGTCACATACATACACAGTCTTATATCAATAAAGTGAAAAATACTCTACATGATATCTCTGAAGAAACCAGTTTTATTACAACATGCTAAGTTACACGGACAATATAGTTACAATGCCATATACATACACAGTTTTATTATCTATAAAGTGATTATGATGTTCCTGATTACAGGTGAATATGAGAATGCAAATTATAATAAATTATTAATGTATCAAGTACATAATAATTACATTACCACAAATGAATAATTACACACAGTAGATACACTGTTATGATATACTTAGTTATGATATACAAGGTGAAAATGTCACAAGGAAGTCATTTAACATATTAGCAAATATAATGAAACTAATAGAGGATCAATTAAATATATTACGACCACTAGTTTCAATTGTCTACAGCACAATATCTTCATCAAATGTCTTGGGAACATTCACCATATCCCTATTCAATAGGCTTCCAGCTACATGAAATTATTTTCCAAGAAACATCCTGGTTGCTATCATCGACCTGTATCACACAATTACCATCTACAACTCTCTGTTCAATGTACTCTATTTAGTACATGTTCTACGTTGTTCTCTGTATTTCATAACATTTCATAGATCTACATGTCACCAATTCTCTCTCTCTCTCTCACTCTCTCTCTCTCTCTCTCTCTCTCTCTCTCTCTCTCACACACACACACACACACACTCTCTCTTTCTCTGTCTATACCTTGACTACCTAAACAACATGAACAAAAATAAATTTGACCTGAAAATCAAATGAGGATGGCTTCAAGACCAACAAATAAAGATAACCTGCTTACATATGCACTTGCTCTCACAGTATACTCACTTCAGCTCACAACTTACCGCTTTCAAGACCCAGCCTCTGCGTGGTCATTATACCACTTTATATTACCCATATCTTCAAGTCTCCAATGCTGCTTATTTCCAATAAAGAAGCCCACTCTACCACACCAACCGCAGAGTACATTTTACTTTTCTCGTATATCACCATTTTCCCATTTCAAAGCTGCAAGCTTCTAGCTCATAATATCTGTGTTGTTGTCATTTCCATAATCTGCCATATTATTATCATTTTCCTTAATTACATCTGACAACTGAAATATTTTCTTTACCAGGTAGTAAAATTTAACTGATCATTTTCAGGGTCTTGAGGTGCAACTTTTTTTTTATTGTCTCAATGTTTTTCGTTTTGTCATTTTTCAATAGATAGTTGTTGTCTGTTCTATTTTTTACCTTGATTGTGACCATTTCCCATTGCTGATATATTCAACTTTCCTACCCACAATACCCGCTACACTAACCTTCCATTGTTCCAGCTCTCAACAATACCAGAACGTTCTCGAAGTACCTGGTAAAGAAGCAACCTGGGAAATTTGTCCTTAGACATCATGTGTAAGTAAAATAACCCAAGTTATTAGTCGTTCAGTGTATTTCTCAAACATGTATCAACATTAGTCTTTGAACTATCCGCAATTAAATATAGACAGTGGATGCCAGGTTGATAGGTTAGGTATTTACACATCATGCAAATTTATGACAGACCCGGCCCAGTGTTGGGGTTTTAGCGGCACTCAATTTCAGTAGAAAAACAAGCGAAAATAGGTTGGTCACATAACAAGGCTACCTACTACAGTATACGACAAGAAGTAATTAGAGTGTAGGGATGAGAGCGTGGGCGAGAGAGGGAATGAGAGATAGGAGAGAGAGTATGTGAATGAGAGCGAGGGGGACAGAGTGAAAGCCAATGAGAAAGTAATAGTAGAAAGAGAATGACATGGAGAGAGAGAGAGAGAGAGAGAGAGAGAGAGAAAGAGAGAGAGAGAGAGAGAGAGAGAGAGAGAGAGAGATCATTTTAAACTTTCGATGCCTTGTTGACGATGTAGTGGAATCACTCCCACACATGTTGGTCATGCCGAGTTAGGTCCCCTGGTTCGACAACCGACAGATGAGCATTTTTCTGTAGTACCTATCATAACAACGTGTCCTGGATGTAGTATTGTATGTGTACTATATATATATTTTATAGACAAATGCCAAGTCACCTTGCCAAGGTTGCTACAGAGGACACTCAATACTATCGCGTTAATTTGTCCCCCTAATTCGGCTTAACTCGCACGCATCCGGCACCCTGAATTAGCATTTAATCTGGTCTTTTATGCAAAGTACGTCACGCATTGGAAAATATCTGTATAGTAGTAGTAGTAGTAAAAGTAGTAGTAGTAGTAGTAGTAGTAGTAGTAGTAGTAGTAGTAGTAGTAGTAGTAGTAGTAGTAGTAATAGTAGTAGTAGTAGTAGTAGTAGTAGTAGTTGTTGTTGTTGTTGTTGTTGTTGTTGTTGTTGCAGTTGTTGTTGTTGTTGTTGTTGTTGTTGTAGTAATAGTAGTAGTAGTAGTAGTAGTAGTAGTAGTAGTAGTAGTAGTAGTAGTAGTAGTAGTAGTAGTAGTAGTAGTAGTAGTAGTAGTAGTAGTAGTAGTAGTAGTAGTAGAAATAGTAGTAGTGATAGTAGTAAAAGTAGTAGTAGTAGTAGAAGTAGTAGTAGTAGTAGCAGTAGTAGTAGTAGTAGTAGTAGTAGTAGTAGTAGTAGTAGTAGTAGTAGTAGTAGTAGTAGTAGTAGTAGTAGTAGTAGTAGTAGTAGTAGTAGTAGTAGTAGTAGTAGTAGTAATAGTAGTAGTAGTAATAGTAGTAGTAGTGGTGGTGGTGGTGGTTGTTGTTGTTGTTCTTGTTGTTCTTGTTGTTGTTGTTGTTGTTGTTGTTGTTGTTGTTGTTGTTGTTGTTGTTGTTGTTGTTGTTGTTGTTGTTGTTGTTGTTGTTGTTGTTGCGCTATTTCTTCTTTTTTAGTTTTGTTGGTATGTCAGCGGTCTTGTTTTGTCATCTAATTCTTATTTTCATGTTGTAGTTTATGTTTTTTTAAATATATGTTGTTATTGTTTCCTCTTTCTTGTTTTCCTGGTTTTCATATCGTTCTGATGTAGAGCTGTTGTTGACACCATGTTACCGGTGGAACATTTGATACATACATACATGCACAAGAACATAGAAGCATACAAATGTATTTCTTGTTATAACTATTTTACTATGACAGAGAGAAACATAGACAAGGCGATTAGACTATCTCTGCCTCCTTTACTGTTGTTCTTGACTTTTTTTTCTCTGCTCCAAGACTTTGACTCTGTGACTGCCCCCCCCCCCCCCCCCCAGGACTTGGGTCGAAATTTGTTCCAGCACTAGCATACGCCTTTCAAAATTCTCACGTTCTCTGGTTACATGATGCCAGTTACCATGGCGTTCTTCGGTGCCAACGATATGAACCGTCAAGCGGTACGGTTTTGGTGCAAATTTAACATGTGGCGGAGAAAATCACATTGAAACTTACAAGACTTCAACACCTAGTGTGAAAGTTACAAAACTTTAATAGATAATAATTCATTAATAGTGAAAGTTACAAAAATCTAACAGATAATAGCTATTTATAATGAAAGTTAAAGTACATCAACATATACAACATCACTATGAAAACCGCAAAATCTTAACCAAACGTCATCATTTACAGTGAAAAATACAATGAATTATATTTATCATTAAATAGTGTGCTATATAAGCTAAGATGCCCACTGAATTATGTTAAAAAGACCTTTTCCAGGGTTCTCCTTTAATATAATGATTGTGTGATTTATATAAGAAATCCGAGAAATTATGTGGAAGCTACAGATCAGTGATTTTATAGAAGAATGATGAAAACACATTGAACGGATAAGTAATGTAATAAAGATATCTTGAAAGACACTCACACAGAGAATTGGTAATTTGCATCAAAAGCTGACTGTCGACATTCTTTGGTCACGACTTGAGAAAGGGTAAAACTATAGAATATCGTGACTGTGGTATGTTGGGTGAGAATGCAGTACCAACCCAGGCTTGCCCCGTAAGGAAGTCAAGCTAGGACGATGGGACTAATTTCGTTTGGAGGGGATGGGTCTTTGGAAGCCAAAGTGCCCAATATTGGCTCAGGAAATCTAGGGTTTTCCCGGGAATATTTATGATTTCCCTCAAAACGTAGCCTTCCCAGAAGAGGAGATACTTATCTAGCTCGTGACCCCCACTTGCATCCATTTTTCCGTATAGTGGAAACGGTTGCAAGAAAATGTATTTGTTATTAAGCTTTCCTTTATGAATAATCTGGATCATGGGTGCTTATAATAGTACAGGACGTTGCTGTCTATTCGTGGTTTCCCAGCCACCTGTCGTTACTGATTCTTCAAGTATGTGATTTAGTAATGTTAACTAAACACATATACAAGTTTTTGTCACATCACAATGTACTCGACAAAAGAAGAAGTAAAAGTGAAATCAGTTTATTGACTAATATTATGTGGAGATAAAAGCATGTAGTGCATTTCTGAAACATGAATTACAAATCGTTACATCAATAGATAATGTTGAATGGTCCAGTAGGAATCACTTAACTTAAATGGTTCTAGATTGTAACAGTTCAGATTGTCACTGTGCCTATCCACAATTCTTCCTTAACAATGTCTCTAGTTTACACGTTTATGATGTTGAAATTTCAATGGATTTCTGTGGTTGTTAATTAAAGAAAGTCTCTGCACACATTTATGACTGGATGTTATTATGTAAATGTTCTCAGTTTATTAAATGTGATATGCCCTTGACAATGGTTCTTAATTTCCTTAAAGTACAAGAGAAATCAATTCAATTCAATAACGTTGGTGGTGAGATAGTACTGGGTCTGACATGCTGGCTTTTTGGAAAGACACCTAGATAACACTGAGCACTAGATTCTCTGTGAGTTACTAGGGTGGTAGCACCTCGGTGAATTGTTTTGCTTCAAGATGAGAATATATAAATCACTTGAAAGAACATATTCTAGGTAACTGTCCACTTGATGCATTGCAAGAATCCCTAATTTCCTCTCCAACTGATCATTGGCATTGGTTCTGGTTCAGTCCCTCCTTTACTCAACAGTCCGTCCATCCATCTAGTATTATCTTATCGACCTTGATCTTCAATAGTCTGCGATAATCTGCAGTACCACGAAGTAATCTGCGCTAAATATGCAATGATCTGCAACAGAACTGTGATAACTCTGCGATAAATCTGCGATAATCTGCAATATAACTGAAAACACCGTCTTCCTCACATGACGCATATATCAGCTACGTATCCGTTTTCCAGAGGCATTTTGTCACTGAATCAGGTGAGGGACACACAAGTATAAGATACATAAACGCGACCGGCTTCCATGACTATCGAACTGTATGTGCGCGTTCTAAGGCTCTCTCCTACCCAGCAGTCCTTGCAAAGACGCTACCAAGGCTAGGTCGACCTATAGATGTATAAGATTCGAACGCGTGACCTGTCCATCATCGGGTGACACCTCTATTTTTAGACGTGATACAACATTTTTGACATTCCAATGCGCGTTAGCGTAGGCACTCTGTAGAGCAATGTGTTTTTTAGACTGTGGCGTGCAACTTGATATGAACTAAGGTGCGTAAAATGCGACAGTGACAATGATTACGAAATGAATGAAATGAGTTGAACTGCGATAAAGCTGTGGAAATGTAAATGATATGAAAACAGGCAGTATAGGACCGCTCTAAAAAGTAAAAAAAAAAATATGGAAAACATAGGATGTTGTGGTGACAAGCCTTCATAAACAAAACACAATCATATAAATTTCAGAGATGACACTACAGTGATTATACTAATGTACAATAAACAGAATGAGATGGGGAAAATGTGTACGAATGATCTCAGAATTTGAACCAACAGAATAGCCGTGAATGATGACAGAGATCAGCTTATATTATATAGCCAGGAGTGTTAGGATGTGTAGTTGTGTGAGGGTAGGCGGTGAACACAAGACAGTGAACTCGTCAAATGTCAAGTTATAGGGAGCAGAATTGTTTGTATAATAAAAAGTAAGGCGGAGAAGGGCGGGGAAGGGGGTGATAGTAATGGACCACGAATGACTCTAAAGAGAAATTTCTCAACAAATGTCTCCACGACACACGTGTCTATGTCAGTATTGGTTTGTCCATACTACTAGTTGTAAAATTAGACATCGGAACTATGAGCATGAAAGTTACTATTTATACAAACCTTAATCGTTGGGTGTTGGATTTCATCTGTTGAACCAGAGGAGCAGCTTCGGAAACCAGCAGTGGGATAGTTTTCATTCCACAAAACATTAATTTTCTTGAGGGACTCAGAGGCTGGGCCATGTCTACTCGATATTTTCATCTAAAGAAACATCATTAAGCAAATCAAAGGTTATCTCTTGCAGGTCGACAGCTGCCTGACTGCTAGAAGTAGGTTTCTCGCAGAACAAAATGGATGTAGGAGAAAGACGGGGCAGGAATATTTTTCGTTGGCCAGGGTTGTAATCCATGTTTTCGTTTTTTCTCTTTGACGTTTCTTTGGCTTTTTGGAAGAAGGATGTCCTTTTCTTGACATGATTGTTACAGATAACAGCCCAGCGGACACTTTGGGTACCAAAGCCTTGCTTTGTTCACCTAATTCGACTTAAATGACATACACCCGGCACGCTGAATTAGTATTTAACCTGGTCAATTAGGCGGGCCATACAACATTTGACAGGTTGTGATAAGGTCGACCAGGTGTATGACGTAGGAAGGATTTACGTGCGTCATTATAGGTATCACGCGCTGCCCTTGTAACAGGAAGTTGCGACAAAGTTGAGCCGATCTGTAATTCATGATCGAAATGGAGGTTCGGCGAAGAGGAGACAGCGGAGTAGACAGAAAGAGGAGGCAGGGTGGGAAAGATGGAAGCAGGATACACGAGTAAGGAGACATGAGGTGGCAGAGGACGTAAGAGGAAGAGCTGACAGCGGAGGAAGAGGTGTAGTAGGCGGCAGAGTGTAAGATTGGGAGGATGAAGAGAAGGAATAGGAGGAGGTAAGGATGTAGAAGAAAGAGTAGACAGGAAGAAGAGTAAGGCAGGAGTTGGAGGAGGTAGGGATGTAGGAGAAAGAGGGGACAGGAGGAAGCGGAGGAATAGGAGAAAATAATAAGGCAGGGGGAGGAGGAGGAGGAGGATAAAGGATATACGGGAAAAGAGGAGCAATTATTACGATGACCTAACTTGTTCACTTAAGATATCGTAATATGGAGTTAATGGGGAAAATATAGTTACCACCCGGGATTCCAACCTGTCACCTCCATACCTCCTCACTGCAGCAATAATTGTACTTCGAGGTATGACCAATCAACATAGGGCACCTATCATACACACGTCACCACCTTTACACATACTCTTGATGCTCTCTCCACCGACCACCCTCAAAGGCACATCCCGCCCGACCACTAATAATCATCATCTTTACTTTATCACGGTTTTTCCTTTGAAGAAATGTGACCCTTGCTTGATGATAGTGTATAGGCCACTAATGGTCTCTACAGACGATATAACCACCTCATTAACAACGAAATAATCCCGTCTTACACCCATGCCACAACCACTTCCCCACCGTGAGGACGAGCACTGTAACCCTAACACAACCGCTCACATGCACGCCCGCTAACACGCACACGCACGCCCGCGAGCGCACCAATCACCCGCTACTATAACCAATAATCTCCGCAATATTAATATTTAATATACAAAAGGGATTTAATAGTGCCAAAAAATAAACAACCGATTCATGAATTATAGCCCTTTGGATTCTGATTGAGAATTCGGATGCATTTTTCACCGAATCTTGTGACGTCACTTAGAGCTATAGAAGGAGATCTGGATCCTAGAATTTGAGGCGGCAATGCGCATATAGTACTACTGTCGGTAGCTATTGAAAGTATAGTTATATAGAGAGAGGATATCGTCTCTAGAACACCATTGAAATATTTTATGAATGGAAATTGTTTCGATACAAAATTAATTATATTTTTGGACTATGTTTATTTGCCGTGAAGTCTATACGTTGCATTATACATTACGTAATAAACTACACAATATTAGCTGTCTCTAAAATGCATGAATGTTAGTTTTTCCAGCCGTGTAATTTGTTGTTTTTGTTAAGTTTTTTTTTTTTTTTTTTTTTTTTCTGCTGCTAATGATGAGCAAAGTAATCTATTCCCTTTCTTGTTAGGTTTAATTTCTTACATTTCTTATAGTAATTATATGTATGTCCGTTCTCTTCTTTCATTTCAAATATTAATGTTCTAAATTTATAATATCTTATCCCATTGTCAGCTGTAAGTTAATCAAAGCTCTGCAATACTTTTCACAATGATTCTCTTTTCCGTGAGATTTCATTAGAATGGTTCAGAATTTTTATCATTAAATTCTCGAAGCTTATCTCTAGAATGCTTTACATTTTTGTTAGTAAACTTGACCATTTATGTTCGTTATATTGCGTGTTTTCATTCATTCATTCATGCATCTTTCCCATTGCAACATTCGCCTGCGAGACTTGGACACTTATAAACAAGCTGAACAGCGCATACATGAATTTGTGTATAAATGTCATAGACAAGTTTTAAGAATATCTTGGATAAAGAAAAAAAAAAAACAACGCATCCATACATCAAAAACTGAATATTAAAGAAGGTTGGCTATTAAAGACGATGTAACAAAGAAAACTGAAATATTTTGGTCACTTGAAACGTCATGAAAGTTTGGAGAGAACAATAATGGAGGGGTATATGTTTGGGAAGAGAGGAAGAGGAAGGCCAAAGAGAAGGTGAGTGAAACATGCGGCGGATGATCTCCAGATGGGTGTATCGGAAGCAGGACATCTTGCCTATGATCGAGAGGTTTTCCAGAATGTTGTTATGGCTGCGAGGTTCTGCAAAATGAATAAATATTGTGTTTGCTTATTTTCGACGTTGTGAGTCTTCTTCTTCTTCTTCTTCTTCTTCTACTTCTTCTTCTTCTTCTTCTTCTTCTTCTTCTTCTTCTTCTTCTTCTTCTTCTTCTTCTTCTTCTTCTTCTTCTTCTTCTTCGTTTGCAGCTGTTGCTGCTGCCCTCCCCCCTCCCACTCCCATTTTGCAGCAAAGGCCCACAAACAAATACGTGCCAAATCGTCTTACACTTTGCTAATTATAAGTTTTCAGCTCATCTATGTCTTCCCCATATTATTCATCTCTGTCTCTATTTCTCTTCTCCGCGTGTTTTATGTCTCAATCTATTTTCTTGCCTGTATCGGTTGAAGACAAAGCCTTTCTGGTTACACTCTACTCATAGTTAGTTGGATTTCAGAGTTAAGGTTTTCTGCGGGGTGAATTGCGAAAACCCAAACCTTCTTAGTCGCCTGATTCGACAGGCATAATAGGTTACAGAGTATCCATTCTTTGCTGTCCCTAAGGACCAGGACAACACACGAATGTTCAAATCACCTTATTTTTGAGAGCTATTAAGCGCGGGTATATTATTTGATGTCGATGGCGCTAGCGAAGTTGTTTTTTTTAAAGTGAGGACAGATTGGTCACTTATTCTATCTTGCTCTCAGATCTACGAAATGTAAAGGCGCTATCACATTACATAACTGGAGCAGGAAACGGCCTTAGGACATAGTATTATTATTATTATTATTATTATTATTATTATTTTATAGGTTTGAAACAGATTCTGCTTTGTTTATTTTGTCCCTTTGTTGGGATGATTCTACTGTCACAAATAAAGAGTTATTTTGATGTCACTGGCCACAAGCAAATGTCATTATATTACTTCAGTCTAGAACAGTGTTATGTACATACTATTGCTGAAGACGATTGTTTTTGTGGCCTCGGGAGCATAATAAGGTACTTCAATGCTTCTTACAGATGTATCTCTTTATAATCACAAATAATATTCTTTGAACATGTCATATAATATTCATGTCCTTTCATTTCAGATCAACGACAAAGCGGAGACAATGAACAGTACAGTGTTTGAGGCGCACACCAGAGTTTGCCTCATAAGTCATTTAATATCATGTCACTGAGAGGGCAGTAGAAAAAGAAACGAAGTGAAGATGAACAATTCACTACTGCATTATTGATCAACCTAATGGTGTTTCATTTTACACAGCTGGTGTGAAAGGTATGTTGAATAACTTATGCTATAGCTCAATTATGTGTGTGGATATTTTTCACCTTCCTTTTCTTCCTCTTTTTCACATTCAGACGTCAGGGTGAACAAATGCAAAAAAAAGATGTAGCAATGGACATGAGCTTGTTGACATCTCCTTAGAGTTTTACCGCAAATGGAATAGATGTAGGCTAAAATAGGTTTCTCTGTTCCGCATATGTTGGACACACCTGCACCAAATGTGTAGCTGTGATTTTACGAGTTCCACAGTTACATTCACCACTATCCCCTCTTTAGTTTATATTAGTATGGTATTTTAGATCGATATTCTGTAATCACTTACTAAGTGTACGGGTGTTTCCAGATTGCCGTTACATGAAATATTTTAATTGACATCTTTCTCTAATCGTGGATCTCAATGCTCGTGGATCCCAATTTATGTGTGGGCAATACTTAAATAGAGATAGGACCTTTCATAAATATTTCGATGTTACACTATAGACAATATTAAAAATGAAGATAAAAGTACATCGGGATTCGAATTGCCGCCTCCAAAAGACGACATACCCTCTCCGAAGTATATCTGCAGTAAGCGATAAGATGGACATATACTAAAATTGTATAAAATATTTAACGGAAGACGCCCGATGTGAGACATCTCGTATTATAATTAGAATGGCAATGAAAAACAGGGGATTTTCCGATGAATACAAAATCCTAACTTCCCTGAATTTGCAACTACACTGTACTTCTGTGGAAGATATTGCTCAGCCAACTAACGACAAGTTCCATTAAAAACAGTTAACTCATAGCCCAGAGGCAGGGGGCTATGAGTATAGATGTATGTTGGATATCAACGTATGCATAATATGTTGTACATTATAGCAATGACTTTGTCTTGGGCGGATAAATCAGAAATGTTAATTAATTGCATCTGAGGAACAATTGAATTTTGTCCTCGCAGTCTCAAGATTGTCGGTCTCCCTGGTCTAAGGGTTACACGACTTTCTCCGTAATCCCGTATACTCTCGTGAGTAACGTGATGTTTGCGAGAATCGGTAGCGGTTCTCTCCGCGTCGGTAACTTATGGGTATGTGAGCCGGCCGCTCAGAAAGCAATGGCAAACTACTGAGCGAAATCTTGCCAAGAAATCAACAATCAGCTGAAAGATGCTGATGTTGACAGCAATGTCCTGTAAAGGATATGCGAACTACAAAAAAGTCTCAAGATTGAAGTTCTGGGGTGATTTATTATTTGTGTGCTATGGATAGATAGAGCTAAAAATAGTAACATGGTCGATTGTCTAATGTCTAGCAGTGTAATAGCACTTTTTCTAATATACACATATAGAATCTGTGACTTGGGGGTTAGTAAACGCTGTTTCAAAATTCTCCCAACATAAAAAGTTCGAAACCAGTGGCAAGCGATTTGGAAAAGGATCGCTTTCAGTTAATGTCGACTGTATGAACGTGGGCAGTTCAGAAACTATGGCAAACTACTAAACGTAAAACATGTATAGAAAATCGCAAACAGCCAATAAACGCTGGGGTTAACTGCAACGTTTTGTAAAGGACTTGCAACTAATTTGAATCTACACTTGCAACAGGTTGGTCGTGACGGTTTTAAAAATGTTAACTTTCTGGTACATTGACGTTCACGTGGAATGAGCTAAACATGGTTGGCATCTAACCAGCAGTGGTTGATAGAGAGACCTTCCTTTCGATCTGTTACCAAAGTGTTGTCTCCACGCGAAATGTGTTGGACAGCTCCGCTTCCTCTGTCTAAGCTCAGACAGCTGTGTGGTGTGGAAGATAGGTACTGGAACTTCACATCTGCTGAGACATATTAGGATATATAACATACACACTGGCTAGGGGTAGGAATAATTACCCATATTTTTGGTTGTATTTTAGTGCTGGGCTGGCAATGTGACCAAGGGGAAGTCAACGCGTTTCACAATTCCCCAATGTAACCGAGTCGAAGGTTGGAAATCGGTTGCGGACAGTTTTAAAGCAGACCCCGTTGCGTTAATTTCAATGGTATGGGCGTCGGTTGTTCAAAAAACAATAGCTAACAACATAACGAAAAATGTGCCTAGTCATCATCATCATCATCATCATCTTCATCTTCCACTTCTGCCGTCAAGAGTCGTGGCGAGGGATAATTTGCGTTCCAGGGGGGGGGGGGGCTGAGTGATCTCGAGGTATGGTGTCCGCCTCAAGTGCTGGAGGTCCCGGGTTCAGGCCCCGGTGAGGACCGGGATTTATTTAAAAAATCCACCTGGACTTCCAGTAATAAAATTTCCCCATGATCTCTGGGTAGTGAGATTGGACGCCCGTGTGTATTGTTGCGCACGTAAAAAATCCCTTGGCATTTGGAAATCGAAAAAGAGTAGCCTAACGGCGCTGCCCGGGCAAAATTTCGAGTTAAAAATCTACCCATATTTCAGGTTCCTCGCCGATACAACGGAGTTCGTGCATTGAGCTGAGTTTCTCCAGACTCAGATTTGAGTTAGGAGGAAAACAGAGCACTTATGGGTTAAACCGTGTGCCGTGATGTTGATTCAACTACTAAACTAAACTAAACTAAATTTGCGCTCCATCGCCCGGTGGGCGGCACTGGATAGTGTCATTCCGTGTAATTGTACAATGTCTTTGATGTCGTCAATCCATTTTCTTCTTGGACGTCCTCTTGGTCTCGTAGCAGATGATCTTTAATGTAAGGCCAGTGATGGTAGGTGTTGGTGTTGCATTCTAACGACATGGCCAAACCACTTGATCTTCTGTCTTTCAATAAATGTGGCACAAAGTGTTGATCCCACTGTCTGTCTGATAACAGCATTTCTGACTCGGTCTCGGATTGTTAAGTTGGCAGCTCTCCTCAGGCATCTCATCTTGCAGGTGTTGATTTTGCGAAACTGTGATTTGGATATAGTCCAAGTTTGAGATTGGTAGCATAGGGTTGGTGTGAATATACTGTTTATTATCTATCGTTTTGCGGGCATGGGTATATTTGGATGTTTCAGTAAGTGCGATAGTTGATATGTAAGTACACTAGCTTTTTGACATCTGATTTCGCTTACTCTGTCCAATCTGCCATCTCCTGTGATCATGCCTCCAAGATATTTAAATTCTTTAACTTGTTTCAGAGTTGCGCTATTTATCTGTATACTTAGTGGGCCCGGTGATCTGCTGACTTGCCTAGTTTGTTTTTTTTTTTTTTTTTGATATCCTTTACATTACATCGCTGTCAACACCAGCATCTTTCAGCTGTATGTTGATTTCTTGGCAATATTACGCTCAGTAGTTTGCCATTGCTTTCTGAGCGGCCGGCTCACATACCCCGTAAGTTACCGATGCGGTTCGAACCACTGCTGATTCTCACCGTCATCACGTTACCGACGAGAGTATACGAGATTACGGAGAAAAGTCATAACCTCTAATCCACGAAGCCGGTGACTTGCCTAGTACATTGCAAAAATACCTAAAATGCTGGGGATGTTTGCGACGTTCTATAAAGGACAAGGAAATAACTAGTTTGTCTTCCACGACTTTTGGGTATTTTGTTGTCCACAGACTTCAACCCACTGCCCAGAGAAAACATGTGTTGTTAACAGATTGAGTGGGGGGGGGGGGGGGGAACTTGTGTACCAAGGCCGTATGTGTTGCCATGGCCGTATAGTAAAACGTGACTGCTTAATGTTCCATTGAGGTTGTCTATCCAGGGTTTTCTTCATTTTTCCCTGAACCTGCATTCAGATCTGTTTAAGGTTTCATGCTCCTATCGGTGTCCCTCAGTGGCTAGGACATTTGCCCACCAAACTGTAATCATGAGTTCAAATTCCTATCCGGATAAATTTTTAAAATTGACCTGGGCTCTCAGGTGGACCCAGTCTTAAATGGGTATGCAGAAAATGTATTGGAGAGTAAAGAAGGCGGTGTGATATTGTAAACATTACTCGTCTAATGCTGACTGGTCTATAAACTGGGCAAACATCATGTTAGTTAGTTAGTCGACAGATCATTCTCATTTCACATCGAACCAATCAGTCCATAAGTGTTCGGATCCCCTCCTCAGCAAATCCCACAGCGTGTAGCGGATCACGACTCCCAGTTCTGTATTGTTGTATTACTCTTCTTTGGCTTCGTGCGTAGTGTTCTTTGTTTGGCCACACCTCTTTTAACTTGCTGTTCTCGCAGCCTAACCATGGTTGTAGATTCCCAGTCATCGCTGGGTTTTCGTAAACATCTTACTTCTCGTAGATCATTCAGAATGCCTGCCAGGTCCATGGCTCGTCACCCTTCCACAGTAGCCCTACCTGCAAACCTGTCAGCCTGCTCATTCCCTTGTACGCCCGCATGCCCTGGCACGAAGATGAAACTTTATCTTTGCTAGCCGAGACCGCTCCAGAGACAACAGCCACTCTCTTCTGACCCACCCCATCGCTATCCCCCTGAGCATACTCATTGAGTCACTAAGGACACATGCCCAATTGAATGTCTGTGTCTCGAGCCATGATATTGCTTTACTTACTGCCATGACTTCCATAGTCAGGCTGCTTGTGGTCAAAGCAAAAGCGCCAGACTCTTCCTTCACAATTTTCTCTCCGGCCCGAGCCGTAAAGGCCCATGAACTTCTCACTCCTTGGACGACGGACTCATCTGTATAAATGACAGCATCATCCTCTAAAGAATTCTCGAAGATCAAAGCCTGTACTTCTTCGACCACAGCAGCTGGATTTTCTTGTCTGCATTTCCTGTCTATAAATAGCGAGTCATGACAGCCCACGCTTTCCGGCATGGCACATAATTGATTGAATAATTTCCTGTCTAGTTTGATGCTCACAGAAATGGATGTACAGCAGTTGGCACTTGTACCCACTCCTCGCCAGGTTCTAAGTCCTCAAGTGAACACACTTGCTGAGGAATGTCTTCGGCTTGACCAATCCACGACTTTCCTCTTTTTAACCTGCTGCCCTTTACCTTCTTAATCTTGCTATGCAGTGGATGTTGTGTGTTTGCGTTGACTCTGAGATAGGCACGTGCTTGGCAAATTTGTATTATGTACCTCGTGGTTGGAAAATCCAGAAGGTAGCGCATCGCCCTGCATGCTGTATCTCTTATTCATCCAAAAATAATGCGCATAGCTTCATTCTGTATCATTTCCATCCTTTCTATCTGCTTATGGCTGAGAGTCAGGATCGCCATCGCATATTCCAAAACAGAAAGGACCAGACCCTCGTAAAGAAGACATAGATGGCGCTGCTCATCTGCGAACAAATCATCGTCTGCAAACATCATGTGACCATTATATCCCAAGACGTGTAAAAAGAGTCCATTGTTTTACTTGTGATGCCTTTATCGACAAATTATCAGGTTTCTTTCTCGAAAGATGGTCAAACCTCCTTAATTTGCTGTCATGCTATTAATTCCAAACTTGATGTTATGCCTATCATATGTCTGATGTCATTTCGCGTCTTGTCTCGTCTAGAAATACCTCCAGCCATTATCGAATATCTCAGGTAACGTGTGACCAGTGTTTTCTTTTTCTGGTGCAATGTTCATGTCTGTCGCTTGTAACAAAATATTTGAAGGGAAATGTGTTTTATCACTCGGTGTTTGACTTCTGTAGACATCTTTCGATAAAATTACCTATAGTGTGTTGCGTATAGTGGAAAAGAAAAAAGGGCACTCTCCACACCTTGAGGAATTTTGGTTATATGGTGCTAGCCTCACATTTTAAGACCAATCGACTCTTGATGGCTGGTATGGTCAGTATCACACAGCGGCCATTACTTTCAGGACATTTTTATACATCTAATTGAGACCGGGTCGACCCGGGAGTCATGACCTTTAGGCCGAGAGACAAGCGTGCTAACCACTTTGCTACTTATTCTCCGCTCCTTCTGTACTAGACAATTATTGCTTGTAATCACGCAATTCTAGTAATTTATCTAAATAGATCTATCTTTGTTACTTTAACTCTTGAAGTCCTAGGCACGGTTGTAGCTATTGTCTTTAACCAATCATCATCAAATCCATTTTCTTCTTCTTTTCTTCGTCTCCGATCGTATATACACACCTGATCCTTCGGTGGCTCTACGCATTTCGTGCACTGTCTTGAAATGCTCCTTCTGTGATTGAGAATAACCTGGAAAGTTGATTGAGTGAGGAACCACTTGCTATGGGTTCATCTTTACCAAGACAAGTGGAAAGCACAACAAACAAAAACTGACAACCTAAATTATAAAGACCTCATCGAATACATGAGAGCCAAAACTTCATTACAAAGAATTAATCACAGACAGAGAACAAAATATGGACACACGTCAGAGTTTTTTTGTTTTTTTTTTAATTTTTAGATTTCTCAGTAATACAAACCCAGATATATGTCTGGACTCTGGCGTTTAATTGTAATTTTACACATGGCTATTAGAAAAGCAGTGTCGTCTGTCAATGTAAAGTCACTGATCTTTGTATAGGATCCGTCGCGTGACTGCCCGGTGTGGCTGGTCCCGTGTGGCTGATCCTGTGGCTTTCACATGACAGCATCATTAAACCAGAATGCCTTTCAATCTGCCCTTGTAAAGCTCAAATAACCCAAAAATATCAATCATGTCAGGTATAGATAAATTAAACATATTCAAGGACACTGAACAAACTACATAATAATTATTAATAGGGGATTATTTTCTGTCATACAATCCATTCTAGATATTTAGGAGTTGCTTTCGTAACACGAACTCATCTTTTTTTCATATAATCATCATTAGTATTATCATCTTCTTCTTTATGTTATTCTTATTTTATTTTTTCTACTTCTTTTTCTTCTGTTGTTGCTGCTGCTGCTACTCTTGCTGCTGTTGGTGCTTTGTCTCTACCTCCATATCCTCCACATTCTCATCATTCTTTTTCTTCTGACCTTTTCTCTTCTTCTTCTTCTTCTTCTTCTTCTTCTTCTTCTTCTTCTTCTTCTCGTTCTCTTTAGTCTTTTGCACTTGTCTTTTATTTGTCAAGGGAACATATGTTTTAATTAGCCAGCCTCACAAACTGGGTACAAGTTTGGCGTAAAATACAAGTTGCTGGCGTGATGCTACGTCCTGTGTGGTCAGAAAGTCATAAATAATAAAGACCTTAGTAATATCCCAGAAATTGACAGCAAAAGCCCTTACAACAACTTTTATCAACTAGCATGAGAGAACCACATGTGGGTACAAGCCATACATAATCTAGAATAGAAGAGGTGGCGCCTCAGACACCTCCAGTGTTAGGGCAGAATGTAAGATGCATGCATTATATTAAATGTATTGATATCCTAGGCCAAGATCAGCGAGATCTTCTTCCCATGCCTGGTTTAGATCAGGCATTGAAGTCAATATATTGAAAGGCAGAAGATCAAATGGTTCGGCCATCTCGTTAGAATGCAACACCATCAACTGTCAGCACTGGCTGGTGCTACATCAAATAAGATCGTCTACGTCTGCGTAGAAGTTGATTGGCTGTACAATCTCACGGAATGACACTACTAGTGCCACCCATTATGCGCTGGAACGTCAACTATTCCTTGACTGGAGTAAAGGAAAATGAGGATGATGATAATGGTGACTGGCGAACAACGGAGACTGTAGCATAGTTGTTAGACGCTTGCCCTGTGCTCATGAGTTTGATCCTCATCGAGGTGGATTAGGATTTTAAAATTCACCTGGTCCCCCAAAATTGATCCAGCTTAAAATGGGTACCAATAAATGTATAGGAAAGTACATGCGACAGGCGTGACACTTACCATATCACTCATCGAGTGTCGATCGGTATACACAGATATGGGTCTAACACCATATGCTCAATACCACAAGAGAAGCATCGTCGGACTTCAACTTCAAAATATTAAATTTGATGGATCATGTTTCTCTTCTACCGCATTACATTGTGAATATGGTGCTACGCTTAGATTCTCTTAGCACGACAGCCCTCCATGGGTAAGATTCATATCGACCATCCGAAGCTCCCTGAAAACTGTCTACTATCAACTGTGTTAGACTGGATCGATCATAGGGCCATGTCGGCTGTAAACATCCTGCCTTGAGTGAAGTATAAACACAGTACCACACGACTTACATACAAAGATGGTTGAGGAGAGCTGCTTACTTAACTTCCTGAGATCGAGTAAGAAATGATGTTATCAGACAGACAGTGGGACGGATACCGTGTGTCGCATTTATTGAAAAACAGAAGATCAAATAGTTTGGCCATCTCGTTAGAATGCAACACCATCAACTAACAGCGCTGGCCCTACATCAAAGAACATCCGCTACGAGAGCAAAAGGACACCCAAGGAGAACATGGATTGACGACATCAAGGACATTGTACAATCACACGGAATGACAATATCCAGTGCCATCATCGAGTGCTAGAGCGTCAATTCTCCCCAACCCCCAACCACCTCACTCAAAACGCTTGAAATCAAAAGTGGAAGATGATGACACCAGAATACGCAACTGGTAGGATTGTGCAGTGATTATCTATCAAGAAGACGCCGATAACATTCACTATCCTTAATATTAATATTTCTACTTATTTCACAACCCACAATTGACCTGCCCAAGCATAGACTACTGCTATTTTTGCTTTTAACCACTGATTACATAAGTAAGTTTAGCAAGAGTGTACTCGTGTGTTAGATAAGAAACACTTCTAAGCTATGAGTGTGTGGTACTCAACTCGTACCAGCTTCGAATATATAAGATGTCTTTTTCCTATTACATCAAGTTGAAATGAATCAACACAGGTAGATCAATAGAAATGATGCTGGATGGACTGAGAAGGAATACTATCAGCTAAATATATCGAGAACACCATAGACAGGGCTCTGTGGAGAGACATAAACACGCCTGCACCGGTTGGCAGGGCACATGATGATAACGATTACATTAAGTAAAACTTTCCGGAAATATATTTTATTCTTTAGAATATTTCCAAATTATGTGACTGTAAGACATTTCAGGACGGTTATTTCACCACATTGTGTTCAATCAATCAATCAATTAGGTGCCGTCTCCGCAATGAAGGTTGGCTGCAATGGATCTCCAACACTGTCTGTCTCTCGCCCTGACTGTAAATTCTGTCAGGCTGATGCTCGTTCATCTCTTGATGTTATCCTCCTACTTGTATCGTTGTCTACCTCTTGCTCTCTCTTCATTCCCAGTTTTTCTAGGACCTCTGCATTTGATTGTTTTTGTTTCCATGAAATACTACCTATTCGTCTGTATATCCACACCTCCAGGGCTTCTATACGACTTTCTAGTTGCTTGTTCGATGTCCAGGCTTCCGCGCCATAAAGTAGCTTTGAATATACGTAGCATTTGACAATTCTCGTTTTTAATGCGTTATTAATCTCTCTAGATGTTAATACTGATTTCATGCCGTTGAAAGCATTTTTGGCCATTCCTATTCTCTTGATTTCCATTTCACTTCGGCCATCATCTGTTATTATATGTCCAAGATAAGAGAAACTTGTTACTTGTTCTAGTATCTACCCATTTACTGTGATGTTCATTGATGACCTTTCATTTTCACTGCTAATTATCATAGTTTTTGTTTTTTTGGATGTTAATATCTAAGCCACATTCTGCACTATGCCTGTTTATTTCTTACACTAGGTCTTGCAACTCTTGCTCACTTTCTGCTAGTAACACGATATCGTAAGCATATCTAAGATTGTTTATGATTCTTCTATTGATGTTAAGTCCAGGCATTTCAACTTGTTTACAAATTCTTTCCGTGTATAGGTTAAAGAAGCTCGGGGACAGTACACATCCCTGCCGTACTCCTCTTTTTATCTCTATAGGTGACGAATAGTTGTTACCGCATCTAATAGACGCCACTTATTCCCATTACAAGTTACTAATAAGTCTGATGTCCTTTCCGTCTACTCCTATATCTTAAAGGCACGTAATTAGTTGTTAATTGTTGTACTCTATCAAAAGCTTTCTTGTAGTCTATAAAACAAACATATATACTTTTTTGAACTTCTATATATTTTTCAAGTAACATCCTCAAACAGATGATTGCTTCTCTGGTGCCGCTGTTTTTGTGGAACCCAAATTGTTATTCAGCTATTTCCTCATCTATTTTATGTTGAATTCTTTCTTGAATGACATTGAGTAGTATCTTAGTTGTGTGGCTCATTAAGCTAACAGTTCTGTAATCCTCACACTCAACAGCTCTAGGCTTCTTCGGTAGTGTGATGAAAATGGATGTTTTCAAGTCCTTGGGGATGTACCCAGTATTATATATATCATTACATAATTTTGTGATAGTTTCAATGCCAAAGCTGGATAAGGATTTTATCATCTCTGTTGTTATCTTGTCAGGACCTGCAGCTTTTCTTTCTTTCATCTTTTTAATAGCCTTTTCTACTTCAGCTGTTAATATTTTTGGTCCATCTTGAGTATTATACAATGTTGATCTATTGACCTTGTTGTCCCAGAATAAATCTTCTGTGTACTCTGTCCATCTTTTTATTATGTCAGTTTGTGACATAATGTCTCATGGACGTCCACATATCCAGTCCACATACATTTCTAAATACTCAAAAGTTACAAACGTAAGCCGTCATGATAACCCTGTCTATAAATATCATAGAATATTCTAGAATAAGGGAAGGGAAGATGAAAGGAGGAGGCCTATCTTTTGATTGGCTGACCCGTAGGCGAGTAACGCGGTTTTCTAGGCTAACACTTCATTAGCCGGCAGTCGAAAATTTGATTCCAACTTGATAAGATGTGTCAATGATGCAGTGATAAAAAACGCCCTAATCATTCTCTAGGATGCAGTTTTCTACACCTCAGAGAATGAGGAAGATGGGGAGGCCTTTAATTACCAGGACAACTCCATGGAAGTCCTGGGCTCTAACCTTCAATCCAGCTTTATAATATGAAAACTCCAAAAGGTTACCGCATGACCACAGGTTGAAAATACTCAGCCTGACTTCACAAAATTCTAGCCGATGCAGATGGTACTGAGAAAGGGTTCATTAAACTCCTAACATACAGGGTTACTCTCCATTTTTGTAAATGTTCCTGGATGGATCTTCAAAATAAATTCAAGAAGTCACCCTAGGTATTGAGAGATCACCTGGTTTCAGCACGCCTCTACTGGCTAAGGGTGGATGTCAATTGTGTGTACCGGGGGCCTACCATATTTTCCCTCAAGCCAAGATTGTTGGGACATCTTGAGGTATTCCAGCTTGTTACTAGCTGAAAAGCACTACGGAGAAGGAGGATAATATATAGAGCTATTCATTCTTTCACAAATGGATTAATGATTATATAAGTGGTGTAACTTCAGAACCATTCAGTAACTTAGGGGAGATAGACTGACAAAGAAGAATGCTGTGATATATTGGATTTAGATCTCCATTAACTGGAAGCGTCAGCAAGTCGTGGACACCACGTACTGAGTAATGCATTCCTATTGACAGAAAAGTGTACTCAACGCATGACTAAACCCAGTTGTCAGCTTCTCGGACAGTCTACTCACCATTGAGAGGTCATCATTTTCATACAACTTGTCACAACAGGGAATAGACTTATAGTGGAAACATCATGGGGGAAACTGCAACCTGAGACTTACCCAACACCCTTCACAGGTGATAACAGGATGTGCACAGATCAGTATAGCAGTGTATCCCTATGCTTGCCCAAGACTATAAAGTTTACAATGTGTTACCCTCATTGACCGTTGTGAAATGATACATGCCTAAATTGAGTGTGGTGTAGGAGAATTTAGGGAGTAGAGATGTGAGGGAGGGGTGGTTTTTTTTAGATTGATGATCTATTGGGATATTGGGTGATGCATTCTGGTTTTTCATAATTTATGTCAACTAACTTACATATAAAAACCAATGTTGAAGTGTGAAGGTTGGCAAATATGAAGACTGAGTCTTCACTTGACCCTAAAGAACATTAATAAAGTATTAATAGTAAGAGAACAGTTTTGGGGTACATGTCTCTGTGGTTGTCTTGTATAACTGTTGCGATATACATCACTTTGTGAATGAATTGTCCAACTGTTGTCAAGCATCTTTCATGGTGACTGTTTACTCTACTGTTGTTGTTGGTTACTGATATTGTGGAAGTCCTGTATAGATGTTGTCAAGTATCTTCCATGATTCATGACTTGTCCAACTGTTGGTTTAACTATTTCCTTGTGAATGTGTCCAACTATTGTCAAGATCCTGTCATGTTGATGTCTTGTTCAACCGGTGTAAAGCACAGTGTGTGTTGTTTATGTTCACTACAATGGTACAGTCTGGTCCAGTTGTCAATGTGGTCATGTGTTCAAGTGTCTTGTGTCACTTGTAATGATATTAAGGAGATCAAGAATGAGGTTGGCGACCAGAGCACAGTCAACAGGATAGATGAGAAACAAGTTTTTATTTGTCGTTGTGGCTAACTGCCTAGATCTCTATATAACCTAGAAGAGAAATCATCTAATAATAATTATGTGTTGAACTTAAACTTAGGTCTAATTTCTCACAGTGGGGGTACTCGATGAGCCAAATTCTAAATGGTTTCTCTTCAAGGGTTCTGCGAGAATCATTATCTATGCCTCTAGACAAAACTTGCTGTTACTAACCTGTATCTTTTATAAAGAGATATATTTTATAGAACTTCACTCATTGGAGCTTCTGTAATTATCTATAAACCCACAGAAAACCTCACACAGTGTTATTAATTATAATTTCTCCATTTTTTCCTCTGATACAACCGTTTCCTGTTATATTATTTTTCTTTTTTTGTAAATCTTTGTATATGTTCATATAATTCTTTCGAGTTGTGTTTTATTTCCACTTTGTGTTCAATCACATTTAAAATATATTTCGTTTCTCTTCTTCTGTCTATATTAGGAGTGGTTGATCGAGTAATTATATACCCCTGTGTCACATCTAGAGACGGGGGTTGAAACCTTGGGTAAGGAAAAAATTTTATTCTGCGGAAAACAATAATAAAACTCGCTAAGCGCAGACACGACTCAGCTGCATAAGCAACAAGGATGAGTGCGCTTGAAAATCATGCCCTTAGGTTATGCTTGCGTTCGTCGGCAATGATAAACAAGTCCGTTATGAAAGATATTATTGTCTGAAACTCAAGTAAATGGCAGTCTTCTTCGTGCTCTTCCTCTTTTGATTGAGATTGCAAGAGTCTCTGCGGCATGAGCGAATGTGCTTTCCTTTATAAAACCCAAAGTACAGATCTCTTTTATGGAATAATATTTCCACCAATTATTAAAGGATAAAAACTGCAACTTGAATCATCATTTTTATATCATTACGGCAAACTGATGAAGCCCTATGCCTATGATATACTTGTATTTTCGTCGTGGGTATAATCTTGCGCATTATATAAAGCTTGATTGATTGATTGATTGATTGATTGATTGATTTAGGAACCGACACCACAGCATTCAGGGCATTCCCATAAGCGCTCCGTCCCCATCCTCAGCAGCCAGAGAAGAGTTCCACCACTAACAGTACCAGTAGCAATCTGATTATATGTCCGTCTCGCCTTTCCTCTGAGCGTCGATCGTCGGCCAGATCCCCTCGTCACCCCTCGCTGCCGCATTCTTGCCAGACCATGGTGATCCATTTGCTCCTCCGAGGTGTACACGTGATCCTACTAGGCCGCAACCACGTCTTCCTTATCATGAATCAATACTCCACCAAGTTTTGCAGAGCCAACCAATCTGTCCGCCTGTTCATTCCCCAGCACACCAGCAGGCCCCGGAGAAAAGATCCAGACGATGCTTGTCACCCGTGACTTCCGAAGTGAAGCAAGCCACTCTGCACGAAACTTACCTGACCTCACCCTACTCAGCATGCTTTCTGAGTCAGTTACAATCACGATGTGTGTGTGTATCGTATTCTCCATCCAGCGGAAAGCTGCACCGACCACCTCCACCTCGATTCTTAAGCTAGATGTTGTGGCATTATATGCCAGGCTCTCCTGCACCAAACGGCGACCATTAGCTTTTGCTAAGAACCCCCAGGAACTTCTCCTGCCTCTCAACACCGAACCATCTGTGTATATAATCTTAAAAAATCTTTTTTTAATCTTTAATCTTTTTTTTTTATCCTCCGCCTGAGCCATCCATGATTTCCCTCTTATCAGTCGCTGACCCTTAACTACGTCCAGCGCCCCATGCAACGGGTGATCTGTGTCAGCAACTACTCTGAGGTATGCCTTCGCCTGCATCACCTTGAGCCTACCAGCAACAGTCGGCAAACCAAGGATGTAACGCATACACACAACTGGGGTGTCTCTGGTGCATCCCAGAATGACCCGCATAGCTTCGTTCTGTATGCGCTCTAATTTCACCAAATGACACTTTGAGACAGTGAGAAGTCCTAGTCCATAATCAGTCACTGAGAGAATCAAGTGCTGGTATAGTGTGAAAAGCATTCTCTGCTCTGTGTCCATTTCAGCCATAGTTTTAAGTGCATTGAGTCTCTTTTGAGATCTTGTCACAACCGACTCCACATGGTCCTTGAAGGACAGGCCCCTGTCAAATGTGATCCCCAGATACTTCAGTTTGTTCTCTCTGTTGACGCTTCTACCATCTATCGTGAGGCTTGAGACATCAGTTCTCACAATCCTGTTGCCCAGAGAGCACCACAAAACAGCTGCCTTTTCCGGGTGGATGACAACACTCATTTCAGTGCAACTGTCAATCACTTTGTCTACTGTCGCCTGTAGCTCCTGGGCTGTTTGCTCCCTATCTCTCCCCTGCCTATATGCAAGAATATCATCTGCAAATGTTAGTATTCTTCCAATCCCTGGTGCTTCTAGGTTTGCAATCTTGCTCGTATACACGTTAAAGAGCACCGGTGAGATTGCAGATCCCTTTGGCAGTCCCGGGTTTAAAATATGTGGCTCCGAGGTCCATGCACCCAGACGGAGAGCAACCCGACGAGAATGCAGGACGGCTGCAAGCCAGTTCACAAACCAGGGATTTACCCCCTTCTCCATCAGTGCGGTCATCAAAAGATCAGAGCGAACTCTGTTGTACACATCCTCGAGATCAAGCGCTGCCGACATCGTTTCCTGTCTACTCTGGAACCCCTCATAAACGTCAAAGGCAAAAGTGGCTGCATTTGACCAGGTATCTTTTCCTGGCCTGTAGTTCCTCAGACCTCTTGGAAGAAGCTTCCACCTTTCCAAAAACGCTTGCAGCTTGACAGCGGCTATTTTCTCTAAAATCTTCCCAAATGTATTTTGAAGGGTGATGATCCTAAAGCCGCTAAGCTTTGAATGATCCTTGAATGGTTTTGGGAGAGGGATGAGATAGCTATGTAACCAATCCTGTGGTACTGATGCTGTCCTAATGCTCTGGTTAAAGCAGTCGGTCATCTTCAGGTCTACATCGCTCAAAACCTTCATGTGGCCATACCTAACATCATCGGGCACTGGTGCCGTGTCTTTTGCCGTTTTCAAAATATGTTTAACATCTTCAACCCGTATAATATCTTCATAATACATATTCTCCAACTGCCAGATAATTCCTCTCTAACTGCATCCCTGGTATCCGCATCATTATGATTGGTCTGCTGTAAAAATCTCTTGAGAAACGCTTCCCCTTTCTCTTTGTCTGTTGTCACGCGCACACCATCCTCTCTATAAATTGTTCCCACTGTCATAGGGAGGAGGGGAAGAGAGGCAGAGGCAGACCAAGAGAAATGATGCTGGATGGATTGAGACGGTGGCACGGAGGAATATCAGCAGCAGAGTTGATCCAGAAAACCAAAGACCGAGATCTGTGGAGAGCTATGAACGCCTACGCAAGCTGGCAGGGCACTTGATGATGATGACTGTCATAGGCCGATCTTTTCTTTGCATTTGTCTGTGCAGTTTCCAGAATTTTCGCAGTGTTTTATCACCTCCAATCTTCTTCATAAAACATTCCCATTTTACTTTCTTGGCCTCTGCAGCACAGCGCTTGAAAGCCTCCACCATGTCTTTCTTGACTTTTTCCGCTGTGTCCACTTCCTCTCGTGAGGTTCGGGGTGTCTGTTGCACTTTTCCTAGCTGCTTCACTGCAGCTCTCTTTGCTTTCCAAGCATTGTCTACTTCTGGGGTCCACCATAGGGGCTGCAAAAAAGGAGTTTTAACAGTCCTATTGCATGCCCCCTGTCTGAGGCGTCCAAGAAGCTGTCGGTCCACTCATACCGGAAGGTTTTGAGCACTCTCCCAGCCTTAACTTTCTTGGATTTAGAGATCAGGACTGAACATGGCATGTGATCACTCCCATGGTCATTCAAAACAGTCCACTTTACATCAAGGACTGATGACTGGGAGACAAGTGCCAAGTCAATAGCAGTGTCTGCATCGACAGGCCTCATTGCAATTCTAGTCGGCCTACCATCATTTATGCAGACCACATCAGAGTCCACCATGGCATCCGCAAGGGCAATTCACTGTCGGTTGTCTCTGTATAAAGCTTGAGTAAGTTTACACTGTAGTTGGTGTTCTTTGTACTCATACTCGTTAAGGCATTTCTGAAAATGTGCATTTTAAAATAATTGTATAAACATATGCAAAGAACCTCATTTGATCATGTAAAATTCTTTTACAGAACATCCATGTCATCACGACACATAGAAAAGTGTTTCGATCCATTGCCATTTCCATGCTCTTTTGTTCCAGAAACTACACCTTCCACCATTGTTCTTTCTAAACAACTATATTGTTTCGAATGACAAAAGTTTTAGTTTCCGAGATACAATGCGATTTATAAGCCAGCCTTCTTCTATATCCAGATCTTGCAGAATTTAAGTATCTTTCCTCTTCTTGGTCCATGATATTCTAAGAATCTCTCTCTCTCTCTCTCTCTCTCTCTCTCTCTCTCTCTCTCTCTCTCTCTCTCTCTCTCTCTCTCTCTCTCTCTCTCTCTCTCTCTGTAACATGTAAGCTCAAAAGCCCTCATTTTCTATTTTATTGCTTACAAAAAGGTCAATGACCAAACTCACACCCGTATGTTGCCGCAAGGAAGTTGCATGGTCTCAAAAATGTAACTATACTTTGCTTACTGGTGTTGTGCAATAGGTTCTTAATACTGTTTAAAAGTCAACACTATTTCACCATAACTGTGTCTTTTGTCATGTGACTTTGAACGGCAAGGGTGATCTACATATCACAGTATTATTTAGACCACAATCTACTTTGGTCAAGGAATTATATCTTATAGAGTAAATGTGACATATTCGAACACATGAAGAAACGCGGCATGTGTCACGAAGTGTGGTGTGCTACAATATCCTTCACTAATGGTCTAAGCATACACAAGATGACTACATATTGTGAGAGGTAACACACTGTGATTTATGCGACTTGTATAAGTGATCCCTCTTTAAACATTCCATGTAACACATAGGACGCATATGGGTACATGGTGGGAGACCCACATTTGTATATACCAATCGGCGCTCACCGAGTGATATGCTCATTATAATGCCAGTCGCCTATACTTGTCAAGACATTCGTTGGTACCAATTTAGACTGAGTTGACCTGGCATTCCAGGTGAATTTTTTAAATGTTAATTCACAAAAGTACGGATTGAATCCATGGCCACCAGATCCGTAGTTACATCGTCAAGCCCAGACGTTGGCAACCTATGGCGCGCGTGCCAAGGCTGGCTCATGGATCGGTTTTCAAAGACACGCAGAGTGAAATGAAATACAGTGTATGCTGTCATTCTCCGATCAAATATGTTGTTAAATAGAAGCAAATAATTATTTAAAAGCGTTTCCTGTTTTTTTTTAATTCCTCCACACCAAAGGTTGTTAGACAGTGAAGGTAAGAATAGGTGATCTGATGTAGACTAACTGATTAAGTGTGGAACAGCAATAAGCGACATTGTTGAAATTATACTTCCGTTCTATCCCACAATTTTCTCCCGATCACGCCCAGAGAGATTTCGATGGTCCTCTCGGCTGTTGCATACGCATGCCGGCACAGTTCGGTGCATGAAGCACACAAGTTTGTTGTGTTATTAACTAATAAGGTGCAGTTAAAAAGACTTACAATGGCAAACAAAAAGTTAATAAACCAAAACAAACCTTGATATACACTCGTCACAAGACTTTTGGTCAAACTGTTTTGAATCCCAAAACACCCGTGCTTTCAGAAGTATGAATGAAGCTGAAAATGGCCAAATACGTACCTGATTCTAAACAGTTAGCCAGAGAGAAGCAAAATAAACAACAACAAAAATTTTTAAAAAAAGTAGATTTCCATTTATTGACTGACTCAGATCAATAATAATCAATGATCATTGTAAAGTTTTAATAACGTGTTTCATGATTAATTATTTCATTGTTGTTTTTTTTTTCTTGATCAATCTATTGGACTATCGGGACACCTTTGGGCAAGGCGGAGTACCCAATTATCCCCCAGATCAGGGTTACGGGAAGCCCTAGTGAAGGTGGTGAATGAAGTTAAAGAGCAGCCAACAAATATTTCTAAGTTATGGTCTCCTACTTCACTACGATAGGCAGAGAATATCTTCTTTTTTTTCGGGGGGGCGGGTGTGTGCAGGTGGGGATTGGCTACTGTCATCGACCAGTATGGTTACTGCTATGAAGGAAAGCAATGGCAAACTACTTTCTATACAGATGCCAATAAATTCATATTTTGCATCTCGGAGCAGTCATACCATTTAGATGGGAGATGTTTTGAAATGATTAAAACAAGAATCGCCATGGCGAAGGTAGCCTTTTGCAAGATGGAAAACACACTGACCAATTTTTAAAAATGGTATTTGCAACGAGAAAAAAAATGTCCAGAAGCTAAATAGAACCTGTGCTTTTGTACGGATGTGAAGCGTTGACATTGAACAAACAGGTTGAAAAACACCTGATGGCTGTGGAAATGTGCTTTCTGAGGGAAATGCAAAGAATACCATGGGCAGACAGCAAAACCATTGACCAAGTCCTACAAGAAACAAATGAAAATCGTAAACTTGTTAAAGAAATTAGACGTAGACAGTCACAATTTTTGGTCACGCTATGAAAAGAAATGAATTGTAGAACTTGGTGATAACTGGCAAGATCGAGGGAAGAGAACAAGGGGAGGGTAGAGAAGTAAATATCTGGACAGCTTGGCCACGTGGCATGGTCATCACAAGAACACTGAGCTGATCCACGACTCTGGTGATCGAGTAAGATGGTGAAACAAAGACGCCCAAGCTTATCGGCATGGCACATGATGATGGTGATTGGACTATTTGTCTTTTAAAACAAACTATGCATCTGACAGTTTTAAACGGTGCAAAACATAATTTTTGCATTAGTTGATATTTATATTAAATGTTAATAATGTACACAAAATTCTAATAGGTTGTCAATGTAGCGAAAAACTGTTAATTCAAAATTAAATTATTTTCTTTATTAGAAGTATATAAAAGTTTGGTGGTCTTACCTTGGCACTGACTGACATTCCATTATAACTTCGGCACGCCACGAAATGGGGTGATTAAAGAAAGAGATAGGGCATGAAGTCTCTAATTCTAACAGCCACTATTTACGAAATGGCTTGATAAGACTTGCAAGGGGTGTAGACTAGTTATAAAGTGATGTTTCCTAACAAATGGCCAATAGAGCACCGGAAATTCACCGAACCTCTAGGAGGAGATCCCTCACTCTTTGTACACAGAGGGTCCGTGTGGGTATATGGCCACAATCAGCCCCAGGGTGGTGTCTTCCTTTGATAAGTTGTATCAATGAGAACACACATAACAAAACCTTAAACACAAAGTTATAAGTAAATAAACAACTCTAGTGTACAACCTAAATCATTATATTGGGATACCATGGAGAAGGGTTCCTGTGTGTATGTTTGAGTGGCATAGTATATCATTACACATCCACAATATAAAATCAATACAATTATATATCAATAAAATACATACAAATTATCTCCAATTTGTTAATTAAATGTTGAGATATTTTCCCCAATGAAGGAATTAAACTAACACATTCTTAACTCCACTCAGATGATAAGGGTTTTCTAGATCACACGGGGAAAATCCATGTTTTAACGTAAACGATGTGAAAGTCCATGTTTAAATTAAACAGAGTAAAATTCCATGTTTAAATAAACCACAGTGCGCGAATGTTGATGTCCATATAGAAGTGTTAATGGCCATTCCTAACACACAGAAGTGCTAATGTTAATTCCTAACAACACATAACTGCTAATGTTCATTCCTAACAACACGGATGGGGGGGGGGTGTTCATAAGTCTGCGGATGTTGGCACTGGAAAACCAATAAATAGTAATAAAGGGTCTAGTGGTGTTTACTAGGCTGAGGTTGGTGTTCATACAATGGATGGGCCAGTGATGACCAAGGGTGAATCACTTTTCATGCATTGGAAAGGCTTCTTCCTCTGTGTGCCTTGGAGACTTTGACCCTCCTGTTGCCATTCTTCATCAGTTATATAAAATACCCAATTTTCAGCCTATCATAGACCTTTTCGGCTGTATGAAAAAAACCACCGTTCCTTGTAGAAAATATGTGCCAAACAATATAGCTATACCCACATAAACACAGTGGGGAAAGAAAACAATCACCAAACAACATCAAAGAAACGGAGAGAGAGAAAATATGGGGGGAGAGAGAGAAAGAGAGAGAAATGAGAGAGAAAGAAAGAGGGAAGGTGACGGGATGATTACCTAAGGGCAGGCCTGTCTGGCCTAGCTCTGTTGGGCCTCATCTCTCCAACATCTGATATAGTCCTTCTCCCCTTATATTGACATATGTCTCTCTCACCCCTGCCTTGTTGAGGGAAATCATTCTCGTTCTTTCAAGGCTCCAGCGCCGAGAATATCTCGTGGACATCAGAAAGACTGGTGTCATTTCTCCATCTGGGCAATGCTTCTCTTTCACATATAAATGTATAGTTAACCTCACATCACATGTATACATTTATACATAACTCTTTATTATTTCTCCATACATTCATATACATCCAAAGAAACATAGTCTCCTCTGAATATAAAGTAAAGAAATTATAAGAGATTGCCCAGAAAAGTGTCTCCGTGTAAGACCACAAGTGATATTCTAGAACAGCATCATGATAGTTCTTGACTAAACATAACCACACATGGAAAATCTGAATGACTAGAGGAATTGAAGTTCATTTCTCATATAGCGTATGAACAGAACAAGAATAACTTTCAGTCATTATCTCCCTAAGTCGTAGAAATAATCACATATTTTCTTCCCAGGATTACTCTATATCTTCATAAAGAAACTCTACTATAAATTCAGATGTACTAGTTCTTAAGTTTACTATGGATTCCAACTTACCAAAAACCATCAAGAATTAAAACAAAATCGCCACAACAGCCAGACTGGCCAACACGTCTTGATCTGTCAGTGAACTTTTGGCGACTGCGCCTCGACAATACAACTTCTTACCGGCAACTCTTGAGCTCACTTTTTAACATATATTACGTTAATAGAGAGTACTTTTGCCGCTCCAACGACAAGCCTTAATTTCCGCGCGAATATGACGTCACGCGAGCGTAGGCTTTGTTAGTATTCCCTAAATTCTGGGACAAAGAGATAATGTTCCCATTTTCGTCCCCTGTCTTTACAAGCGGTAATTCTCCGTGACAATGTAGGCAAACATCTTCTGGGATGGGCTCCCTTACCTCATCTCCCCATCTCGCCTATGATCAAACGCCAGGTTTTCTGCTATTCTAAGCTGTTGTTTACAACTCCGGTCGTTGCCAATTTTCTAAAGGGGAAAGGGGCGTGGAGAATTTTTGTCATCGTTAAGAATTAGGGAGTGCCTCCGTCTTAACACTGTGAACTATAAAATAATTATTCCTCTCTATTCGGTAGGGGGATGATAGGCACTGACATTATAAATAGAAATGTCACACACGACAAAAAGGTTGTCGAACTCTGATCTAGCCACGACTCTACGATGGCTCCCTAAAGTACCCATGATTTTTTTTTTTTTTTTTTACATTTTGTTATTGTTCTTTTCAGGGACTGAACAAATTAAATTAACACAACCGTAACCTCTCAATATGTCTCAAATGGCCATGCAATATTTAAAGCATTAATTTTCTTGGTTCTTCAAGTAATATATAGACCGTTATGAGTGATCATGCTCCTTTACAATCGTACATCACTGTCATGAACCCACTATAATCACGATAGATGATGAAACAACAGAGGCAGGCTATATTCGAACTTACAATTTTCAAAAGCGCCGCTGGTCTATGATGATTCCCTGGAGAAACGGGAAAAGAGTTCCCGATTGTCGTAAAACAGACTCAAGATGAAAAGGCAAAGCGCCGCCATGATTTGGTTGCCACATGTTGTTGACAGGAGAATGACGTCACGAGGTCAATCCCAGATTATATAAAAACAAGCTTGTTGTCGGGAGTGCACAATAAAATTGACCTAGGCTCAGGTGTTGAATAGCTCAGTGTTCGTAGTGAAAAGAATCCCGCATGTTACTACCAGTGTATTGGAGAATAAAACATGTGTCTTTCATGGCAATTTGGAGATTCAATTCGGACTATGAGCTAGGAATTCATAGGGTATCTGCAATTAACATTTAAATGTTAATAATGTGAAATAGTAAAATGATAGTTAGAGTTTAGAAATTTAACGTAGTGGTTGCTTTGTAGTCAGGTATAAAAACAGTGTCGACGACAATAGACAGTCGCAGTGTTAAACTAACTAGTGTGAGATGTAAATTAGCTCAGCTAGTTGAGGTTAGTGAAATGGGATGATATTTCGTGTGATTGGGAATGGGGGGGGGGGATAGAGGAAATGTCCAAGGGTGGGATATTCCAGTGGGGGTCTACTGGGGTTCTACACTTCGTATATTGGTATTTCCTTGTCGTGCCCTAACTCAGGCCAAGGGGAGGAGCTCTTCTGGCATGACAGAGATTGGTTCACTGTCATGAATCTGAGTAAAGACTGTAAACCTACACTCATCTAATAGGAGTCAGTATCAGATTGCCCTCACCGAGTCTGTTGTGTCTCTTTCACAGGTTCCCCTCGGGTTTTCAAAGAACAGATGCTGAATTGTTTGTATCATGGAGAACTTGGTACGAGGAGATCTGTTCAGTGGCCTGTGCATTTGGCCCATGAGAAAAGGGTTTATTATGTCACACCACGGGTGTAAGAACAATATCGTGTTTGATTATCACAATACAAGTGAACTAACATTAAAGTGTTGAGTATCACACTATAAGTGAAATAACAGTAGAGTGTTGCTTTTCACAATACAAGTGACATAACATTAGAGTGTTGTAACATTTGCACACCACCATGTGAAATATTAATAGGAATTAATTCAAAGAACGAGAACAGTGTAATAGTGAAAACGGTAGGACTTGTAAGGATGAGTCATTTATTCCCAGGAACCGTGTTACTTGTTTTCAATAGGCAAGGAAGGTTTATGGTTCGGAACCATGTAGACATTTATTAACAGGGTGTATGATCGCTGTCAGATCAATAACGGACTATATTCGTGATTGGTGACCAGGAATCTGGATTATCAAAGGGGCTACCGGAGAGAGTCAACATCGCACAAGAGGGACACGGCGTGTGGTGAGGTTTTTGTTTACTGACCCGTGATGATGTGGTGTAACTCGTACAATGATGATCAAAATGTGATCCGGAGCTTCGTGGTCTAATGTCTACGTATACACCTAGAATATGCGACACAAATTCTACACATTACACACACACACACACACACACACACACACACACACACACACACACACACGTCTCCCACATATACTCTTAGCTTTAATAAATTTCTTGTATTTATTTGTTGAGGCTAGAGTTGTCAAGTATGTTATGTTGGGGAAGAATGATCAAGGGGTGAGCAAGAATGAGAAGACGGTGTCCTTGGACTGAGGGAGTGTTGTGGACGGAATCTGGTGGATATCTCCAGAATAGTGATATTGAAACTGGGAAAAATGTGGGTGTTGATTCCCCTCACTCCAGGGACGACACTATAGAAGTAATATCTCTCAAGACACTATCGTAGAGAGAGAGAGAGAGAGAGAGAGAGAGAGAGAGAGAGAGAGAGAGAGAGAGAGAGAGAGAGAGAGAGAGAGAGTACTTAACACGACATTATTGGGGGCTCTTAAACGTGATCTTTGGACAGCGGGATCTCTCATAAACGGGATCTGTCGACAGTGGGATCTCTCGACAGGGGGGATCCTTTGACATCGGGATTTCTAGACGACGGGATCTTTTAACAAGGGATCTTTAGTTAGAGGACGGGGATATCCTATTAGTGAGAATCCACTAGAGTGAATGTGGATACGGGTTAAGACACATATCTTGCCTGTTCACACTTCACATGTCTACTTAGGTCTGTGGTCCTAATTCTACTCTTGTCACTGAGTGATTGTGTTGTGTTGTGCTGTGTGGTTAAATATATAGATACCTGTTAATTAGTCATTGCATATATATTTGCTTAGAGATAAAATCTACACTCAATCTGCTGACGTTCTTCTCTGGAATATGGCCACTCCTATACTAACCATGGCAGAACTAAGGGCAAAGGGGGAAGAAATGGGCTTGTCGGGCTCTGCTCTAACAGATTACATACAGGAGGTGGAGAGGGATTATCGTCAAGCAGAAAGGGAAGATCGGAAGGCCGAGTTGGAATTGAGGAAGATGGAGCTTGAAACTAAGAGGATAGAAGCTGAGCAAGCCACTAGAAGGGTGGAACTTGAAGCTGATCAGGCAGCTAAGAAACTGGAAGCTGAGCAGGCAGCTAAGAAACTTGAAGCTTAGCAGGCAGCTAAGAAACTTGAAGCTGAGCAGGCAGCCAAGAAACTGGAATTTGAAGCTGAGCAGGCAGCTAGGAAACTTGAAGTTGAGGAAGCTGCTAGGAAACGGGAAGCGGAGCAAGAGGCTCAGAAAAGGGAGCACGAGTACCGGATGAGGGAACTCGAGTTGAAGAGGCAATCTAATGGAGAAACTGAGGGAGCAGTTGGAGGTTCCTCCATCCCAGGCTCAACCCCAGCAGGTGGACATAGTTACCATGCTATGAAGTTTCCTATAGCGGTCTACGAGGAGGACAAAGAGAAGATTGACAAGTACCTTCAACGCTTCGAGGCCATGTCTGTTGCTATGGGTCTGGACCGTGACAAATGGTGTCTTAAGCTTCCCAGCGATTACGCTGGACCGGCTACGAGGTTTTTTCTCGCCTGCCACCAGGACATGAGAACAATTATGACGAATTGAAGACGGCTCTGCTGAAACGATTCGAGGTTACGTCACACTCCTACCGGAAAAAATTTCGAGCAGCGAAACGAGAACCGGGAGAGTTGTTTACCGCCTACAGTTTGCGTCTAAAATCCTATCTCCATAAATGGGTGGATTTGGCTGGGTTCGCACATGACTATGAGAGTCTGGAAGACCTCATGGTGGTCGACCAGCTGAAGAAGCAAATGTCGAAACCTCTCAGGACATTCCTGGGAGAACAAGGAGCGGAACGTATTGACCTCGTGACAAAATTAGCAGAACGGTTCGTCGAGGTACATGGGGAGGCAGGGGAAAACCTTCCAACCAACACCAAAAGTCAGGAGAAACATGAAAAGAAGAAACCCAAAAACTCAGGAACCAAAAAGGGGGAACATTATGTACAAAAATCAGAGGAAAGTTCAGAAAAGACGAAGGAGGGAAGCAAGAGCACTTCAAGCTCTACACCAAAACGACCTTGGTCGGAGAAGTGGTGCTCAATTTGTAAGTCCCCCTCTCACAATACGAGGGACTGCAAATCGAAGGCTAAGATCCCTCACTTCGCAGCATGTCAAGTGACTTCCATGGAGGTTGTCACTGAAAATGCCAAAGTCAACAAGGAAGCTCGCCACCAGGAGAGCTCACTCAAGGCCGGCACTAGAAAATCTAGGACAGGGAAATGGTGCAACCAATGCAAGTCAAACACGCACAATGCTATTGACTGCAGGGGAAAGTCAGGAGATTCTCAATTCGTAGGGTGCCCCGGGAAACCTAAGGTGGAGCCCACCAAATAGGTCGAGGCCGAGGACGAAACTCCAGACCAGGAAAAACCACCTGTAGTGGAATTGGTAGATGTTAACGGTCGTCAAGTGGAGTGTTTGTACGACACAGGACTGGACGGGGAGGCCGTGATTTCTGCGGATCTGGTAAACCCAGAACAATTCACAGGTGAGACCATGGAGATACAGCCTGCACAGAAGAGTGCTGTGGCCATGAAGAGGCCTATTGCTAACGTGGAGATTCGGTCAAGGTACGTCACCGGCACAATCAAGGCTGCTGTATTGACCGATCCCATTTTCCCGTCATCCTCGGTTGCCGGTATATCTTTCTGGGAATGCCCAGGGAGCCAATTTATATGGGAGCAATTCAGACTCGCTCTCAGACGAGAACGGAAGAGGCAGAAGCAATTGTGACTAACCCCATGCCGGGGGAGCTACGAACTGCCCAGAGTGAGGATGTTACTCTATGTCCTTGCTACAAAAAGCTGCAGAAAAGTGCTGATCCACCCAAACGGGGGCAGTACTACATGAAGAATAGGATACTCTAAAGGAGAGCAGGAAGGGGAGACCACCTATACGGTCAGTTGGTCGTCCCGAAAGCTCACCGGTCCCAGATTCTTCATATGGGGCATACCATCTCCTTTAGTGGACATATGGGTATTGCCGCCACCATGCAGCGGATTTCCTGCCATTATTATTGGCCGGGAATGACAGATGATGTGCGTCGGTATGTGAAGTCATGCCCTGAGTGCTATAGGGTGGCACCAAAACATTGGACAGCACCTGTGGTCTTGGGTGAGATGCCCATCATGAACTATCCTTTCGAGAGGGTAGCCATCGATATCGTGGGTCCACTTCCTAGGACTAGGAAGAGGAACATGTATATTCTCACAATGGTGGATTGCTGTACAATGTGGGGTGAAGCCATACCGTTGACCACGATTGACTCGAAACGAGTAGCGGACGCACTGATGGAGGCCTTTACAAGATTAGGCTTCCCTGATCAAATTCTGACAGACAATGGGTCCCAGTTTTGTGGAAAACTCATGGAGGAGGTATTTAGGGTGTTCCACTCTAACCACATACATACCATCCCTTACCACCCTCAAGCCAATGGACAAGTAGAGCGTTTCAACGGCACGTTGATGACAATGCTCAGGAAACTGGCACAGGAAAAACCTGATAGGTGGAATGAATATATCCCAGCAGCACTTTTTGCTTATCGGGAAGTTCTCATGGCTCAACAGGACTACCACCCGCTACGTTGCTGTTTGGTCGTCCAATCAAAGGACAGTTGGAAGCCATGTTGAGGGGTTGGACTGAAGAGGGGACGTCAGAAGAAGTGATCTCATCTTATAAATACGTGGAGGAACTGAAAGAAAAACTCCACAGGCGAATCAAAACTTGAAAAAGACCAGAAAAAGACATGCGGCTTACTACAACCGTAGGTCAAAAGACAGATCTCTAGAGGTGGGAGACAAAGTCTTTTTGCTACTCCCAACGGGAAACAACAAACTGGAGATAGGTTGGCAAGGACCATTTCCCGTGGAAAGGGTGATATCCAGAACCAACTATCAGATCCGGATCCGGGGAAAGTCGAAGATTTTCCATATCAATCTCCTGCGGAAATACGAGGAGAGACCCGGAGACAAAGCAGCTCACCTCATGGCAATGGCAGTTGCAGTGGAGACGGAAGTGGGAACCAATGAGGGCAGGGAATATCCCTTGATACACCAGGAAACCTATAGAGATGTGCAAGTGAACCCTGATCTGACCTCCCAGGAGAGGGAAAAGATTACCCAGGTTCTCGAGTCTCATAAGAAGATACTGACTGATAAACCAGGACGAACGAGGTTGGTGGAGTTCGAGATGACTTTGACCACTCAAGAACCTGTTCGCCAAAAGGTTTACCCAGTTGCATTCTATAAAGAAAAGGCCCTGGAGGAGGAAATACAGAAACTGTTGGAGGATGACGTGATTGCACCATCCACATCCCCATACAATGCAGGGGTAGTTTTGTTACGCAAACCAAGTGGAGAACACCGGTTGTGTATAGACTACCGACTTCTGAACAGTCATACACAATTTCAGGTGGAACCTTTGCCGAATTCAACGCAGTTTTTCGCTAGGCTCCATAAGGCAAGGTATTTCTCAAAGGTGGATCTGAGTCGCGGGTATTATCAGATTCCGGTAAAACCGGAGATTCGACCACTGCTGGCCTTCATTACACCCAGTGGACACTACGAATTCAAGGTCATGCCCTTTGGACTCAGCAATGCACCTAGTGTGTTTACTCGCATGATGAGGACTTTACTAGATCCTTTACAGGATCCGTCCATTGTATCATTCATGGATGATATTCTGATTTCCAGTGACAGCTTAGATGACCATTTGCAATCCTTGGAGAGTGTTTTTAATAGACTCAAGGAAGCAGGGCTTACAGCTCGTCCAACCAAGTGCATGATTGGTTACCAGACTCTGGAATTTCTGGGTCACGCCATTACTCCAGGACAAATTGTCCCAGAGCAGAGAAACCTAGAAAAAATCAGAAATGCACAAAGGCCGAAAACGAAGAATGATGTGAGATCGTTCCTCTCGTTGTGTGGGTTTTACCAAAAATGTATCCCGCATTTCACTGAACTGGGAGCTCCGTTAACGGAAACCTTAAAAAAGGGATTCCCGGACCAAATTATTTGGACACCAAAATGCGAGAGTGCCTAAAGTCAGTTGAAGGAGGCCTTGGTCAGCAAACCTGTGTTACAGCTCCCTGACCTTTCCAAACCATTTGTGTTGAGAACGGATGCGAGTGGGATTGGGGCAGCTTTGTTACAGGAAGGAAAAGACGATGCTTCGGTTTTGAAACCTGTGGCATACGCAAGTAAGAAACTTCTCCAGGCTGAGAGGAATTATTCGACCGACGAGTGTTTGTCGCTCGTATGGGCCGTGCAGAAATTCCAGACCTATTTATATGGAGTTCAGTTTCGGGTTCAGTCGGATCATCAGCTCCTGATGTTCCTGGCTACATCTCAGAAGCTCAACGCCCGTTTGATGCGTTGGTCGTTGCTACTTCAACCATACCATTTCACAGTGGAGTATATACCTGGGAAGGAAAATGTTGGAGCGGATTTTCTATCCAGGCACCCAACTCCTGAAGAAGAAGAAGAATAAATCATCTGGATCGAGTTTACAGTGGAAAAGAGTGAGATGGACTACTCACTTAAGAGGGGGCCTATGTCATGAACCCACTATAATCACGATAGATGATGAAACAACAGAGGCAGGCTATATTCGAACTTACAATTTTCAAAGGCGCCGCTGGGCTATGATGATTCCCTGGAGAAACGGGAAAAGAGTTCCCGATTGTCGTAAAACAGACTCAAGATGAAAAGGCAAAGCGCGCCATGATTTGGTTGCCACATGTTGTTGACAGGAGAATGACGTCACGAGGTCAATCCCAGATTATATAAAAACAAGCTTGTTGTCGGGAGTGCACAATAAAGTTGACCTAGGCTCAGGTGTTGAATAGCTCAGTGTTCGTAGTGAAAAGAATCCCGCATGTTACTACCAGTGTATTGGAGAATAAAACATGTGTCTTTCATGGCAATTTGGAGATTCAATTCGGACTATGAGCTAGGAATTCATAGGGTATCTACAATTAACATTTAAATGTTAATAATGTGGAATAGTAGAATGATAGTTAGAGTTTAGAAATTTAACGTAGTGGTTGCTTTGTAGTCAGGTATAAAAACAGTGTCGACGACAATAGACAGTTGCAGTGTTAAACTAACTAGTGTGAGATGTAAATTAGCTCAGCTAGTTGAGGTTAGTGAAAGGGGATGATATTTCGTGTGATTGGGAATGGGGGGGGGGGATAGGAGAAATGTCCAAGGGTGGGATATTCCAGTGGGGGTCTACTGGGGTTCTACACTTCGTATATTGGTATTTCCTTGTCGTGCCCTAACTCAGGCCAAGGGGAGGAGCTCTTCTGACATGACAGAGATTGGTTCACTGTCATGAATCTGAGTAAAGACTGTAAACCTACACTCATCTAATAGGAGTCAGTATCAGATTGCCCTCACCGAGTCTGTTGTGTCTCTTTCACAGGTTCCCCTCGGGTTTTCAAAGAACAGATGCTGAATTGTTTGTATCATGGAGAACTTGGTACGAGGAGATCTGTTCAGTGGCCTGTGCATTTGGCCCATGAGAAAAGGGTTTATTATGTCACACCACGGGTGTAAGAACAATATCGTGTTTGATTATCACAATACAAGTGAACTAACATTAAAGTGTTGAGTATCACACTATAAGTGAAATAACAGTAGAGTGTTGCTTTTCACAATACAAGTGACATAACATTAGAGTGTTGTAACATTTGCACACCACCATGTGAAATATTAATAGGAATTAATTCAAAGAACAAGAACAGTGTAATAGTGAAAACGGTAGGACTTGTAAGGATGAGTCATTTATTCCCAGGAACCGTGTTACTTGTTTTCAATAGGCAAGGAAGGTTTATGGTTCGGAACCATGTAGACATTTATTAACAGGGTGTATGGTCGCTGTCAGATCAATAACAGACTATATTCGTGATTGGTGACCAGGAATCTGGATTATCAAAGGGGCTACCGGAGAGAGTCAACATCGCACAAGAGGGACACGGCGTGTGGTGAGGTTTTTGTTTACTGACCCGTGATGATGTGGTGTAACTCGTACAATGATGATCAAAATGTGATCCGGAGCTTCGTGGTCTAATGTCTACGTATACACCTAGAATATGCGACACACATTCTACACATTACACACACACACACACACTTCTCCCACATATACTCTTAGCTTTAATAAATTTCTTGTATTTATTTGTTGAGGCTAGAGTTGTCAAGTATGTTATGTTGGGGAAGAATGAGAGGGGGCATGATCAAGGGGTGAGCAAGAATGAGAAGAAGGTGTCCTTGGACTGAGGGGGTGTTGTGGACGGAGTCTGGTGGATATCTCCAGAATAGTGATATTGAAAGTGGGAAAAATATGGGTGTTGATTCCCCTCACTCCAGGGACGACACTATAGAAGTAATATCTCTCAAGACACTATCGTAGAGAGAGAGAGAGAGAGAGAGAGAGAGAGAGAGAGAGAGAGAGAGAGAGAGAGAGAGAGAGAGAGAGTACTTAACACGACAATCACTTGTGCCGATTTTAATGCATGCGATACTTTCACACCATTTCGTTGTCTTTTTTTCTGCCCTTCATTTTCCAACACAAGCCAAGCCGTTTTTGAACTTGATTGGATAGATTTTGTAGCTATTATGTTAGCCAACCGTATGCCAACCCTCCCTAGTCCCTATTACGACATGCATGGTAGGTTCCAGTGTTAGTGTCCTTAGCTCCGCTTATGGGCTCCGGTAACACATGGGTAATATTACGCAATGATAATAAAGTATTAATTTGTTCTTACAGTTGCCCGCTGTTACTGTTGTTATTAATAATGTCAAATTTAACTGTGTGTTCTTTATTTATTATTTTTCCCATGATATAGATACAAAGGCTGACTTCATCTTGCTGAAGCATGTGACTTGTTTCCTTCGTGTCTTAGCCTCATGCAGAATATCTTCATTAATTAAATGGCTGTTCAATGTGTTTAACAGTCGTCTTTAATATGTTATTTCTCAGACTACCGGGGGGGGGGGGGGGGGGATTGTTAATAAAATAAGAAAGTGTGTGCAGGTGTGCGTTTGTGAGAGAGATTTCAGACAGAAATCTAGCAAGAGATAAAGATAGATGATAGAGTGGGGAATACAATTAAAGATATAGATAAGGAGGGATGAATGGATGAATAGGTAGATTGGTAAGTAGGCAGGCAGGCAGGCAGGTGGGTAGGTAGGCAGGTAGGTAGGTAGGTAGGTAGGTGGGCAGACAGACAGACAAACAGATTGGCAGGCAGGCAGGCAGACAGACAGACAGAAGAGCAGACGGGGGAGGGCGGGTATATGGATGAGTGTATTAGTAGATGGATAGGCAGTATGAAAGATAGAGGTTAATAAATAGTCAACAACATAAAATAATAAAGAAGCGCCGAACAACTGAAAGACTGTGGAATCGTTCTCAGAACGTCCTTAAGTGCTGGAGACAAACTACCAAGTCACGAGTTGGTACATAGCTGATTTCAGCTGCTGCGATAGCTAGCCAGAGTTGGACTGCGCGCTGTAAGTCTAGCCATAGCTATTTCGTGACACGAATTCTCGCCGCCAGTGTTAACGCAATTTCCAACCTGAAATTCTTTTTTTTATTTTATGACTCAGGGTTTTTCCAGACATGCATTTTTGGAACCAGGGGATTTTCACACTTTGAAAACCGAACCTTCACATATTTTGTTTGTCTCTTTCACAGATTGTAAGCACATAAAATAATGTAACGTATATTAGTCACAATATTAGAATTAAAAGCTATAGGCGTATCGGAATTCACAAAGTTACCTTCAAATATGTTCCAGGCATTCCTTACAGTGTTGAATGAGGCATTCAGTGATAGTGTTAATATACACCGCTGCTCCCTGCAGTTGAAGTGATGCTGTCTGCTCACAGTAAACTGTCTTATTAGAAGAGGCTTTGTTCATGATATCTTCTTTTAATTTTGAGAGCAGACACGGATTTGCTTCTCTGTCTGTCCAATAGTCTTGTGTTCAAACCCCTACCAAGGCTAGGTTTGTTTCTTTTAAATTAATCTGAGCTATCATGACGACCCAGCCTAAGTTGTAAGTAAAATGTAAGTAAACACATAGGCCGCATATTTGTATAGACTATTGGGCATTCTTTCACATCGAAAGACACCATGCGAAGGAAATGGATCATAATGTATCACATGTGTGATGTATCAAAAGCGAATCATGGATAATTAGGAGATAAATTAGAACTTAATGTAGAAGCTACGTAGATGTGGTTTAATAGAAGAATATTGAGAACGCCGTGGACAGATAGAACGCCTAAAGGGGATAGCCTGACAGAAGTTAAATCTCGATGTATGAAGCGATAGCCTGACAGAAGTTAAATCTCGATGTATGAAGCGATAGCCTGACAGAAGTTAAATCTCGATGTATGAAGCGATAGCCTGACAGAAGTTAAATCTCGATGTATGAAGCGAATCGTGGATAATTAGCAGATAAGTGAAGAATTAATGAAGAGGCTGCGGAGATGTGGTTTTATAGAAGATTGATGAGAACGCTGGGGACAGATAGAGAGTGTAGTGGAGATATCTTGAAATAAGTTAACTCACAAAGAGAGCTACTGACTCGTATCAGAAGACAGTCCACATTCTTTGAGTATGTCATGAAAAATGGAAATATGATATACATTATGATAAAGGACAAGTTAGAGAGGAGGAGAGGCAAGAGAGACCAAGAGAGAAGATGCTGGACAGTTTGACACTGCGGCATGGAGGTACATCAGTATCTGAAATGACCTGCAGTACACGAGACAGAAGGCCCTGGACAGATTTATTTCCAACGCGACACGACATATACTATTTTGAAAAAGAAGAAGCTGGTTTACAGCTTACGGATAGTCACAGTAGGAAAACGACTGGGTGTCATGACCCATGTGGGTCTCTCCCTTAAATGTAAAGAAGATAAAGAGGGGGAAACATTTGTGGAAGATGAAACTAATCTACGTTAAAAATCCCCCGGTTGTGTTTATGCTACTATTAGCTCATTTTGTTTTTGTTGTATGTTTTGTCTTGGCAACACATGTACACTCGGGCAAAATATTGACATCATTTCTTTAGACGTTAGAGTGTCGTTACTTGACACTGTGTAACCGATCATTAGCCTCGTATAACTATTTGCACCTGGACTGTCTGTATTCGATTGGAACTGTACCCGCCAATGTTCTAACCACACACAGTCGAATGAAAATGTCTTTTGATCGATACAATCATGGCAACAACGTGGATGTCTTTCGTAGATAGTTTGGCTAGTGCAATACTTCTATAAGCGAACTGAAACAGAGATGTCGACTGGACTATTAAGTGGTTTGTTTAGTACAAATCGTTTCCTTCCCACTTGGTGTTGCAAAATACAGCAAATTATAGTATGCTAAAAGAATCATTGGCATTGTGTTTATCGCAATGATGTTTCGTATATAATACAAGAGAAGCTAACACCGAGGAAGATACTGCTGCCTTAGGGGTGAGACGTGCTAGGTCTTCGCGTACACGTGATCATTGTAATTGCGAGGGTCTTCTTCTTCTGTACTGTGTTTCCCATTGGAACATGCACCCTCATCAGATGCATGCTAGGCCGTTTTATCTCAAGCTATCTTCTGCAGTTTCCATCATGTTCTCCCACTATTCGCACATGGTCTATATATATATATATATATATATATATATATATATATATATATATATATATATATATATATATATATATATATATTTCAGTCAGGTCTTAGTCAGATATGACTGAGCTACCGTATAACAGTAGACGGTACTACCTGGTTTCTGTTAGCGCCGAACGTTGGGCGGCGCTTACCAAACCCGACACCCCACATTGTGCCAACGGCTTCGGGCGGAAGAGCGCAATTGGGAGGGTGCAAGCCTTACCCTGGTGCGAGGAAATGCAAGCTAAAGACAAAATTGTCATGGCAGGGCAGACCAGGCCCTAAGCCTTGGTTGGCGACTGGTCTAGGATCGAAGCTCCGACAGGCGGACAGTTAGAGCATTGCTTTGCTGATCCGGCAGCTTCTGCAGCTTGTCTTGTTCCAGATGTAGGGGTGTTACCTTTCCTCTGGAGTGAACTAGGCAGGCCGAGAGAGGGATCATGCTGCATGGGCAACACATGATCTCTATATTTTAGCCCAGGCTTTGTGCTATGGAGAGGCAATAACTCCATCCCTGGTCTTAACTGGTCTCGGAATCAAAGCGAGAGGCAACTGTTACGGGTTATAAGTCCTTGTCAGTTGGTGTAGACATGGGGCGCCACGCGTTGCCTCTGACGGTGGGAGACACCTATAGGTGTCACTGATCAGCTACCGCCCGCCTCAAGCTGGGCAGCCCCCAGCCAATTGGGTGCTGATCCGCCACAGCCTGCCTGCTTCAATGGGTGCTTGGGGCTAGGACAAAATCTGAATCGCAGGCTGTAAAACCAATGCACCAGGTACAAACAAAAATATAAATAGAAACCTCAAGCTACGGCTTGCAACCTGGAACGTGAGAACCATGTGTCCAGGATTTTCCACTGACTTGACCAATATTGACGATGTGAGAAAAACGGCTGTGATTGATGCCGAACTCAATCGTCTTAACATTGATATTGCTGGCCTGCAGGAGACTCGCCTCGCTGAGGAAGGGTCACTCAGGGAAAACAACTACACCTTTTTCTGGAAGGGTAAAGGGCAGGCAGAAAAAAGGCAACACGGTGTGGGCTTTGCAGTGAAGAATTCGCTACTGGGAATGATTGAAATTCCAGCAGGAGGAAATGAAAGACTATTATCCCTGTGCTTGGCAACCTCTTGTGGGTTTGCCACCATTATTACTGCATATGCACCGACACTCGATTCCTCTGATGATGTGAAGGATTTGTTCTATGAGGAGTTAGACTCTGTGATCAAGGCAGTTCCAAAATCCGACTACATTTATATGCTCGGTGATTTCAATGCTCGTGTGGGCAAGGACTCGAGTTCATGGCCAGTGTGCCTTGGAAAATACAACATCGGTCGCATGAATGAAAATGGGCAAAGGCTGCTGGAGCATTGCACCAGTAATGACCTATGTATTACAAACTCTTTTTTTAAAACAAAAGAGATGCATAAGGTCACATGGAAACATCCAAGATCCGGCCATTGGCACCAGCTGGACTTCATCATCACACGGAGACAACATCTGAACCATATATCACTGACTCGTAGTTACCACAGTGCTGACTGTGATACGGATCATTCTTTGGTTGTTGCAAGGGTTAGACTGAGACCAAAGAGAATCTACACAGCTAAACACAAATCTAGCCCCAGAATTAATATTATTAACACTCATGATCCTGAAAAGTGCTTTCAGTTTCATCAGCAACTTGAAGACGCTTTCACTGATACACCAGAAAATTGTACAGTAAATGATAAATGGAATAAACTTAAGGAAACTCTTTGTAAAACTGCCGTAAAGGTTTACGGCACTGTGGATCATAAGAGGCAGGACTGGTTTGCGGCCAACAGCGAGACTCTGCAGCCCTTGATTGATAAGAAGAAGAAAGCTCTCTTAAGAAACAAGGAAAGACCAACGCGTAACACTCTGAGTGAGCTAAGGCAAGCTAGGAAGGATGTGCAAAAGGCTGCCAGGCAGTGTGCAAATGATTATTGGATCAAGTTATGTGAGTCCATTCAAATCGCAAGTGATAAGGGAGACATAAGAAGCATGTATGAAGGAATAAAGAAAGCCTGTGGTCCAGTGATCAAAAGAAGTGCACCATTGAAAACCTTGACTGGAGAAGTCATCACTGATAAGAAACAGCAGATGGACAGATGGGTAGAGCACTATTTGGAGCTTTACTCAAGTGAGACCAAACTAGCGGATAATGCCCTCAACGCCATAGAGGCTCTACCAACTCTTGACCACCTGGACACACTTCCCACCATAACAGAAGTTAAGTGTGCTATAAATGAACTTGCATCTGGCAAGGCTCCAGGTAAGGATGGGATTCCAATAGAGGTTATCAGGAGTGGGCAAGACACACTCACTATACAGATCCACCAGCTAATAGAGCTATGCTGGCGTGAAGGACAAGTCCCACAGGATTTCAAAGATTCAAGCATCATAACACTGTACAAGAACAAGGGCGATCGGAGCGACTGCAACAACTATAGGGGTATCTCACTTCTGTGTATTGTTGGAAAAGTATTTGCCAGAATTGTTCTGCGCAGACTTCAAGTCCTAGGAGATCAAGTCTACCCCGAATCACAGTGTGGCTTTCGACAGAACCGGTCTACCACTGATATGATATTCTCATTGCGACAAATGCAAGAAAAATGCCGTGAACAGAATCAACCACTGTTTATTGCCTTCATCGACCTCACAAAGGCATTTGATTTGGTCAGTCGTGAGGGTCTGTTCAAGGCACTAAAGAAGATTGGCTGCCCACCAACTCTTCTGTCCATTGTGGAATCGTTCCACACAGGCATGAAGGGTATAATCAAGTTTGATGGTGCAACTTCTGAAGAATTTGAAATCAAGAGTGGTGTTAAGCAAGGTTGTGTACTAGCTCCCACCCTCTTTGGAATATACTTTTCACTTCTACTGAAATATGCATTTCGTGATCAGGATGGTGGTATATACATTCACTCACGCTCAGATGGCGGCCTCTACAATGCTCAGAGATTGAAGGCTAAGACCAAAATTAGGAGGGTACTGATCAGAGAGTTGCTTTTTGCAGATGATGCTGCAGTTACGACCCACTCTGAGGAAGAATTGCAATGTCTACTATCTGCATTCTCCAATGCTTGTTCTGAATTTGGTTTAACAATTAGCAAAAAGAAGACACAGATTATGTCACAAGGTGCACATGGGGTACCATCAATCTTTATTGACGACGCCGAACTAGAGATAGTAGACCATTTTACATATCTAGGATCAGTGGTAAATAGCAAATTATCCCTAGATCAGGAAATCAACATCCGGATTGGTAAGGCAGCAACAACAATGAACAGGTTAAGAAAAAGAGTCTGGGAGAACAGGAAGCTTACTGCCAAAACAAAAGTCCTTGTCTATCAAGCCTGTGTCCTTAGTACTCTTCTCTATGGCAGTGAAACCTGGACAACTTACTCACACCAAGAGAACAATTTAAACAGCTTTCATATGCGGTGTCTGCGAAGAATTCTTGGTATTAAGTGGCAAGACAAAATCACAAATACTGAAGTATTGGAAAGATCAGGTTGTGTGACAGTTTATTCCATGCTCAGTCTTCGTAGACTTAGATGGATAGGACATCTTAGGAGGATGGATGATGGTAGAATACCAAAGGATATCTTTTTTGGTGAATTACAGATGGGTAAGAGATCTCAGGGTCGGCCTCTACTACGATACAAAGATGTGTGTAAGCGGGACATGATTGATACAGGCATTGATAATGCACATTGGGAGCAAGTCGCCGCTGAACGTGTTGCATGGAGGGCAAATATCAGAAATGGAATAAAGTCAAAGGAGAAAATTATTGCAGAAAAGTCACACACCAAGCGTTTGAGACGTAAGATGGTGCATGATGGTGGAAATGACCACGTGTTCACATGCACCCACTGTGAACGGACATTTACAGCGCAAATTGGCCTTATCAGTCACACTCGCTACCGCCATAGTTAAAAGTTATTATGCCTTTTTAAAGCACAAACTATCGTCTGTCAAGACGGCAAGGTGCCAATGATGATGATATATATATATATATATATATATATATATATATATATATATATATATATATATATATATATATATATATATATATATATATATATATTACATTTCATGGTGAAAGTAAATCAATGGACGATTCTGACTCCTAGCGGTATTTTTTCCCCACAATACCACATACCTCTTGTAGAAGAAGCACCATTCCTCGTGGCTGGCTGAATTATTCTGTTTTCAGTGTCTTTAAACTTCGTCATGGTTGGTTAGATTGTGCAGCTAGATTATTCTACGTCATGGAGTGGCTATCATCAAGCCAATCCAACTTGGTCGTCTCTTGCGACTACTTGAGAGGAGGGTTGTTGCATCTGCACATGTGAGTTCTCGAACTGGATTTCAGTTACGAATGGAGCAAAATTGTCTCTGTTTTCTTAATTGTTGACATTTCTCGTTAAATGTTGGGCGAGAATGCTACGCTCTTGCATTTCCTTTTGCACTTCTAACCGGATATATATTTCACCGGCTACTCTAGCAGCTGCTTGTTATTCATGGCATATCATTGGCACCTTGCCGTCTTTACAGACGATATTTTGTTACATTGTGGTTCAAAAAAGCATAATAACGACAACTCATGTCGGTAGCGAATGTGACTGATAAGGCCAATTCGCGCTGTAAATGTTCGTCCACAGTGGATGCATGTGAACACATGGTAATTGTTACCATCACGTACCGTCTCATAGGTTTAGGGTGAAACCTATCTGTAATCAATTTCTCCTTTGTCTTTGTTCCATTTCTGATATGTGCCCTCCATTTAACACGGTCAGCGGCGACTTGCTCCCAGTGTGCTTTATCAATGCCTGTATCAATCATGTCCCGCTTACACACATCTTTGTATCGCAGTAGAGGCCGACCCTGAGATCTCTTACCCATCTGTAATTCATCAAACAAAGATGTCCTTTGGTATTCTACCATCATCCATCCTCCTAACGTGTCCTATCCATCTAAGTCTACGAAGACAGCATAGAACAAACCGTCACACAACCTGATCTTTCCAATACTTCAATATTTGTGATTTTGGCTTGCCACTTAATACCAAGTGTCACAAAGTTGGTATGACAGAGTGACAGATAGAGTGGCTATAGTTGTCTAGAGGATGTCAATTGTGTGTCTATATGAACACGCTGCAGATTTACTGATGCACAGCTATAGACACTAGAAAAACACCGTTTCGCGCGCATCAGTTTATTAATGATGCAGGTACATGATTCACAGCGAACAGGACACTATTTGCAGCAAATGCATTAGCATAGGTACATAACACAACTGTATTCGATCGGCCTGATGATATGACTAATAGGTCTCGGACTCGATCCCGTGTCCGAGCTTCCTGACTGCCTGGCTGAGATTTCCTCCTCAGTCCGAACTCCGAATAACTGGCTAGTTTCTTCCCTTAAACATAGCCCACACTGAATACTTCTTCCTGAACTCCGCTTTCTGGCTGGTGTCCCTCACACAGCACAACATATCACTGCCCAAAACTCAGACCTCCACTGTCTGGCTCAAAACTCAGCTCTCCTCTGAGTATCTTCGCTCTGGACCCAGATCCCTTCACTGGTCCATAACTTAATGCCCTTGCTACGTCTCCCTGACGCAGCCTCAGACTCCACTGTCTGAGAATCCACCAGGCGGAGTTGTCCCTAACTCCGCCACGACTCCACTATCTGGCTAGTTCTCCACACCTAGCCCCAGCCTCCACTCGGCTGTACTCGACTTGACTCGACTATCCCTCAATTTCCCAACCTTGTGTATTTATACAATGTTCCTAGACCTCCCAGCAAACATACCATTTAACCTCTGTAACCCTACTTTGCCGGCTTCGTGGCTTAGAGGTTATGACATGTCTCCGTAATCTCGAATACTCTCGTCGGTAACGTGATGACGGTTCAAATCAGCAGTGGTTCGAATCGCATCGGTAACTATCGGGGTATGTGAGCCGGCCGCTCAGAAAGCAATGGCAAACTACTGAGCGTAATCTTGCCAAGAGATCAACATACACCTGAAAGATGCTGGTGTTGACAGCTAAGTCCTGTAAAAGGATATGCTATAAAAAAAAAAAAAAAAAAAAACCCTACTTTACATGGCCCCAACATAATCTGACTGAGTTTCCATTTTCTCTTAATTCCGCTCACGTTTTCTTCTGTGCTTTTCGTGCCTACAATTGACATCTCCCTGATCTATTCTCCATTGTTTCTTTAGGGTCCATCTTTGTATCAACATTCCTATCTCCACCTTCTGACCTAACATATGTCTCATTCTTCTCTTCACGTCTATGACCCTTTTGTGACAAGACCGCCGGGGCTTGGACTGGTTTGCCACGATAGATACTATCCCCAGCCTTTGCTCCAATCACCTCAATAGCACTCTTCATCTACCAGGCCCCACACAAGCCGGAACAGCTGGACCTCCCCTCCCTCACCTAGGGTTCCCTACCCCAAGGGGGCTCGCACCAGTCATATCAACGCACAAAGTCATAGCTAAGAAGACAAAAATTTAATTCTGAACTAAGTCAACCACAACACAGAGAAGGATGGCTGAAAGCCAGACTAGAAGGTACTATGTACAAGAGCACAGATGCAGATGAGGATTCTTCATCATGGAGGCGGACAATAGCTCGTGCGGTTGTCCAGTCATGGTAGCGACTCACCCAGGCTCCTCCAGTGGACCGGAACTCCAAGGTCTGCTGCCTCTCCAAAGTTCCCTCTTCACACAGAGAACCAGTCACGGGCTGATCAAGCGCAGTACCACTTCCTGACTGACACTGCACCGATGAACAAGGATCCTTCCTTGCTGTCGTACTATTTCGCTCGTCACACTCCTGATGAAGTCTGGGCCGACCCTAGAATATTAGCGGTCTCCCACTTGCAGAAAAAGTACATGTAGCACCGTATCAAAATACACAAGAGCCTGGTCACTCTCCTATCTCATAAGTGACCCACACACTGATCATGCTCTACATGAACAAAAAACGTCACTGGCAAAGTCTATCAAGTGACTATAACACTTCACCTTATTTCCATGTCCTTGGACCAATAGATCTTCACACAGCCTCATGTAACTACCCTAATCGATGGGTATCAATCACAACCTAGTATACAATGTCAACAGTTCACCACGTTGGAATGAGGTAGCTCCCTACCTTCACAAACATGTCACTCTGGTGTTCCCACCACTTAGGTAATCAATGTCTTAGGTCCCTGGACCACGTGTTGGCTTCATAAAGGTAAACCAATGTAAATACACTATTCAAGCATAAAATTATACACGGTGTCCCATGACAACCCAGCCGGGCCGGAAGCATATCACACAGGCCAGGGTGACCGGTAACAATGATCACTTGGCTCAACTTGAAAGGTCACGACCTTGCAATCACCAAGGTTTACACTGAGTTTGAATTTCACCAGTGCTTCACTGGCTAGAATCACCAGACGTTTCAGTGTTGGATCCTCTCGGGGTCGGATGACACTCGTCGGACTCTTGGCGGAGGTCCTAACCTAGACCTACCGACATATTCAGCACTCAGCTCCTTCCAACATTGATCTCGCAGAATCAGAAGACCACTCCCAGTATGGCCTCAATCAACATCTTGATAGGCACTGGAATGAGTGGGCCCATAGAGCTCATGGTGAAGCTTTCGAATCTTCTTCAGTATAGCAATAACAGATCCTGAAACACGGAGAGGTTGGTGTGAGTACTCAACTACAACAAAGACTAACAGCATCTCCACCATGTCCCCTGCCTCTCAGTCATTCCTCAGGTATACCACCCTGAGTATGAAATCATCACATCATAGATCTACTGGTACCCATAATGTATAGGCATAATGATGTTAGAGAAAGCAATAGCACACCTGTTCAGTCGAGTAACACTTCTGGACTACAAATAGCCCCTAGCACCAGAGTCGACTGTATGACTCTGTCAAAGCATCTTCCACCTGGTGCCAGTCCAATCCGGTTTCATCTTCCATCATCAATCAACATATACACTTACTTCCCTTTCAGTGTAGTGATTACTTTATCGAGAAGGTGTCCAGCCGGACATCTCCTTCCTGACAGACTCATCAATTCACCAATCCGTTAACCCATGGACTGATCAATTACACACATTAATAACTATATGACTATAATAAATTATACTCCTGATAATTCATTACTATAGTATTAACTAAGGAGAACCCATGAATTGTTACACTTAAATAACAAACTCATATCACAGCCATAGTGTCAGTTCTGGGATCCCTGTCCCAGATCCTGATTTGCCCTTTTATTCACTGACTATCTTCCAGGTCAGTCATACCTGTGCCGGTCGAGCACAGCTTTGGTGGCCATCCACCATTACACTTTCCCACAGCTACTGTGGGTCCTGTGTACCTTGTCCCGTGACGACTTAAGTCACGTCATCCAATGTAGCAAGCCTCCAGACTCCACTACCAAACTCTGGCTCCACCTTTTTTTTTGGGGGGGGGGGGGATTATTCCCCTCATCTACTACTACTTCACGGCAGTATTCCCAGTACTCCATGAACAGAGTCAGGTTTCCAGAAGAGTAGAATATTAGAGACAGAAACGGGTTAGGTTCAAATCCTAGATTTATCTAGACACAACGGCCTCGAATTACGGAGTGCCGCATCACCCTCGATCGGGTATGTTCAACCATTGGATATGCGCGATCGCTTTGGGTCGGACCTGTAACCAAACGAGTTGGGCGTACCGGCCTACCTCCCAGTCAGCTGCCTAGACAAAAGTAAGATGGAACACGCACGGTCATTCTAGAGGACGGACATGAAAACCCGCAGTCACAATAGTATCATAAATACTTCCTATCAACTGTTATCCTACCGATGTAACACCATTCTGCTTACGCGGAATCATACTGCTATCTTCACACAGCAAATACACCACGGCCGATCTCACCTTTATTCCTCGAACAATCACCACCACTGATAGAACCACTGAGTTACAATTCTAATGTCACGAAGCACATTACAGTTCTATAATAATAAGATCTACCTTATCATTATTTACCGCGTCTAGCATGTCGATGTAATGACTGACAAACTTCCTGCCTTGCATGCGTAATTAATAACCCAAACAAGTAACTGCTACACACTTTGTAACGAACCGGGATCTCCCTAGCACAACGCAGTAATAATATACATATCACTGTCCCTGCAACTCATTTGTAAACAATCCGTTAACAAATATATTTATCTAAACACATGGGATTTCCCCAGTCCTCGAAAGCACATAATTCGGCCTATTTTATTTACACACTTCTCGCTGTGGAATAAGGCTTGTTCCGTCAGGTAACACATTACGTCGCTGATCGATAAAGGCTAATTAACTATGCAGACAGCCAACTGTAAATTGTAACGCTACGCAACTACTCATTTCCGACGGCAATTAATTCGTTCGGGGAGGTCGGCACGACATAAAGACAACAGTTAAACAATAGAATAAGTATTCAACTAACCTGTGATTTAACAATCACAAACTCGACTGCAGATGTCCGCTCTGGCCGCGCTGATTGACATCAACCTTACAGCAGCCCTGTGGCTGTGATCTGTCTTACGCTGAGGTCTGGCTGGCGACTGTTCACGACTAACTCAGTGCGCCTTCCACTTGCCTACACGGGCCACGTGAATTCCATAATCCATGGAGAAAACCAGACTCACGACAAGTTCTACCAACCCGTGCTGCATGAAGCGCTCGTGAACCTAGAGATCTCGGTCACGTACGCACTTGGGGGAACATTCTAGATTTCTCTATAAATAACTAGTATAGCGCCGCCACGCACTACTTCAGATGGGAAATCCCCTATTAATTGATATTAAATTCAAGGGAGACCAACGCATCGCACTCCCTTCAAAGGGATATTATGCAGAGATCTGCCGATCTGTAGGCGTTTCGTCACACCTTTGTTTCTTAATTGACTCGCACGATTTACCTTCCGCACCCAGTGATTTAAATCTAGTCAAGTACGAGATATCATCACCACTTGCTTGGGGCTTCCCAAAATTTATAGTGACATGTCCGTGCCTCCACCATCACCTACAGTATGTTGATGATTTTGATTAACCCTTCCTGGCCTCAAATTTACATATTCTTTTCTGACCCAATTACTCTTTCTCGTCTAATCAAATACCTAGCCCGATCACTCACCCCAGTTAGATGCAAAATTCACGCTCGTTACATCAAGTATTCTTCGCAGACACCGCATATCAAAGCTGTGTAAACTTTCCTCTTGATATGAGCAAGTTGTCCAGGCTTCACTGCCATAAAGAAGAGTATTAAGGACACAGGCTTGATAGACAAGGACTTTTGTTTTCGCAGTAAGCTTCCTGTTCTCCCAGACTCTTCTTGTTAACCTGTTCATTGTTGTTGCTGCCTTACCAAAGCTGATGTTGATTTCCTGATCTAGGGGTAATTTGCTATTTACCTCTGATTCTAGATATGTAAAATGGTCTGCTATCTCCAGTTCGGCGTCGTCAATAAAGATTGATGGTATCCCATGTGCACCTTGTGACATAATCTGTGTCTTCTCTTTGCTAATTGTGAAACCAAATTCAGAACAAGCATTTGAGAATGCAGATAGTAGACGTTGTAATTCTTCCTCAAAGTGTGTCGTAATTGCAGCGTCATCTACAAATAGCAACTCTCTGAGATCAGCACCCTTCTAATTTTGGTCTTGGCCTTCAATCTCTCAACATAATGATACAATTAAGTCGGTCAATGGTGGCCAATGTAGGTCTTTACTCTCATGATGTTCCACAAATACTGATGTTGAACACAATAAAAGGTTTTACTATAGTCTATGTTATAAATTTGAACGTATTATTTTTCGGGGGGAGGTGGGGGATTGAGTGCTCTCGAGGTATGGTGTCAGCCTCGAGTGCTGGAGGTCACGGTTTAAAGCCCCGGTGAGGGCCGGAATTTTTCACGTGGACATCTAGTAACAAAATTTACCATGGTCTCTGGGTAGTGAGATTGGAAACCTGTGTATTGTTGCGCACGTAAAACATCCCTTGGCAGTTGGAAATCGAAAAAAGAGTAGTGTAACGGCGCTGCCCGGGCAAAATTTCAAGTTAAAAATCTACACAAAGTATTTCAGGATCCTCGCTGGCGCTACAGAGTTCGTACACTAAGCTGAGATTCTCCAGACTCAGGCTTGAGTTAGGAGAAAAATGTAGCACCCATGGGTTACACCCGTGTGCCGTTATATTGATCCGTCGACTAAACTAAACTAAAATAAATAAATATGAAGACCTACATTGTAGTCTCAGGTTGTTCAAATGTGGTTCTCATGTTGAAGATATGAACCAGAGTTCATTTGTCTGTCTAAAATCTGTTTGTACTTCTTGTCTTTCGTATCCTTTTTTACTTGCAATTCTCTTCTTGATGATTCGCATGCAGTAAAATGTCGACGGCATAACGGTGTTTTTTGTTTTTTCTTTCAGAGGACGCTGTGTTGTGTTTTTCTGGGAAGGATGTGCTGTTTTTCTTATCCGTTTTAGGGAGTTTTTCACAAGAAACTACAGAAGACAGATTATGAATGAAATTTTGAGGGCAGCCGACGGATTATTGTTGGTTATGGTCTCAAGTTTCGCGGCGGTAGGATTTTCTCTCCTTCACCGTATATCTTTAATCTCATCTGATTATTTTCATTTCAGTTAATTCGTTTAATATTATAGAATGATTGAACTAAGACAAACACAAAGCAAGATAAACTATAAAATTTACAGAGAAGAATGTGTATATGACATCGAATGGTGGCAATATGCTTCGCATTACCCTCATTACTGACTGTCGATGTAATACGGATAATAATACGTTAAATAGTCTGACAATAACTACATCGGGTCTAGTTATTGGATAATGATATGGTTTCCATTGACAGTAAATTTATAATGTACTAGCTGACCCGGATCGGCTTCGCCCAGTCCCTGGCGGGGATCTATCTATCTATCTATCTGTGTATCTGTCTGTCTATCTATCTATCTATCTATCTATCTATCTAGGGGAGGGGAGGAGGAAGGAGAGGAGGAGAAGGAGAAGAAGGAGGAAGAGGAGGAGGGGGAGGAGGAGGGGATGAGGAGGGGGAGGAGGGGAGGAGGAGGAGGAGGGGGAGGAGGAAGAGGATGGAATGAGGATGGGAGGAGGAGGAGGGGAGGGGGGAGGAGGGGAGGAGGAGGAGGGAGGGGAGGAGGAGGGGAGGAGGGGGGAGGAGGAGGATTATAACGCATATGCCTGTAGCGAAAAGGTCCACCTATTTGAGAAATATTCAACAATTTTGCATATATAGCAATGCTATTAAAAGTTATGTCCCCTCGCTATATATAAATTATAATGTAAATTAAAATATTATATAATATTAAGTAAATAACTGTTTGTACACTAACAAACTATGACAGTTGGCAGCACCGGAATGAGACGAAGACGTGTAGAAAATTTCATCTCAATCGGATGGACTGTTCGCGAACGCATAAATAACATACATACAGACAGACAGACTGACATTGTATTTTATATATATAGATACTGTTTGCCGGTCTCTCTGGCCGAGGGGTTACAATACTTTCTCCGTAATCCCGTTTATCACGCAGTCTCGCAGCGGGCGAGAACTGGGAGCGGTTCTACCCTCGCTGGTGACTTGCGGGATAATGAGCCGGCCGCTTAGAAAGCAATGGCAAACTACTGAGCGTAATCTTGCCAAGAAATCAACAGACAGCTGAAAGATGCTGCTGTTGACAGCCATGTCCTGTGAAGGATATGCGAATTTTTAAAAAAAAAGATACTGTTTATAAATTGACTGTGGTTTCCATTTTAATGCTGGTATCCATAATCTCATGTGTGAGACAGGCAGGCCTGTTCACTGCTCTGACACTGGTTAATTTCAATAACACGTTTTCAGTCTTGTATTTAAACAAACAAAAAATAACGTATTCTAGGTAATTAAAATTTTTTTTTTTAATGGATGCTACGGAAACATGAAATGTTAGAGTGAAAATTTAAAATGTTAGAGCAATGAATTACATATTGATTTTCTTGGCATTTACTTGCGAAGAAGCATGTCTATGTTAACAGAGGCAACGATTTAACTCTTGGAGTAATGCACTCTGCTTAAAATGCCCAACGTTTTTACAAGAACAAACATCCACTTCAACCGGCTTGCATCTGGGTTAACATTTTCGTTGATACTCTATACATACTGAGTAGTTTGCTGTCATTTATTAAAAGGCCCTCCATTACTGCTAATTTATATAAAGTGAAACCTGGATTTTCGTCGATAATACGACCGAAAGCAATCGATGACATGCGAAACCGACGAAAACCGACGCAATTATTGTCACGTGAATCAAAGCAAATCCAATTAATGCATTCTAGAAACTCCAAAATACATGCAAAACAAACAAACAAACAAACAAACAAACTTTTTATAGAGAATAAATGTAGTATTTAATAATATTGTTCGGCCCCAGACTTGTCCGAGCTCGCACCTTCCCCGTGTCTAGTAACACTGTGTATGCCAGTGCACCTGTTGAATTGTTCAAACCATCCTCTGCTGGCCATTAAATTACTAATTACACTAACACTCGTTCCAGGCATTTTCCTAATGAATCGGCATACAGGCCTTTTCACATATGATTTCCTCCGAAACAGAATCGCCATCAAACTGGTTTTAATTTATCCAAATTAATACTAACTGTTCGACATCTTCCAATGTTTCCGATCTCTGTTTCGTTAGCACATTAATGCCTTTCGCTACATTAACCTAATTGATTGCCTCTTTTATCGCCACAGTGGAACTTATCCTTGATGGCGACTTCCCGTGCATGCGGCCTATTTCAGCAATCTTAAAAACGCTCTCGTATTTTATTATTAGCAAATGGTGCTCACAAAATGAAAAACAACACCATACTGATCAGAAGAACGCCTGGGTCCCTTTGTTTTCGCAAAATTAACAGCAAGGTCATTTGGGGACGCCGACGAAATCCAAGGCAATCGACGAAAACTGAGACCAATTTTTCGAGAAAAAAAAATAGACGAAAGCCGAAAAAGACGATAACCGAAGGCAACGAAAACCGATGTTTTACTATATATATACATATACATATATACATATATATATATATATATATATATATATATATATATATATATATATATATATATATATATATATATCATGTGCCATGCCGGAAAGCGTGGGCGGTCATGATTCGCCATTTCACTCGATCACCAGAGTCGTGGATCAGCTCAGTGTTCCTGTCTCGTCCATGCCATGTGGCCAAGCCATCCAGGTATTTTCCTCTCGGAAAATATATATATATATATGCCGGCTCCATGGCCGAGGAGTTAGCAGCTTTCTCCGCTAACCCCGAATACTCTCGTCACGTGACGCGACGAGAATTAGCAGTGGTTCGTATTGCAAAAGTGACTTATGAGAGTATGGAGCCGGTCGCTCAGAAAGTCGTGACACTTGATGACCTACCAACCATAGTGGAAGTAAACAAAGCCATCCAGCAAATCTCCAGCGGCAAGGCACCTGGTCCGGACACCATCCCGGCAGAGATATACAAGGCAGGTGGGCTGGTTCTAACAGAGCAGCTTCACCGAATCTTTACAAACCTATGGGTGAACGAGACCATGCCATAAGATTTCAAGGACGCGTCAATGGTTCACCTTTACAAACGAAAAGAAAACCGCCAATCCTGTGACAACCACCGAGGCATCTCCTTGCTTTCAATTGCAGGGAAGATACTCGCCAAAATTCTTCTCAATCGCCTCACAGCCCATCTCGATCAAGGTCTTCTTCCTGAGAGTCAGTGTGGCTTCAGAAAAGAACGTGGAATTGTTGACATGATTTTCGCTGCAAGGCAGCTGCAAGAGAAATGTCAGGAACAGAACTGCGAAATGTTCTCCACTTTCATTGACCTTACCAAGGCTTTTGATACAGTCAGCAGAGAAGGACTGTGGAAGATTATGGCAAAATATGGCTGTCCACGAAAGTTTGTCCAAATAGTGCGGCTATTTCATGATGGCATGCAGGCAAGAGTACAGGAAAATGGTGAACTGTCTGAGCCCTTTCCTGTCACCAATGGAGTGAAACAAGGATGTGTCCTAGCACCAACACTGTTCAGTCTCATGTTTTCAGCTATGTTGACGAATGCCTTCGAGAACAACGACATTGGAATAGACATCAACTACCGCATGGATGGAAAGTTATTCGATCTCAGAAGGCTGAAAGCTAAAACCAAAATTGACAGCGACACCGTCAGAGAGCTCCTGTTTGCTGATGATTGCGCTCCATACGCCAACTCAGAGGCCGACATGCAACATAATGTTTCAGCTTTCTCACATGCTTGTGCCATCTTTGGGCTCAATATCAATTTGGAGAAGACTGTAGTTATGTACCAGCCAGCTCGGCCTTTTGCAGACTGTACAAGAATGTATGGGACAGAAATGGAATAAGCCTGCAAACAAAGCTGAAAGTCTACAAAGCAGTTGTATTATCCATACTGCTATATGCTTGTGAAACCTGGACTGTTTATCAGCGACACGCTATAAAATTAAACCACTTCCACACAGTCTGCCTTAGGAAGTTACTGAAGATTAAATGGCAAGACAAGATCCCAGACACTGAAGTCCTAGAAAGAGCGTCCATGCCCAGTATCCACACTGAATTAATGAAGAATCAGATTCGCTGGGCTGGCCACTTGACTCGCATGCCAGATCACAGGCTCCCAAAACGAATTTTTTTTTTCACTGAATGCTTTTGGAATTCATCATGACACCTGGGAGACTGCAGCCAGAGACCGAAATTCATGGCGTGCATCATTACGCAAGGGTGCAGTCACTTGTGAGGCAACCAGGACTGCAAGAACTGTGAAGAAAAGACAGAACAGAAAAACCACTGCAGTAAATCCTCCTCCAGAAACGTCAAGCATTCTTTGTTCACATTGTCAAAGAACATTTCGAGCCAAAATAGGCCTTATCAGCCATATTAGAACTGACGGCTCCATACTTTTAACCCCACTGGATGAAATGAATGGTCATCATCATTCTTGATGGACAAACAACAACGACAACAACAACAACAACAACAACAACAACAACAACAACAACCTATATACAGTGATACAACTATATATACAAAAGAAACTCTATCAAAAATACAAGAAGAGAGAGAAAAGACAGAAGAAACTCTTAAACATATCCAAGAAGAAAGAGAACAAATAGACCTGCTCAAGTCAAAGACCGAAACACCGGAAGCAGAAGATACAAAGTCCCAGACAGAAGAGAAAGAACCAGATGAGGAAACAGAAAAACAGACAGCGACCAAGAATGGACGGGTGCCAGGGGAAGAGATTACTCTCCAGCAAGAACAAGTTACCAAACCGTCCATGACACAAGGTACCAAAGAAGACCCGGAGACACGAACACAGACCACCAAGATCAAGACATAGCTGGAGGAAGGATGACGACTGTAATCATCCCTGAAGGAAGCAACACCATATGACGGGGTGGGTACACAATTACGCCAGGCCTTAACAAGTGTGCAACTCTGTCCAGACATGTAAAACCTCAAGGGTGAAACGAACACAATTATAGCCTTTCAAATATTTTCAAGGAAGCTGATATACCAATATATATTTACGAAAGAAGAAGTACTAGATACACTATAAGGTCCCCAACTACACGGGAATCGATAAGCTGACGGTTGAACGGGGCCATTCGTCTCAAGAGCTAGCAAGCAACCATATACCCGATATGCGTTAAGGCGTACTATCCTACACAGTGCTGGCTGGCGTTGGCTATCATACTTTCTCCACATTTTGCCATCTCCAACAGCAAGTTTCAATTCTGACACTCTTCCATGCTATGACAAAAGACAGTCATGAATATGCTCAAGTGATTTACCTCATCGCTCCTTCCATACATCTGTCCAGCTGGTACATCATGTTCCAACATTCATATTCTCATAATTGAGAAAACAATTTACGACCACCTCTTTCTGATATTTGTGGAAAGTTATCTTTGTATCTTAGTACCTATCAAAGGATTGTTGGCCTGTTTACTTATTGTCCAGAATTACAGCCATATATTAAATCTGATTCTGTGCATCATGCAAGAATTCTTTTTCAGACCGCAAATGAGTGGGATTTTTGTATACACTGTTCTTCATTTTATAAAATGTCAGTTTCTGTGTGTGTGTCCTTTGAAATGTTCTAAGACCTAATGGCGACCAACGTGAAATTAACCACAGTCTATTACTAAGAGAATTTTGAAACCAACATAAATTCATTTTCTATGATCAACATTCAATCTTGACAACAAGCTAATGTTCTTATTTGAAAGCGTAACAGATAGATAGACCTCCGAACAGTAAAAATGTCTTGCCTTTCCGAGGATTTGAATCCAGCTCTCCTGAGGAACGGGGGATTATTGGGTAAAACTGGGGATTACTCGCTTGCCGAACCAAAAATAATGAAACCGATCGTTGATATACCTGGGATGATCCATTTGAATTGTTATATTTCAATGCTGTTTTTGTGTATGAAAATAATGACTACTTATATCACCAGCTCTCGTTAATGTTACAAATTATTGATGATATGCACTATAGTATGTCCAGAAATGAATGCCGTCATTCACGATCAATTATTTTGAAAACTGTCTGTTGCATCGTTTTGAAATTTTTCCTGCCGTCTTATATTTACCGCCACCCAAGGAATATGTCTTTGATAGGTCCAAAAGCAACTTACATCATCGAAAGCGGCGACATTTCTTTGATGTTTTGCTGAAAAACTAGTGATTTCTCTAACAAACTTGTTTGTACAGTAAAGAATGCCCCGCTAATTCAAATGACGACACAAGGCGTATCCGGATTCGTATGGGAGTGGGTGCAATAAAAAAAAAAGTAGCTTAAAAGTCGACAGGATCGGCTGCATTGCACCGGGTTTTTATCCCATATGGCTCAGTTTTTTTCCGCAGCGCGGAAAGCGTCGCACAAAGCACGAACTCCGTAGCTCCAACGACGACCCTCGGGAGTCTCCGAAAAAATGCACTCGTGAAATGAAGGACGCGGCAAGGAATCGAACATACAACCTTCGGAGCCCTAGTCAGACGGTTTGACCACTTCACCACGGAGAATCCCCAGAGGTGTGCAATGTGTAATATTAGTAAAGACAGAGAATTTACAGAGGCATGAGGTAAATAATTTGTAAATTGACAGGAAAGTAGAAGGAATATATTTCTTACCTTTTTTTTTTTTTCATTTCCTTCTTGTTTCTTCAGCTACTGGTTAATAATGTGTACACAAGTATTCATGTTAGCTTTTTATATTGAGTTCGTGAAAGCTTCCAAATAGCTGTGTGTTAATGTGCGTATGGAGTGACCAGAAATGATACCGCAATTTAGTCATCATGTTTCCATTTTTAAGGATCTGTTCCGCTGTCTGTGTAGTTTGTTCACACGTACACATGGGTGACAGACCCGCTTTGAGTCTTCGTGAAAGATTGTCTACTCTGATATTTACCGTTCAGAGACGGAACATGATTACCTGTTTTGCACTATGAAAATATTTGTCAGTGTCTCTGTAGTGGGCTTTCTTCTTAACGACCAAGATGTTGGTCCTCATTTCATTGAAGTTTATAGATTGATTCGTATGCATGTGTGTTGTCCCCTAATCTGACAACGTGTTTGCTCTCACGTTTCTTGTTATGTCACAATATTTCAGTTTCCACAGTAATATTGCTTATCTGTTGGTATTCAATGCGTTTAGTGTGTTTGTTTTTTGTTTTGTTTTTTCAATACCAGTTGTTTGTCACCGCTGAGGGCTTGCGGAATTGAAAATTTATCACTGTGGAATACAAACTGTTGCCATTGACATTGTGCTGATGCTGTAATGTTTAGGGCCTGCAATTCGTCTGAATAGTTGGAGCAAAATATCCCAGTAATTGTGCACGCGGATTAAGGTCTGCGATCTGCTCAGACCTTAATCTGTGTCGGACGATTCCAGTAGGTTGATGGCTGCTCTCGGTTGCATAAAATACAATCCATCCTTTCCCCAATAGTCCTCTTCCTCTTTCAACACATGGTCCTCACTTTTTCCCATTAAATTTTATCAACATTTAATAGCGCGGACTGGATTAGTATCTTGACGTCAGACAATTTGAATATAGTATTGTCAGCTGCCACCTGTCCTTTAATTTTAGCTCACACAAGTTCTATATGGTTAAAATGAGAGTGGTACGGGTGAAGTCTCAAGCACCCATGAAGATGCTCTTCTATCAACTTGTGGATTTGATATTTCTTGCTTTTTGGCGTCTGTTTTACAAGGGACAACAGCTCTAGCTAGAAATATCTTTCTGGAAATGGTATGTTTTCCATTCGGAGCCATATCTTTATTGCTCCCTTTGTGCTCGATGCTGTAGGTATTTTGTCTTCTTGGGCAACAACATTGATATCATGCATTGTCCATAATTGGACACGACGGTCTATCTAGGGATGGAAGCACAGTATTCTCGAGCCAATTTCTAAATACATTACCATTAATCTTATTATGATAATCCCTATTGTCTGGATGCTTTGATACGAACACGAGCCCAGCATTCTGTTGTAAGCCATTATGCGTATTACCAGCATGACCAAAAGCTGTCCTATTCTACTGGGCACATATCGCTTTATCTGTCCATCCACTGATTGCCATTCCTTATCACTAGTGTGGTGCGCATTGATCAACATTTCATCCAAATACACTATGCCATAAGTTTCTTTGCGCATTTCCCTTATTTCACGTAGTAATCTGCTTCTCATGGCTCCTAAATGCGGTTGCTCGCAAAGAATATTTCTACCTCCCTTGTACTTTCTAAAAGTGAAGATAATGTCCTTATAATTTTCCACAAAGTTGTTTTGGATAGCTCTATGTTATTGTTCTTTCTCAACCAAACCCTAAGTTTTCTTACAGTCACTGTTTCTTTGGCATCTAGCATTTTTATAATGCTGGATAATCCTGGATATAAAATCCAAAATTGTTATAATTTTAGGAGTCTCCGTGGCGAAGTTATCAAGCCTTTTTACTCGGGCTCCAAAGGTTGTTGGTTCGATTCCGGGCCGCATCCTTCGGTTCACGAGTTAAATTTTTCGGAGACGTCTGTGGGTCGTCGCTAGAGCTGCGGAGTTCGTGCTTTGTGCGATGCTTTCTGCGCTGCGGAAAGAGACCGAGCCATGTGAGATAGAACCCGGTGCAATGAAGTCGACACTGTCGACTTTTAAGCGGCTTTTTAAAGCATTTTTATAATAGCTCGCCTTATGACATCTTTGTCAAAGCTGTCTACAATAACCTTCCTACCTACTGTTTGGTTATTGCGTGGTGGTTTAATTGCACCCTTCGTCGATTACTCAAACCCAATGCATGCACTGTTCTTTTTTCGGAATTTCTAATAGTATAAAACAGTTTCCTGCCATCAGCTTCTTGACAAAAATATCTGTACAACTTCATAGCGACGCTTTGAAGTGTATACACAATTTCGCATTCAACCCCAGTAAAAAATATTCACACATTTCAATGTTAGCGATAAGTGGTAAGATTTAAAAAAAAAAAAAAAAAAAACACATATTAATCAGGTTTCATGAAATAACCCACATTTTGAGACACCTCTGAACAGTACCAGTTTAAACAATGCCGGGTTCTAGGCATAAGTCCAATCCCGTGAAACACGTAAAATATTCAACATTGAACGCTGATTGTCTGGCTACGCTGTAATACAGTGGTTCTCAACCGGTGGGGAATTCCCCCCAAGGGGGAATTTTGGGGTTTCCCGAGGGGGCGGGGGGGGGGGTGAATATTATTTCAAGATTGGGTTAATACAAGATCCGATTACTTGATCTCGTTTTCCCCTTCATACTTTACGTTTCTGTACGTCTCACCCTTCTAAAATTCATTTTATAAAGTAAGTAGACTCACAAATCATGTTTTATGTGGACGTCTAGACTTGTTTTAGTATGTGCTGTTAAATTTAGCTTCAATTATTACTTATACTGTGTAGGGGCAGGGGGAAATTTTTAGAGAGGAAATACGAAAGGGGGTAATGACGTTCTAACAATATGGTGGGGGGGGGGGGATTACGTCCTAAAAATATGGTGAAGGGGCACGGGCCAAAACAGGTTGAGAACCACTGCTGTAGTACATTTAAAATTATGAACTTCATCTCGGACCCGTAAATTATATACCGCATATAAACAAACTTTGAAATCTGCTGTAAAATCTCTAGAACAAACATGTTTTTGTTGGGTGGACATTATGATAAGGTTATATGCTAAATCTCATCATTTTCCTTCAGTTGGTTACTGAGATATGGAATTTTATATTGGGGCAGACAAAAATAAACACACTATAGTACTACATTTGTTTTCTTCAGAACGGTGAAGGAGGCTTCAAGAATGACAGTTTTCAGTCTCCGGCATCCTAATAATTTATTAGATTCTATAGCTTCAAGACGAGCATTAATCATTGGGGGGGGGGGGGGGTGAAAGAAAGGATATATCGCGGGCAATAAATGACGGCGTGTTGCCTGGTGACCTATTTCTCGATTACGGCTGTTAGAATGGGGAGATGATGATCATGGAGCTAGTAGACTTGACTACAGACGAGAACGGTTCCGGCTTGTAGCTTATCAGTTTGCAACTAGGACTATCAGCATCTACACACTTCTACTCTGCTGAGAGAGAATAAGCGCTTATGGTTTTGTCTCGAGATCCTTCATGTTAATCATAAGTATAATAATTCATTGCATGTGTCAATTAGTAGATATACAGTAATGTCACGAGGGTGAGAACCGTATAGTGATATAACGAAATAGTGGTGTAATGGTGTAGTGATGTGGAGCTGTAGTGATGTAAGTGTGTAGTTATTTAATGGTACAATGGTGTGGTAGTGTAAGAGTAGAGTGATGTAACGGTATAGAAATGTAATGGAACAGTGTTGTAATGATATAGAAACGTAATGGAAGATAATATATTAGTGTAGTGGTGGGGTTACATACTGATAATGTGATGTAATGGTGTAATTATGTAATGGTACAGAAAAATAGTGGGGTATTGGTGTGATGATATATTGGTGTAGTGATTTATGATGTAATGATATATTAGTGTGGTGATGTATCGACGTAGTGGTATAGTGATGTAGTGATATATTGGTGTGGTGATATATTGGTGTAATGATATATTGCTGTAATGATTTATTAGTGTGGTGATGTATGGTGTATTGATATATTCTTGTAATGATATATTGGTGTAATGATATATTGGTGTAATGATTAATTGGTGTGGTGATGTATGGTGTACTGATATATTGGTGTAATGGTGTGAATGTGTAGTGGTGTAGTTAAATATTTGGGTAGTGATATATTGTGTAGTGGTGTAGTGATATATTGTTTTAGTGATCTAGTGGTATAGTCATTAAATAATGCAGCCCTTGATCACCTTTGCCAACTTCCTGATACTGACGATGCATGAGCTTTCTGGACGAAGACATTCTACAGTGTGATTGATAAACATGTGCCAGTCAAATACGTTCGAGTCAAGAATCAACATAAATTCACTAGTGAAGTTCTGACAATCATGAGAGAACGAGATACAGCACAAAAAATAAAAGATTTTATCAATTGCCACAAACTAAGAGATAAAGTTAAATATGACATTCGCAGGAATAAACAAAGATCACTAAAAATTTGATTGTAGATAAATCAAACAGTCCAAATATGTGGAAGGCTATTAACTCGCTAACGAACAAGAAACACTTTTCAGAGTCTATCCATCCATCATGTGCCATGACGATACGCGTGGGCGGTCATGTTCTGCCATCTCACTCGATCACCAGAGTCATGGATCACATTCGACAACATGCGAGAATTTCAGTTCTTTCTTTCAATCAAAAACAGAGAATCTAAAGTCGTCAATATCAAACTCATCACGTAATTTAAGTTGACTGTCAGCATTCTGTGAGGAGAAGTGCACTAAAAAGATTCCCGCTGAGATTCCCTTGATGTCGGTTGCAGAAGTATATAAATATCTCTCAAATCTCAAAGCAACAAATGCACACGGCCTAGATAGTATCAGTAATAGAATTCTTCGCTGTGCTGTACCAGCCATTAGTGAGTCATTGACGTTCATGTATAAGCAATGCCTGGCCAAAAACTACTTTACATCTGTATCTAAATTGCTAAAATGTATCCTCTACTTAAAAATGGCCCAAATGATAATAGCGTTTTGGGTAATTATAGACCTATTTCTTTACTATCGTTGCTATCAAAGCCATTAGAAAAACATATACATAAAATAACATTGTACTATATATACTAGTCAAGAGAAGCGTAGTGAATTAGAAAATTCTTTACAAAAAGAACTTGATAATCTTACTAGACTAGCATTTAAAACCGCATGCAAATTAACATTGACAAAATCAAATCCATCATAATAATGACCAGACATAACCTACAGAAACTAGCCATAACTGGGGCACCGCTCCAACTCCGCATGGACACGTTGCCTATATTTAATGTAAATGAACATAACACTTTGTGTCTTTTAATTGACAGACATTTAAATTGGAGCTCTTATGTCCACATCACTACAAAGAAAATAGCAAAACAAATTTTACCACCTTGCTAAGATTCAGCACTTCCTGGACGAAAGCACACGAAAAATATTCTATACATCCTATATACATCTCGATTATTATTCTACAGTCTGGGATGGTTGCCCTAAATCTAATATGAAACGACTGTATTCTCTTCAAAACCGCGCTATACGTCTAGTGACTGGCACAAAGCACGTTGAAAGTAATAATTTATATAGTCATCTTGGGATTCTACCACTTCGAAAGCGTTTCCCTTTTAACAAAGCAAAATTCCATCCATCATGTGCCATACCGATAAGCGTGGGCGGTCATGATTCGCCATTTCATTCGATCACCAGAGACGTGGATAAGCTCAGTGTTCTTGTTTCAACCATACCACATGGCCAAGCCATCCAGGTATTTACGTCTCTATCTTCCCCTTGCTCTCTTTCCCTCGATCTTGCCAGCTGTCACACAGTTCTCCAATTAGTTAATAAAATAGTATCTCAAAATACCCCTCTTCAACCGTTGATTCAATCTCATGCAATGAACAGTAAGCGATTAAATTTAATGCATGTTCCAAAGCCTAGATTGGACTTATTCAAAGCATATTTTGCGTATTCTGGTGCTCACATTTGAAATGACCGTCCAATAGATCTGAAAATTCCAAACAGTCTCTTCGCATTCAACCGAAAACTATTTCAATACTTACTCCATATCGACTATATTCCCCCATAAGTCACCTATTGGTATAATTTTCACATTACTATTTTTCATTACCACTGACAATAATATAAGATGTGTGCATTGTACAACTAATAGATATGTGTAGATAGTTCAGTGCGTAGAGGTGGGGTGTGTGTCGGGTGGATGTACAGGTTGGTGCGTGGGCGTGGGGTGTGTGTCGGGTGGATGTACAGTTCGTGGGTTGGGATGGGTGGGTGTGGGTGCGTGGTTGTGTGGGTGGTTGTATGGGTAGGTGTGTGTGAGTGAGAAAAGAGATTTGGTGAGTGTGGGTGTGTCTGTGTGGGTGGGTGGGTGGGTAGGTGGGTGTGTGAATGCATGGTTAAGTGTGTGAGTGGGTTTGTTAATGTGTGTAGTTGGGAGTGAGCATGTATATGAGTGGGTGTCTGGAATGTGGGATGGAGTGGGTGTGTGAGTGAGAAAAAAAGAGTTGACCGAATATATGTCACATGCTATTTTATATACTTTATGTGTATTCTCATCTTTCATATTATAATGATTTTCACACGTAAAATATTAAAACGTTGGGGTGGGGTGAGGTGTGGGTGTGAAGGGTGGGTGTGGTTGTTGTTTGTTGGTGGGTGGAATGGGAGAAGGTGTGTTGTGGGTGGGGAAGTGGATGTGTGGGTGGGTGGATGTGTAGCTGGGTTGATAAGGATGTGGGTGGGTATGTGTGCGAGGGTGTGTTATGGGGTTGGTGTGTGAGAGTGGGTGAGTGGGCGCGTTAGTACGTGCCTTTGTGTATGGGGTGTGGATGAGTAGGTGGGGATGAGTGTATGGGTGGGGTGTGGGTGAGTGTGGGTGGACAGATATGTGGGTGTGTGAGTGAGAAAACAGTTGAGTTTGTGTGTGTTCTGTGTGTGGGTGTTGGTGGGTGTGTTGTGTAATGACGTTGGCATTTCGTGATATACTGGTGTACTGATAAATTGGTGTAGATATATATTCATGTAGTAAGTGTGGTGGTGTAGTTGTGTAGTGATATATCGGTGTAATGATGTAAAGGTGTTGTGATATATTGATGTGGTGATTTATTGATATGGAGATGCAATGGTGTAGCGATCTTTTTTTTTCTTTTATTTGTATATCATTTTTACAGGACATCGATGTCAACACCAGAATTTTACTGCTGTTGTTGATGACATGGCAAGTTTACGTTTAGTAGTCTGCCATTGCTTTCTGAACGACCGACTCCCATACCAACACGTTAACACCCAGCGCAACGCGGTCTGCTGCCAAACTGATCGAATCTATGTTTCGAACGCAAGCAAGCGTGCTTACGAATCGCGTCCGTAAACCCATAGCCACGGAGACTGGCAGCGATCTGATGGTATAATGATATATTGGTATATTAATATATTGATGATGTGATACATTTGTTTAATGAAGTATTTGTGTAGCGAAACATTAATGTAGTTTAATGTTGGTCTAGGTTTATATTGGCGTAGTGATGTAGTGATGCAATGATATTATGGTGTAGTCATATGTGGGTGTAGTGATGTAATGGTGTAATGATAGATTAGTGTGGTGGTGTTGTCATACAATGACGTAGTGATATATATATATATATATATATATATATATATATATATATATATATATATATATATATATATATATATATATATTATCTTAGTTAGTCAAATATGACTGAGCTACCGGCTTCGGGCGGAGGAGGGAGGAGCGCAATCGGTAAGGTACTAGCCTTATCCTAGTGCAAGGAAATGCAACCTACAGACTGAATGTCACGGCAGGGCAGACCAGGCCTTAAGCCTTGATTGGCAACTGGTCTAGGATCGAAGCTCCGACAGGCGGACAGTTAGAGCATTGCTTTGCTGATCCGGCAGCTTCTGCAGCTTGTATTGTTCCAGACGTATTTGTGTTACCTTTTCTCTGGAGTACACAAGACAGGCAGAGAGAGGGATCATGCTGCATGGGCAACACATGGTCTCTAAATTCAGCCTAGTCTATGTGTTATTGAGAGGTATAACTCCATTTTACAAACTATCGTCTGTCAAGACGGCAAGGTGCCAGTCAGTCGTATACATATTAGGAGCGTTCATTTGAAATCCTTTCGTGCCGCACTGCACCTAATTGCGTACGTTGAACATCATCATGTCATAATCATGTGATACGTACTGACCAATGAATAAAAGAGCCCGTGCTTATCGTCCCATGATGCATAGGTTCTGTTTCTGACCTTTGAGAAAATGGCCTGGTTGATCCAAACTCCGTCCAATGAAGATCAAAGAGCGGTGATTCAGTTTCTTTCATTTGAAGGATGTCGACCGGTGGTTATTCATAGAAGAATGCAGGTAGCGTACGGTAACAAATGTGTGTCGAAGACAACAGTGATAAACTGGGCACGAATGTTTCGGAAAGGACGTCAGTTCACGACAGATCTTCGAAGGCTGGGTCAAGCGCATATTGTTGCAACAGAAAAACCATCGCCAAAATCGATGCAGCAGTACAGATGAACCGTTGTCGAAGCATACGTTCGCTAGCGAAAGAATTTGATGTATCAATTGGGACAATTCAAAAGGTCGTTCGTAAGAAACTGCAATATCGGAAGGTGTGTTCACAGTGAGTACCACGTATGTTAACCGACCACCAAAAAGATGAACGCATGGTATGGTGTATGAACCACTTGCTGCGTTACAGAGTGGAGGGTAATGCATTTTTCTTTCGCATAGTGGCAGGCGATGAATCGTGGTGTCATCACTATAAGCCTGTCGTATTATTTATATGTGTCGTCCCTGGGGTGAGGGGAATCAACACCCACATTCTTTTAACCCCATATCATTATTCTGGAGAATCCACGAGATTTCGTCCACAACACCCCGTCAGTCACTGGATCCCTCTTCTCTCTCTCTCTCTCTCTCTCTCTCTCTCTCTCTCTCTCTCTCTCTCTCTCTCTCTCTCTCTCTCTCTCCACTGGACCATGCCCCCTCTCATTCTTCTCCAACACAACATACCACACAACTCTAGCTTCTAAAATTAATAACAAATTAATTTAATGAAGAAAAGTGTATGTATGTGCGAAGTGCAGGTGTAGAATGTATGTCGTATACTCTAGTGTCTCTGCAGAATCAGACCGAACAGCTCAGGAGCAAAGTCTGATCATCCCAGTAATGGCCAAACAAAAGCACCATAGCTCAGTACACAATGACCTCACCAAAAGATGTTTCGTTCCGGCCAGGTGTGGACTTCATCCAGTAGCTCCCTGATAATCCAGATACCTGGTCACCAAAAATGGATATAGTCCAATACTGACTCTGAAACTGTCACACCCCGTGTAACTAAATGTCGCTACAGTTCTGCGATCTAATCATCCTTGTATCGTGAAATACGGACCACTGTCACTTGAAACAAACATGTTCATTGGTAATTGTCATGGATTTTCACGATCACAATGTTAATGTTTAAAGTTCCACAGGAATCCACTAACTGAGAAATCGCTATGTTAGGCGTTCAACTTCCCTCTATGACTACTGGTATTCCTGTTTCATGTGGTATGGAAAATAACTTCACTCAACTTTGGTGAATCCTATCTCTGAGGATTCATTCCCAGATAAATATCGGTTCCTGCTCAGCAGAACCATGTTCCTGCAGACCCTTTTGATTATGGGCCCAGTGCAAAAGTCGCCGAGTAAAACTTTCTTCAATGAATTAGCCATAATCTTAGTCAATGACTTTTCAGCTTGTTCTCTTGGTGAACGGAGTGGAACCTGTTGAAGAGAGAACACACCTGGTGAGAGCAACCCGATACTGACCTATATTAGGTGAGTGCAGGCCGAAGACCACACTCAGATATAACAGCGAACTAAACTCTGTCATAGGGCAGAGGAGCTCATCACATCGGTCTGAGTCATGGTAAGACAAGGAAATACCAAAGGCAAAGTGCAGAAACCCAGTAGACACCCCACTGGAAGATCCTACTATTGGACATTGCTCCTATCCTCCAACCATCCTCAATCTCTCTAAACATCATCCCGCTACATTATTCTCAACCAGCTGAGTTAGGTGATATCTTACACTAGCTAGTTTAACAACGCGATTGCCTACTGTTGCCGACACTCCTATATTACATTCTCATAATGCACATTACTACACTCGATTCCTAAGAATAATCCCATTTGGGTCTAAATCACTAAATTACCATATATTGAGTCTGGTCTTAAATTGAAACTACTCAACCACACAACGGGTAAATTTCCGCCAATGTAAATTAACACAAGACACTGTAGCCTCTCTTTTTAATCCAGCCAGGAACATTACACACACGTCCGTGAAGTTTTCACAAAACTTGGTCGACTTCCCAAAAAGTGGTTTACCCAGCCAGTTTTAATACTGTGCCTAGATGACGTCACTCGCTGTCAACAACAGGTGGCCTTCCCGTCTCCATCTCGGGACTGGTTTTCCGTACTTCAAAAGTCCCTCCGGCCTGTGATCTAGAGAAATTCATTTCTCCACAACAAAGATCTAGCCGACTCCCCCCCCCCCCCAGACAATTTGTCTCCATCTTCACAAGAATGGTTGCCACCCGTAAACAACTGACGCAACAGTCTTTTTCTCTCGATCGACAACACATCAAAGCATGCCGGCGGCTTTTAGACAAAGGCCGCAACAGTGTTTCATTGATCGACCCTTCCAAGAATTCTGTGACAAAGCCGAGCAAAATAATAGAGAGCATCAAATGGAAGCATGCTGAATCACAAAAGGGAAAAAAATTAAAGTTACAGGTTTCAGCTGGTAAGGTTATGCTGAGCGCATTTTTCGACCATGAAGAGCTATTGTTGTCCGACTTTAAAGAACATGGTGTCAACATCAACTCTACCCACTACTTGGAAACACTAGACAAGCTGCAAAAAGCCATCAAGAATAAACGACCCGGCATGCTTTCTCGCGGTGTGATCTTGTTCCACGATAATGCTTGTCCGCATTTTGCAAAGATTGTGCGGGAAGCATTAGCTTGGAAGAAGTGGGAAATTCTGCAACATCCAGCCTATAATCCTGATTTGGAGTGATTTTCATTTTTTCGGACCTCTAAAAAAAGCTCTCAAGGAGCAACAATTTCACACAGATGCAGACTAATGAACGCGATAAACACATTTATTTCAGTGAGCAACCATAATCCTTTTTTGCTGACGGCATTTGCCGCTTACCTAAGCAATGGGATGCTTGCCTAAATGCCTACGGCGACTTGTTCTGACCAACCCATGATGCATAATGTGCATAATTCATACAAAGTGAATGCTGTGTTTAATCCTACCACACCTGTTAATGTTTCTTTCATGCTTTTGTAATACAGCCATTGGAACGGGTTTCAAATGAACGACCCTTACATATATATATATATATATATATATATATATATATATATATATATATATATATATATATATATATATATATATCTCCGGTCTCCGTGGCCAAAGGCTTGCGACGGTGGTTCGTTAGCCTCCAGGCGTTCGAATCGCAGCCGCGACCGATTTGTGCAGCAGACCGTGTGTCGCGTTGTGTTATAACGTGTTGATATGGGAGCCGGTCGAAGCAAACGTTCGCTAGCTTGGAAGAAGTGGGAAATTCTGCAACACCCAGCCTATAGTCCTGAAAGTTCAGAAAGCAATGGCAAATTACTGAAGGTAACATTTGCCTAGTACACCAACAGCAGCTGAAAAATATATATACCGTTATATATAACCGCGTTCGCAAGCCTTTGGCCACGGAGACGGCAATATATATATATATATATATATAAATATATATATATATATATATATATATATATATATATATATATATATATATATATATATATATATATATATATATATATATATATATATATATATATATATATATATATATATATATATATATAAGGAAGAGATTGGAAGCAACCGAGATGTGGTTCCTTAGACGACGAATGTTGCTAATTGCATGGACTGCCAAAGTAACTAACGACGAATGCCTTAAAGAGGCTGGCGAAACTAGAACATTATATACAACAATAAGAAAGAGACACACAGTTTTTTTGGTCATGTGATGAGAAGAGAGGCGCTTGAGAACATCGTGACAACTGGAAGGTTCGAGGGGAAGAGAGGCAGAGGCAGACCACGAGAAATGATGCTGGATGGATTGCGACGGTGGCATGGAGGAATATCAACGGCAGAGCTGATCCAGAAAACGAAAGACCGAGATCTGTGGAGAGTCATGAACGCCTACACCGGTCGGCACGCCACTTGATGGTATATATATATATATCCGAATATATATATTCGTGTAGTGATATTCTGGTGTAGTGATAAAATTGTGTAGTGATACATTGGTGTCGTTTTAAATTGGTGTTGTTTTATATTCGTGTAGTGATACATTGATATAGTTATGACGTGTTGTAGTGATGTAATTGTTTATTGATGTAATATTTTAGTGATTTATTTGTGTAGTGCTGTAGTAGTGTAGTGATGTAATTGAGTAGAGATGTCTTGATGTCTTGATATATGTGTGTGATAATGTATTGGTGTCGTGATTGATATATTGGACTAGTGATATATTTGTGTACTGAACGTAAACGAGTACGACAAAAGTATTTAGAAAAATATTTTTACCGGTCTAAAACATTTATGCGATCAAAGAGATAAAATGTGCTAATTCTCTATCATCAGTTTGTGTTATGGCATGCAAATAGACATACTTTAAGTCATGCACACTGAAGCCATTCTTTGTCTATAATAGCCAATCAGTACCTACTCGCGCCCGTCATTCGCACTGCGAGCGCTAACAAGACAAGTCACCTTAACCAGTCAAGAAGCCCGATACGCGGGGGAAAATGTCACGTCGCAAGTCCTACAAAAAGAAACACGCGGTAGCCAAGATGTGCAGCGTGGGAGTCGACAACAAGTAGAAGAACGTGGAGAGCCTACCTGCTAGCTGCATCAAAGAGCCTGATTCTACGGCTATTACTGAAGCTACCGCGAGGGAGAAGATCGACAGCCCAACACAGTTAAGAACCAAGACAGCAGAGAAGAAGGAGGATAAAGACACCTGAGCCGGGAACACCGACTCAAAAACAGTTCGATGGGTTGTCAAGCGGATTCAAGTGGAGCTGACAGACGAAGAAATCCTGAAGCAGCTACGAGAAGAGAATCTTCACATCCGATTCTTGAAGGCGGAGCGGCTCCTCACCTACTCCAAGATACCTACAACCTTGGCAGTGGTGACATCGGAGGGCAGCGAAACTCCAACCACAGTGTCAGTCAACAAGAAAACACAACAACCAGAGATATTCATCGCAAGAGTCAATTAATTTTCCAGATGCCAGAGAGCCGGCCACAGCAGAACAACATGTCTCAGTAAGACGGACATCTGCCGATATTGCGCCGATCACCACACCTTCAAGGAGTGCCCGCTCGCCAAGCAGGACACGGACTTCCGAGCACCCAGCAACTAGAGAAAGTGCGCCAACTGCCTCGGCAAGCATGGAGTAAGATACCTGGGCTGTCCGTACCTCCAAAGACACAGAGACGTGTTACAACTCGCCATTACCACGAAGACACCATTCAAGGAAGCAATGCGGAGGTGCGAGACAACCACGGGTATATCACAAGCCGAAAGAGATCAACTGCAAAAACAGATAGACGAGTTGAAGAAACAAGTCAAAGCACTGCTGACGCCGACGCCGATTAGCGACAACGTAAAGCTACTGGTGGAAATGAGGGAGATCCAGCAAAACATCAAGCAAGAAGTGGAACATATGACACTGATAAAGAAGAAGAAAGAAGAAATCCTACAAACCATTAAATCAGAGCGAGAACTACAGAAAGCTGAAATGGAACTTTCCCGAAACAAAACAACAGAAGCCATACAAGAAATCACAGAGAAACCGCAAGATGAAAACCAAGAGACCGAGCCTGAACCGCAAGCGAAAGCCAGTAGCCCAACCACGACGCCCGAGACATTCAAAGTGAAGCCAATCCCCGCCAGACATCCAAAGATAACCGAGAGGAGCATCTTGACGACGGCATAGAGGACACCTCGTCACCCCGACCATTTACCTGGGCGGATATCGCTGAAATAGACAGAAAATTGGAACTCAAGAAAGATTAACTCAGGCGCAAGGAATTCATAAGGCGCAAGGAAGAAAAAGAAAACAAGAAATTCAAGGGGAAACCAAGGCACGGCCAGACCCCTGTAAAATACCCAGCCAGATATATACTATGACGAACACAACGAGCCGTACTACATAGAAGGCGGAGAGATCATTCCATGGCTGACCACGGAGGAGGAAATCGAAAGGCAACAGAAACTCAAACTCAAAAGAGAAAACCGGCGCGAGGAAGAAAATGAAAACATCGGAAAGCTGCTACAGAAAATACACAAAAAAGGAGGCAAAAAGACTAAATAAAAAGTCCTTATCAGGACTGCAACCAGTCAAGCCAGACGAGCCAGGAACCTGCACCAACAAAGAAAACCACAAGAGGAGACGGGCACAAAGGATAGCCGCCGACCAACCCCCAGCTGACGTCACAATACAAACCAACATAACCAGTCCGAGATAGGACTTACTCGTAAGAGAGCACAAGACAAGAATTAGGGTGAATGAACCCACAAAAGCCACGGACCTCAACAATAACCACAGCTGAAAAAACGCAGGTTGAACGAGGCCGAATTTGGAATTTTTGTTTTGAGAATTGGAATTGGCACAATTTACTTTCATGTATTGTCTGTATACGTTAACAGAGATTTGTATATATCAAGCTTGCGTGCCTGTATGGCAAATCGTAAGATCGAATTCGCTACAAGGCATTTTTTTTTCTTTTTACATTGACCTGTGCTTCCAGATCAACCCAGCCTAATAATGAATACCGAAAATGTCTTGCGAAGTAATGGCGGCCGATGTCATGTCGACCATATTACCCCTTGAGTGTCGATTGGGGTAGTAAAATAATGTGCTATCACCATATGCCTAATAAGCTTCACGGTATGTAAATATTTCCCTTTTAATTTTACTGTATACGTTAACAATATCAGGGTTTGCCCAATGTTCATTATTGCCTCGGGAAATAATTGATACTGCTGCCAAGTACTACTGTCATTTGTATGTACGAAATGTTCGACCAGCATTTGAATACCTTAACATTCCACCCAGAATACTACCGACAGATTCAGTCCGTGTGAATCAATATTGGGAATTACTAGAAATATATGCATACAAATTGACCGGCAATGGAAACTTCAAAATGGGCAAGAAATCAATAAGAAGTGAAAATAGCAGCAAATGGTAAAACGAGAAACTCAGATTCTGTCTGAAACATGATCGTTTTTTACAAACTTCCAATCGATTGATGATGGTTTAGTAACTAAAAGGAGAAGAAGAAGAAGAACTGCTGGTAGAAGAGTAGTAGTAGTAGTAGTAGTAGTAGTAGTAGTAGTAGTAGTAGTAGTAGTAGTAGTAGTAGTAGTAGTAGTAGCAGCAGCAGCAGCAGCAGCAGCAGTAGTAGTAGTAGTAGTAGTAGTAGTAGTAGTAGAAGTAGTAGTAGTAGTTGTTGTTGTTGTTGTAGTAGTAGTAGTAGTAGTAGTAGTAGTAGTAGTAGTAGTAGTAGTAGTAGTAGTAGTAGTAGTAGTAGTAGTAGTAGTAGTAGTAGCAGTAGTAGTAGCAATAGTAGCATTTGTAATAATAGTAGTAGTGATATTAGTAGTTGTAATAGTAGAGTAGTAGTAATAGTAGAGTAGTAGTAATGGTAGTAGTAACAGTAGTAGTAGTAGTAGTAGTAGTAGTATTAGTAGTAGTAGTAGTAATAGTAGTAGTAGTAGTAGTAGTAGTAGTAGTAGTAGTAGTAGTAGTAGTAGTAGTAGTAGTAGTAGTAGTAGTAATAGTAGTAGTAGTAGTAGTAGTAGTAGTAGTAGTAGTAGCAGCAGCAGTAGTAGTAGTAGTAGTAGTAGTAGTAGTAGTAGTAGTAGTAGTAGTAGTAGTAGTAGTAGTAGTAGTAGTAGTGTTGTAGTAGTAGTAGTAGTAGTAGTAGAAGTAGTAGTAGTAGTAGTAGTAGTAGTAGTAGTAGTAGTAGTAGTAGTAGTAGTAGTAGTAGTAGTAGTAGTAGTAGTAGTAGTAGTAGTTAGTTAGTTAGTTAGTTAGTCGACAGATCATCCTCATTGCCCATCGAACCATTCAGTCCATAAGTGCTCGGATCCCCTCCTCAGCAAATCCCGCAACGTGTAGCGGCAAACGACGCCAGTTCTGTGTTGGTTTATCAATCTTCTTTGGCTTCCTCCGTAGTGTTCTTGTTTGGCCACCCCTCTTTTAATTTACTGCTCTCGCAGTCTGGCCATTGTTGTAGATTCAGTCATCACTTGGTTCTCGCAAAAGTCTTACTTCTCGTATAGCATTCAGAATGTCGGCCTGGTCCATGGCGCGTCCGCCCTTCACAGTAGCCTCACCTGCGAGCTTGTCAGCCCGCTCATTTCCTTGTACTCCCGCATGCCCTGGCACGAAGATGAAACTAATCTTTGCCAGTCGAGACCGCTCCAGAGGCAGCAACCATTCTCTTCGGATCGACCCCTCCTCTATCCTCTTGATCATGTTCATTGAGTCGCTAAGGAAACAAGCCCTAGTGAATGTCTGTGTCTCGAGCCATGTTATTGCTTTACTTACTGCCATGACTTCCATGGTCAGGCTACTTGTGGTTTCAGTGAAAGCACCAGAGTCCTCCTTCACAATTCTCCCTCCGGCCCGAGCTGTAAAGGCCCATGAGCTTCTCACATGTCGGACGACCGACCCATCTGTGTAGATGACCGCGTCACCGTCTAGCGAATTCTCGAAAATCAACGCTTGTACTTCAGCCTCAACAGCAGCCGGATTTTCTTGTCTGCATTTTCTATCTAGTTGGATGCAAACTGAAAAGGATGTGCAGAAGTCTGTTGGCACTTGCACCCACTCCTCGCCAGGTTCTAAGTCCTCAAGTGAACACACCTGTTGAAGAATGTCTTCGGCTTGACCCATCCACGACCGTCCTCTTTTTAACCTGCTGCCCTTCATCTTCCTAATTTCACTATGCAGTGGATGTTGTGTGTTTGCGTTAATTCTGAGGTAGGCGCGTGCCCTGCAACCTTGTATTCTCTCTTCAATGGTTGGAAAATCAAGAAGGTAGCGCATCGCCCTGCATGCTGTATCTCTTGTACATCCAAGAATAATGCGCATAGCTTCATTCTGTATCCTTTCCATCCTTTCTATCTGCTTATGGCTGAGAGTCAGGATTGCCATTGCATACTCCA